>QEPC01002298.1:3674920-3700430 GCA_003113815.1 Sphenodon punctatus | reverse complement strand
AGGAGGGAAGGGGGATAGGGCAGGCTGGTGGTGGGACAGAAGGGATGGGGATGGGGCACACTGCAGGCTGGGGGGGCAGGCTGGGAGGGGGGTGGGGGCAGGCTGGGGGGGCAGGAGGAAAGGGGAATGGGGCAGGCTGAGGGTGGGACAGGAGGGCACACTGCAGGCTGGGGGGTGGGAGGGAAGGGTGCATGGGGGCAGCTGGGGGGGCACACACCACTAACCTGAGGCTGGGCCCTAGGGTCCCCATTGTTGTATGGCAGCGGCATCATTGCTCCTCCAGGGACTCATGCGCTGCCTCCCTGTGCACCCGCAAACCCAGTCCCTGCAGGGACTGGGTTTGCGGATGCACAGGGAGGCAGCGCGAGTCTCTGGAGCAATGCCGCCGCGGAGAGTCTGTGGGCAGTTTAGGTTTTTTTTTTAATTGCCCATGCCACATCCTAGCCCTTCCGGGGAGGAAGAGGAGGAGAGCTGCAGCAGTGCAGTCACTGCTTTCTCTCCCCGGGGGCCAGGACGCGGTGTGGGCAATGTAAAAGAAAAAAAAGTTTCCTTACCGCCTGCCGCTCACCTCTCCACTCTAGGAGCTGCAGGGGGGGTAGCGGCAGGCAGCAACTGCAAGGGTGGTGTGGCAGGGAGGGCCGGCCCGAGGTATCATGCCCCCCCAGCGAGGGGGCCGCCTGCCACCACGTGGAGTGGGGATGTTGCTCCCAGGGTGGCCCTGGGTGCACTGTCCTGACTCCGCATGGTGGAGGTGGTGGGTGGGCCCCCTCGCTTCGGGGCCATGATGTTCCAGCCGGCTGTGGGCCCCAGAGACACGGGACCAGGCGCAACTGAGCCCCCCCCCGCGCCACAGTAGCTACGCCCCTGCCAGCGGAGGAGGAAAGTTTTTGAGTGGGAAAGCAGCAGAAAATAAGAGCAGAAATATAGGGAAGAGTAAGACCATGTTGGTCCCCAACTCTGTGGTCCCAAACACTGTGAACTGTGTTGATTGTGGCATTAGAAGTAGACAGATGGAAAAACACTTTAGACTATTTATAGGAGGATCATCTCTTGAATTGAAAATACATAGGGGAAATTAATTTTCTCTCATTTGAAGTTACATTCTGGGCTTGCTGATGTTCACTAGCAACAAGATCTTTCTGCATCTCCCTGTTAGAAGCCTATCATGTTCATTTATATGCCAGTGAGATTGTCCCCACTCAGCTCATGTACAGTGTGCAATGTATACAAAGAAAGCAACCTGACCTTTAAGTAATTTTTCGTTGGAATGTCAAAATTCCATCATTTTTTGTGTAATCCATGCTTTTTTCCTTGTTACGTATTTAGAAGCAGATTAACTTTACTCCCATGTACGTTTAATCAAATCTCTATCTTTAGTTCAGCTATTTATCCATAAGATATTAATGTAGTCTATGACTGATCTATCTTTAAAAATTCTGGAAATCTATTGGCACTGGGAGAGATCTTTGCCAAGGCGTTATTCTAACAAAATAAATGACGGGGCAAACCACATTGTATAATTTTTAATTAACTTCAGAAAAAAAACAAATATGATGTGTATCTTATGCAGGTATGGGGATGTGGGTGCGGGGAGGAAATAAATTATAATCCCTGTGCAAGATATGCATTTATTTATTTCACTGATCTTCTATTTCACTTATCTCACAGAGCAGCTCAGGGCGGCTCACAACACATGTAGACAATAATAATAATAACAGCAACAACAACAACAACAAAACACAATCATATAATACATCTCAAAGACAATATAAAATTCATTAAAATATTGAAAATATACTAAAAGGGCAAAAAGACACCCCCTCCCCTAACCCACCCATCTCCCTCTCCAAAGACCCAGTGGAACAGCCAGGTTTTACACTGTCTTTGGAAAGAGGGGAGGTCTGGGGCCAGGTGGACCTCTGTCGGGAGGGAGTTCCACAGCTCAGGAGCAGCCACTGAGAACATCCTCCCCATTGTCGCCACCAGAGAAACCGGTATTGTGTCAAAGGTAAAACAACATTTTGGGATTCTGAAAACCAAATAGTCCTGGCATCAGTAACCGGGCCACTTGGCAGCTGCTTGGGGCCCCTACTCAGAGAAGCAGACCAGCGCGGCACAGATCCTTTTACCTTCATGATTCTCTGTAGTAAGGCTGTGTTCTTTTAGATAATCAGTAGGTGGGCCTTATCACTTGTCTGCTCCTGTGCTCAGTCTCTGCTACTGATGTAAGCTCTTTGTTGACTACTGGTCAGTTCAGATGAACTTGATCTCACTCCTTCTGACTTCAGACTAAATAACTAGGATGCAGTAGGGCCAGCCATAGTTGCTGAGACTAGGGGTGTTTTTAAAATAGCAACGCTTGGTGCAGGGGATCCATGATCGCTGAGTGACACAGCTGCGAAACAGCCACTCAGGTGGAGTGAGCAGTGAGGTATTTCAACAGGCAGCTTCCAGAGTGATTACTGTGGCAACTGCCTTGCACTCTCGCTGCCACGGACCATGGAAGAGGGGAAAGTACACCAGTCTGGCCTTTGAAATTGCCATGTCCTGGGCATGAGAGCTGGGGAACTAGCCTCCCTGGTACTCCCACACAGTGCCTCTGAATACGGAATCTGTCTACTGGCAGAGGTGGCTGTACCAGGTCATATAGGCACACTTTTTTGACTTGCCCCGCATAGAGCACTCTGGATTTTTTGACAGTGTGCAAGAGTGGGTACTGAGTGGCTCACAGGAGTCCACAGCCCCCCTTTTCACCTTCAGATGGGCAGTCGAATTGGGTACTGGATCGCCATGTGTAGTAGCATCTCATTTGAAAACACCCTACATGTTGCCCCTCCCCCCCCACTCTCCTGTCATTTTGACATTTGTGTAAGACCTGGCTGTTCGGCCAGGCTTTTGGTGGGAATAGGGGGTAGGGGAGGGTTGTTTTTCTCCCTGCATATGAGATTTTTAACTTTTAAATTGTTTTTGTTTTATTGTTTTTAATTTGTTGTTCGCCGCCCCAAGCTTCCCTGTGGTAAGGAGGGGCGGGATAAAAATCTTTTATAAATAAATAAAAAATAAATAAATAAGTGTGTCCTGAATTGCCATCTGGAAGGTGGGTAGCCACAGATGTATGGGGACTGTGACACTTAGAGAGAAGAGGACTTGGGGTGAGTGGAACCTAAAAGCCCTAGGTAATGAGACCAGCTTACGGTCTCAGCAGGCATAGTCATAATCCTCCGAGCTTGCTCTACTGTACAGAATATGGGTGTATTCAAGGGTCTGTTGCAGGCCAGTGGTTTAATTTTTATGGGGAAAACATATGGGTGGGGGCTTTGATGGAGTGCAAACTACCAGTAGCCTGAAGACCTGGGGCCACCAGAAGTCGCGCATTCTGGCTGCTTTCAGATGCTACAGGGAAGGGTGGGAACTTTCACAATCACCATCACGACTCTCTAATTGCAAGGATTGGCACCCATCAGAATACATTATTCCCCCTTTAAGGCACAAGGACACCCGCGCATAACCGGTTTCCCAAATGTAGCCCTTACAATGGTGGGTATACTATTCTCATGCCTTGGAAGGGGATTCATGAATTCTGATGGGTGCTAATCCTCCCAATTAGAAAGCCACAGCGGCGATTGCAAAAGTCCCCACCCCTCCCCTGTAGCGTCTGAAATCAGCCTATGGCTCTGACCACATTTCTTCTCATCCTAGAGGGGGAAATAGGATCTGCATGAGGATCTAAATGCACTTTTATATACCTCAATTCATTATGGGAATACATGATTGCAACTCTGCTCCATGGGGTAGAGTGGGGGAGAAGTTCATGAAAGGAGGATTTTACATGGAGGGGTAGTTTGAAATAGTGAAATAATGGTTAAATTAATATTGGTATTGGTTTAATATTGGTATTAAAAGTGATCTGAAGAGACTTCAGACCACGCAACTTATTGAGATGAGTGAGAGCAGCTCCCATACCACCTCATCCAAATTTCAGGTGAATGTACTCTCAACAAGAGAGAGAAGGAGAAGGCCAAGTCAGCCAAAGAGAGTCATGGGAAAGAAGGCCAAAGGACCCCAGGGAGGAGGTGGGGAAATGATGACTTGCCCTTCATTTTTTTAAAAAAATATATAAAAGGCAAGGGTGAGGTGCCCTCTAGGGTTTATGGGGCCTAGTTCCCTCAGGCTCCTCTGAAATAAAAACACTGTTCAGGCTTTCACGGATCTGATGCCAGGCCGGAAACCAATATTCCCAAAATAAAAGAGAACAATTTTAGAAAAAGAAATATCCAGATGTCCCAAACAGGTGAGCCACACCCATGCTGCAGGGGTAGGCAAAAATGTCTGAGTCAACTGCCAATCTGCCCAGAGGGAAAATTCCTTCCTGACTCCAAATATGGCGATCAGTTAGATCCTGAATATGTGTACAGGTCCCACCAGCCAGGCACCTGATGTACAGTTATAGTACCCAAGCTTCAGAATACCCCAGCATTAATCCTTATGTGAGATTAATACCACACTAACTCCTACAGAGTAAGAGCAGCCCAGCTGGTGAGGCAAGTCGGCCTGAAGCCTGTGGAATCAGGTAGCTTGTCGGGTCACATTTGGGTACCAATTGGTGCCCAAATGCGACTGAGGTGCCCAAATATGACTGGGCTGAGTCCGAATGCAACTGGGGTGAGTCCAACAGGAGTTTCGCAGGGTGCCTGACTGGCTGGGTACCTGGTTGCAACTCTGCCCCCAAATTCCTCTCCTCCTCTGTTGTTTCCAACTGATGAGTTCCTAAACAGTAATTAAAATGCTTATTATTGGACAGCAAATGCACAGCCGTATACTTTATTTATTATTTATTTATTATAAACTCCTCCCTTGACCCCATCCAATCTGGGTTCCGCCCCTTCCACTCTACTGAAACTGCTCTCTCTAAAATCACCAACAATCTTCTTGTGGCTAAATCTAATCACCTCTATTCCAGTCTTGTCCTTCTTGACCTCTCTGCTGCCTTTGATATGGTTGACCCCTCACTCTTGTTGGACTCACTTCACTCCCTTGGTTTCTGTGGCTCCGTCCTCGACTGGTTCGCCTCCTACCTCTCTGACCGCTCCTTCAATGTGTCTCTTGCCAACTCCACCTCCTCCTCCCTTCCACTCTTGGTTGGTGTTTCCCAAGGCTCTCTCCTTGGCCCTCTTCTCTATCTATACCATGTCCCTAGGGAAACGCATTGCCTCCCATGGCTTCCAATATCACCTCTACACTGATGACACTCAACTCTAACTCTCTACTCCCTTGCACTCTCCATCTATTCAAGCTCACCTCACCAGCTGTCTCTCTGACATCTCTTCCTGAATGTCTCAACGTCAACTCAAACTCAGCAAGGCTAAAACTGAACTCCTTATCTCCCCCCCCCCCTTTCCCTGTTCCCTGTCGATCCTCATTGATGGGGTCACCATCCTTCCCGTCCCCCAAGCCGGTAGCTTAGGCTTCATCTTTGACTCACCCCTTTCTTTTAAACCCTACATTGACTCTATTGCCAAATCCTGTCGTTTCTCCCTCCATAACATTACTAAGATTCACCCTTTTTTCTCTGTCTCCTCTGCCAAAACCCGTGTTCATGCCCTGGTCATCTCTCGCCTTGATTACTGTAATCTCCTTCTTATTGGCTTCCCACGCTCTCACCTTTCTCCCCTTATCTCCATCCAAAACTCTGCTGCCAGGGTCATCCACCTCTCCTGTCGCTTCGACCACGTGCAGCCCCTCCTCTCCTCTCTTCACTGGCTTCCCATTCTTGAACGAATCCTGCACAGGCTCCTAGTCTTCACCTATAAAGCTCTTCACAACCTTGCTCCCCCTACCTCTATGCGTTAACTTTCCTCCGTACTCCAGTCCATGAACTCCGTCCCTCCTCTATCCCTTCTCTCACCCTCCCACGCCTCCCCTGCTCCCCTAACCACCTTTGTCCCTTCTCCCTAACTGCCCACCACACCTGGAACTCCCTCCCTGCCCACATCTGTCTCAACCCCTCCGTTCATACCCTCAAATCCCTTCAAATCCCTCAAGATAGATTAGCTCTTCTGATCTCCCTGACTCCTCGCTCCCCTCACCTACCTGTTGATACCTACCATCCAGTAAAATCTGTTACCTGAGGTCTGTGCATGCAAATACTTGCCTCATGAAACAACCACCTACCATTCTCAATGTAACCACGCCAAGCACATGCACCTGGGACCTCACATCTTGGTTATACACCCCTTGTCTCTCCCGCTATTCCCCTTCATCTTCCCCCCCATCATATCAAAGCCCTAGGGCAGGGACCATGTCTATTCCATTACTTTGTAAAGCACCAGGTACATTGGTGGTGCTATATAAATGCTTGCTAATAACAACAACAACAATTAAAAAAACAGCCCCCTCCCCATATCCATCCCCCCCTCCCCATCAAATACCTAATGGAAGAGCCAGGTCTTGCAACTACGTCAAAAGGCGAGGAGACTTGGGCTGAGGTGAACCTCAACTGGGAGGGCATTCCAAAGTGATGGTGTGGCTTCTGAGAATGCCCACCTGCCAATCAGGACCCGATGAAAGTGTGGACCTCCAAGAGGGTGCTCCCAGACAACCTCAGGGGCAGCCCAGGAACCAGCGAGTGAGGCGATCTTTCAGGTAAGCAGGACCCAGACCGTTTAGGGCCTTACCTATGTAACCTAGGTTTTTGGTGCTTAGGTACCTCAATCCTGCAGAAGTCATTGTCAAATGAAAGGGCAAATTAAGGACTCTCACCCTGGGATTTCAGTATTCTAGGAATGTGGAGGTCATTATTAACCACTATTGACAAGCACTTTAGCAAATAAACATCGGGGAATATCCCGGGTGCTTAACGCACAATTAACACACTAACACTAAAACATAAGCTGGCAAATAGGGGTGTGCATGTCATTTTTGTTATATCAATAACAAAAATGAAATTTGTCATTTGTTATTGTTATTGCAATAACAAAAATGACAAAAAACAACAACCAATAACAAAAGTCATTATTGATTTGGTTATTGCCTAGCAGCATGGCAGTTTTTTTTTTGAGGGAAATGTGTCGAGGGGAGGACAGAGTAGACATCTCGGAATCAGAAACAGTGTTCAACTCTTGAACTGGGCCTGTGATGGGAGGGGAAGCACCTGATGGATTTAATCGCTGGCCAATGAGCAGCGCAAGCAGGTCCCAAGCAGTTGCATGGCACCTTGAGATTGCTCAATGCCTCCTGCCTCCCAGAACCAATCAGGGGAGCTCTGAAGGAGGGCACTGCAACCCTTTATACGGGGCTGGGTTGCTTGACTCTGGTTCTGAGTTAGCTATTGTTCTGTCAGTGTGTATTTGCAGAATCTGCTGGTGCTTGCACTAAAAATCCTCCCATATATATCCCTACCACCTTACCTTTCCAATCCTTATTCCTTAGCCTTACATTTTACCTTTTTTCTTCCCCTGTCTGTCTCACCCTGTACACACATATATATAGAGAGAGATAGGTAGTTTTGATATATATATTAGATGATAAATATAGAATAGAGATAGTTGATATACCTCTGAGTTTTTCTTTTCCCTTCCCGTCTGTCTCCCCCTGTCCATATATTATATAGATATAGATATTATATAGATATAGATATTAGTTGAATATATAGATAGATTAGCTAGTTAGATATTAGGCTATTTTATTATATATATAAGGGTTATAGGATTGGAATATTTTGTATTATACATAGGTCAGGTTTAGCATAGATTCTGTATATATATATATACACACACACACACACACACACACACAACTAGATAGTGTGTGCATACCATTACCAAAAACAAAATCTTCATTTGAAATCAGTACCAGTACCAACAATGATAACAAAAAACAACATTTCGTTATTAACAAAAATGAAAATGACACATTTTAATAATAAAAACGATAACGAAAAATGAAAAACATCATGTGGCCCTGGTGCACACACCTAGTCCAAATATAGTAAAATAATTTTATTCAGTATAAATGTTTATAGGCTAATCATTTTAAGTCACCAACAGTAAATAGCTTATTCAAAAGGAAAAATTTTCATTGGTGAATTAGATTGATTTTTTAAACTCTGAGGTGGCATACAGTCTTTTGAGTTCTGTTTTAATTTTACAGAAAATCACATTAAATTGTGTTTATCAAAGCATAAATCTACTTAATACTTTTTTTTTTTTTGCCGTCCTTTTTTTCACCAAAATAAAACCCAGAAAAATTGAGAGTCAATTTTTGTTGTTGTAACAAACAGTGATATATTTCTTGGAAAATAGAATAAAATAAAAATGGAAATGAAGGGTACTAATTATCTTTGATCTCTACCCCATCCATATTATTCAGTGACCCCACTTGTTCCTTTTGTGTTTTCTTATTATTTATTTGTTTGTTTGCTTATTTTTACCTCACCCCTCCTGCCTCAGGTAACTCGGGGTGGCAAACAATAAATAATAACAATAAAACAACAATAAATAAAACATTTTAGCATCCACACTGACACCACTCCATGACAACCATGGGCCTGCCCCAAATCATCTGTGGCCCCACGCATGAGGAGGGACATACACTGGATTTGGTTTTCTGCACCAGCCTTGAGGCGGGGGGTCAGTTAGTAGAAGTTAGGGGAAGGGAGCCCTTGTCATGGTCTGACCATTACCTCCTTAAGGCGTGCATCCTGGTGCATGTCAACCCCCAATGGGGTGCAGGACTTATTAGATTGGTCTGCCCCCGTAGACCTTTGGAACCGGATCAGTTCCGGAATGCTCTGGGGGAGTTTCCTGTCGACCTTGACACCCGCTTGGTTGATGATCTCATAGCCTTCTGGAACACCTTGTTGGCTGAGACCATTGACAAAGTGGCTCCCAGGTGTCCGCTGCCGTCCCGAGTCTCCCGCAGATCTCCTTGGTTTACTGAGGGACTGCGGTGCTTGAAGCAGGAGAGCAGACAGTTGGAGTGACGGTGGCACTGGACTCGCAATGAGTATGATCGATTGCAGTATAAGAGCAGTTTAAAGGCCTATGCTGTGGTGGTGCAGGCAGCAAAGAAGCAGTTCTTTGCTGCCCTTATTGCATCTATAAAGTCACGTCCACAGGAGCTTTTCTGGGTAGTAAAAGGTTTGGCCAGTCCTGCCTATACTTTATCGAGTACTTTATAGATAAGATCACTCGCATCCGCCATGATTTCGGTTCCGTAATTATTGCAGAGGATCATCTTGGGGCTATGGATGCCCCGTCCTGTCCTGTTTTGTGGGATCGGTTTCAGATGGTGTCACCTGCTGATGTGGAGTCCTTGTTGGGATCTGTCCTTGCCACCACTTGTGAACAAGATCCTTGCCCGTCCTGGCTGGTGAGAGCCTGCCAGGAGACATTATGACCGTTGATGGCTGGGGTGGCTAGTGCCTCCCTTCAGGACAGCAGGGTGCCTGAATGCCTGAAGGAGGCTGTGGTTAGGCCCCTGCTCAAGAAACCATCTCTTGATGCTGATCCTCCTGCCAGTTATTGGCCAGTCTCTAACAAAGGGAAGGCTATTAAATGGGCTATGGCATGGCAGCTCAAAGAACATCCTTGACCCCTGTCAGTCCAGGTTTCGGCCTGGGTATGCTTCGGAGACTGCATTGGTGGCTTTGGTTGATGATCTCCGTCTGGCGTTAGACCAGGGTCATCAGACCTTACTGGTCCTGCTAGACCTCCCGGCTGCGTTCGACACAGTCGATCATGAGGTGTTGGTGACTCACCTGCGGGACTGTGCCGGGATTAGCAGGATGGTCTTGGACTGGTTTGGTTAATTCCTGACCGGGATAACTCACCAGGTGGTCTTGGGGGAGTGTACGTCTTCCTCCTGGGACCTCATGTGTGGAGGTCACGTGGACCTCACGTCCCCCCTCTTGTTTAAAATCTACATGCAGCCATTAGGGGAGATCGTGAGAGGATTTCAGGGCATGCAGTCTCCTTATTTTCCCAGTGCCTGTTGGCTGTGGGGGCTTGGATGAGGTTGAGCCATCTGCAGCTGAATCCTGACAAGACTGAGGTGATGTTGATGGGTGAGGGCCTGGGGGGCCTGGGAGTGGTTGAATCTCCTCTGGGGGGGGGTTCACTCTCCCATGGTCTCGCAGGTACAGAGTCTGGGTGTGCTCCTCAATTCATGGCTCAGCCTGGAATCTCAGGTTGTGGCGGGGAGTGTGTTTCAGCAGTTACATCTTGTCTGGTGGCTTCGGCAGTATCTCTCAGACTCTGACCTTGCCACTGTCATCCATGCCTTCATCAGCTCAAGGCTGAATTACTGCAATGCGCTCTACGTGGGGCTGCCCACAAAGTTGGTCTGGAGGCTGCAGTTGGTGCAGAATGCTGCGGCCCGTCTTCTTACTTGGGCAGGTCGCAGGGAGCACATGACACCTGTGCTCTGGGCTCTGCACTGGATGCCTATAAAGCTAGGTTCAAGGTGCTGGTCTTGACCTTCAAAGCCCTTCACGGCCTGGGCCTTGCCTATCTGTGGGATCGCCTCACTCCCCATTGTCACGTGGCCAGGGTAACAGGGGGGTCAGGATGGGGGAAGGACCGTGTTCCCAAAGGAAGGAAAGGGGAAGAGATCCCAGGAAGGGAAACCTGTAGGCTAAATGGACCTCTCAGAGCATCTCAGAGTCTCCAGAACCTGCTCTCATCTTGAGGCCTAGAAGCCTATATCAGAGAGGGTCTGATTCATCATTAAGGTCGAGGAGCAGACTAAAGACCCACACACCAAGATCCTCCCCAAGGAAGAGAGAAATATAATAGGGGCGACGAGGAACAAGGGGAGCCCCAGGGAACAACAAGGGGCAAGAACCAAGGGACTAAGGAGCCAGAGTGGGGGGAACCACAGGGACTGGAGTTGATGGGTTGGGGGAAACAGATCTGGGGGAGCAACAAGGGGAACCCCAGGGGACAAGAGACAGGGGGCTAGAAAAACAAGGCTGGGTCACAACAAGGATGCGGGTAACAACAAGGAACAAGAGACAAGGGTCTAGGGAACCGGAACAGGGGAGCACCAGGGATGAAGGAAGCAACAGGGAACAAGATACAAGGGCCTAGAGACTCAGAGCAGGGGTGCAACAGGGAACAAGAGACACGGGCTGAGGAATTAAGAGCAGGGACGTAACAGGGAACAAGAGGCACGGGCCAAGGGACTCAGGGCAGGAGCGCAACAGGGAACAAGAGACCCAGGCCGAGAGACTCAGGGCAGGGGCGCAACAGGGAACAAGAACCCCAGGCCGAGGGACTCAGGGCAGGGGCGCAACAGGGAACAAGAAACCCAGGCCGAGGGACTCATGAAGGGAGCAACAGGGAACAAGAGACAAGGGCCTAGGGACTCAGAGCAGGGGTGCAACAGGGAACAAGAGACCCGGGCCGAGGAATTCAGAACAGGGGTGTAACAGGGAACAAGAGACCTGGGCCGAGGGACTCAGGGCAGGGGCGCAACAGGGAACAAGAAACCCGGGCCGAGGAATTCAGAACAGGGGCGCAACAGGGGCACAACAGGGATAAGGGGAACAATAAGGAACAAGAAACAGGGGGCTTGAGAACCAGAGCAGGGGAGCAACAAGGACGAAAGGGGAAACAGGGAGCAAGAGACAAGGGGCTGGGGAAGCACTAGAGACAAAGGGAACAACAAGGGACAAAGACAGGGGCATAGGGAAACAGAGCAAGGGAGCAACAGGGATGAGGGGAACAATAGGGAACAAGAAACAATGGGCGAGGGAGCCAAAGCTGGGGAAACACATGCAGACTATAGGGGGGACAGGGATACAGGGCAAACAAACAACAGGAGAAGAGGCACTTGATACAAAACATAAACATCAAACCTTTGGGTGGGTGTGAGACGTTGCTCCTGAGGCCACATCAGTGTTTAAGTACCATCTGTGGCCAATCAGGAAGCTGGGGGGTGGGCTAGGGAAACAAGCCCCAGCTGGGAGAGGGTGTGGCCATGCAAAGGACAGTAAGACAGGGGAAGGCCTACAGAGGAGAAATGCGGGAGGTGAACAAATCCACCAGGTGGCGCAGGCCCCAAAGGCACCTCTCCCGCATTCCAAGGCCAAGGGTTTGCGCCCGGGACCTGACACCCATGTGCCCGTGCAACCCCTGAGATCATCTGTGGGGGCCTTTTTGGAAGTTCCCTGGGCGAGACAGGTGACCACTGATGTGAAATCTTTTTCAGTTGCTGCCCCTGTGCTGTGGAATTCACTCCAGGAGGAGGCTTGGTTGGCCCCCACCCACCTGTCGTTTTGATGTTTGTGTGAGACCTGGCTGTTCTACCAGGCTTTTGGCAAGGGGGGGTAGGGGAGGGTTGGGAGGGAGGGTGAGTTTTTATGATTTGTCTTAAAATGTGTAGATTTATTTTTAAATGTTTTATTGTTGAATTTTTATGTGTGTTGTTCACCGTCCCGAGCTGCCTTTGGGCAGGAGGGGTAGGATATAAGTTTTAAATAAATAAAAAAAATGTTTTAAAAAATTTAAACCAGATTATCAAAATCAAAAGGTGTGCAAAAACATAAATCCCACCCCCACAAACCCACTCTTCTCCCATCCCCTCCTCTATATGCCTGGCGGAAGAACCACATTTTGCACTGATGATGGAAGGAAAGGAGATCTGGGATTAGATAGATACCCACCGGGAGCAAGTTCCACAGCACCAGTGTAACCGCTGAGAATGCAAGCCTGTCGTTCCCCACCTGTCTATACAATGGAGCCTCCAGGATTTTATTTATTTGTTTATATTTATTAGCCGCCCCCTCATGCCCATGACAAATAAAATTTAAAACCCAACTAAAGAACCCACTACCCCACCCCCACACACACACACACATTTTGGATTAATCCGAAATTTCAGTTCACAATATTTTTAAAAAAAATAAAGCAATATAAATATAAATACAAAATACTAGGGATGGGAATTTCGGTTTTGGATAAAACTAAAAGTACCCAAAAATGGCCATTTTGGATTAATCCGAAATTTCAGTTCTTTTTCGGTTTCGGTACTATCTGATCTTTTGCATTGATTTTTGTACTGGGTTTTTAACATTGCAGTTTGTCCCCCATTGAAAAAATGCAATGTTAAAAATCTGGTACCAAAATCAATGCAAAAGATCCGGTAGTACTGAAATACATAAGAACCGAAACCTAAATTGACTGAAACCGAAGTCTTGCCCAGAGTCCCATCCCTACAAAATACAAAAAAATCAATAAAAACATTATAATATACTAAAATGCTAGCTGTGCATAAAAATACCCTCACCTCTGTCTTATCAGAATTGAGCTTCAGTCTGTTCTGCCGTAACCAATCCACCACGGCCTCCAAACATTGGGACAGTACTAAGATGGCAGGACCTGGGTCAGTTGAAAAAGAGAGGTAACGCTGGGTGTCATCAGCATATTGGTGACAACGCACACCAAACCCTCTCACGATCTCCCCCAAGGGCTGCATATATACATTAAACAATAATGGACACCGAATGGAATCTTGAGGAACACCACATTCCAGGGCCCGGGGGCTAGATGATTCATCCCCCATGATAACCTACTGACTTCTCCCGGAGAGGAATGAGTGGAACCACTCAAGGACATCCCGTCCAGACCCCCCAAGGCTTGAAATTGTCTCAACAGCAGCCCATGGTCCACTGTATCAAAAGCGACCGAGAGATCTACCAGGACCAAAAATGTTGAGCGTCCTGAGATGACCTCACGAGCCACCCAATGGCCCAGGGGGTGAGGCAGTCTTCAGATAGCTAGGGTCCAGATTTTTTAGGGCTTTATAGGTCAAAACCAGCACCTTGAATTGGACCTGGAAGACTATAGGCAGCCAGTGCAGAGTCCAGAGCACTGGTGTAATGTAATCCCAGTGGTCCATCTAAGACAGCAGGCAGGCTGCTTTCTTCTGCACAAACTGCAGCTTCTGGTCTATCACCACATTACAATAATCCAGCTCGAGGTGACAAATGCAACAACAATGGTGGTGAGATCAGAGTCTGAGGCATATTGGCAAAGTTGTCTCACCAGATGTAACTGGCAGAAGGCGCTTCTGACCATAGCTGTCACCTGGAGATCCAAGCACAGCTGTGGATTCAAGAGCACCCCCAGGCTTTGTACCTGAAATGCTATCACAGGACAAACCCCATCAATAACAGGAACACCCCCACCCCAGACCCCGCCAACGAGCATCACCTCTGTCTTATCAGGATTCCATTTCAAACAGCTAGTCCTCATCCAGTCCCCCACCACATTCAGACACTGGGAAAGTACAGAGACTGTAGGACCTGGGTCAGATGAAAAAGAGAGGTACAACTGAGTGTCATCAGCATAGAGGATGACATACCTCCCCATCTGTGTATGGAGTTGTGTATGACGAGTCCCTCCCCTTTTTGAGAAGCGGACGAACCACTGTCCAAGAGATGCATTGATTACCTCCACCAGCAACAGCCCCACTTTCTCCCTGCTGGCTTTCACCAGCCAGGATGGGCATGGGTCCAGTTCACAAGCTGTGGCCCTGACAGATCCTAGGACATCTTCCACATCAGCAGGCATCACCAATGGAAATTTATTCCATAAATATTGACTAGACAGGGCATTCCTAACCTCTGGCTCTGCCACTGTATCCGAAAAGGTAGAGTTGAAATTGTGTTCAATGCAAGCAATTTTATCAGCCATAAACATGTCACAGCAGGTCCGGGATGGCTTCAGGTCCAGGTGGAGACAGGCTGGACTGACCAAACCCTTCACCACCCAGAAAAGTTCTGCCAGACAAGATTTCACAGATGCTATCATACCAGCAAAGAATAGGGATGGGTGAATGCGGTTCGGATGTTCAGAGTTCGGACTGAACTCAGTCTGTTTGGACATCCAAACCAAACTCTCGAATGACCGAACAGTTCGGTCATGTTCAGATGAGTTCGGGGGCAGGAAAAAGTCTTTTCAGCTGTAAAAAATTAGGTTTCGGTTTCGTTTCAGCTTCGATGGCGCTATTTTTAACTGTTCGACCAAACCGAACTCAGCTAAACCAAACCATCGAACCAGAACTCGGGTTTCGAACAGAACGCCCAAACATCTGAACATCCGAACCGCATTTTGTTCACCCATTCCTAGCAAATAAACTCTTCTTTGTTGCCCGCACAGCCATGGCATAGGTCTTCAAAAATATTCTATGTCACAATCAGTAGCCTTCAGCGTGAGTACGACCTAGGGATGGGTGAACGCGGTTTGAAAGTTCATAGTTCGGGCTGAACTTGGCCGTTTCAGACGACCGAACCGAACATCCTAACCAAACACTCGGAAAAGTTTGGATGAGTTCGGGGGTGGGAAAAACTTGACTGGAAGGTGGGAAAAACGTGACTGGAAGTGAGAGTCAGCTGAGGAGCAGACTTCCTGGCACCAGGGGTGGAGACCAGGGGTGGTTTCAAGGTCAAATAAAAAAAATAAATTTGAATTCAGTTTCAGTTTCGGAATCGATAGCGCTATTTTTGGTTGTTCAGCCAAGTTTGGCCGAACCGAACTCTGCCGAACTGAACAGCTGAACCCGAACTTTGGACCGAACGTCCGAACCTCCGAACCGCGTTCTGTTCACCCATCCCTAGTACGACCCCACCGTTGCTCTAACCATCTCACTTCTCACTTCAGTCGCCCCAAGACATCTATGAACCACAGAGACCTAAGGGTGTTGAAGCGCAGGGATTGGATGCCTGGGAGGCACCCGATCAATAGCTCCAGCCAGCCAGGTGTTTGTCACAAGGGGGGTCCCCCAGGGCTGGGGTGTCACTCATAGGGAATTAGCTCACCTACGCCCTTTCAGCCTTGAGTGCCAGCTGAACCCCCTCCTTCCAGGCAGGGGGGGTATCCTCTCAGGACATACCACACACACAGTCCAGAGGGTCTTTGGCCACAGTCTTTAATAGACCTAACCAGTCCAATGCACCTGGGGCTGCTTTCTCAGTCGCCTACGCCCTGCAGGCCCAGGTCATTCTCTCCAGGCTCTGGAGCCATCCAGTACAACCACCCCCAAAGTCCATACAGTCAGGCCTTCAGGTTTCTTTAGGGAGATGCTGCCTCTTTGGCTCCCTGGCAGAGAGACTCTCTTCCCTGCCTTGTCTCTCTTATATACCAGCAAAGTGGGTGTGGCCAGGCATCCTCAACTCCAACCTTAAAGGGCCACTACCCTGCCCACTCTGTCACATGGGTTTCTCAGCCTGTTCACCCCACAGGCTTTTCCCCAGCTATGGGGTTGGCTCTGCCACACCCCTAGACAGATTGAGCCCTCTGACCCCGGCAGCCTCCCTTCTTAAAGGGGCAGCAGCCCCACAGACTGCTCCCTGCTACACCCCTCCCCGTTCAGGGAGACAAACTTCTCAGGGAGAAGACTGGCTTCCATTTTTTTAGCAGGGTGCAGCTTTTCCTCACCGGGTCAAACACCCCAACTTAGTCTTTCAGGGTCTAGCACCCCTAATCACTGGATCTAGCACCCACAATGGGCTTTAATGCCCTCCCGACCTCCTCATCACCCCTTCTAGTCAGGCCCGTTCCTTCTGGGTCATTACTCCTCTCCCTGGAGAACAACTTCAACCCAAGTTCCACTCTGAACCCCATCCTGTAGGGTTTCTCAGTTGGGGAGCCATCTCCACCCAACTGCTTCAAGGAATTACTACTCATGTTGTGTAGCCCTCCTCCACCCAACTTATAGTCTTTTAGGGGATTCCACGGCCCCATACATGTCTCCACCAACCCGTTAGGGATTTTATATACACACTAGCAGTTGGGGAGCCACCTCCACCCAACCTGCTACAGGGAATTTACGTCTGCCTGTTGGGGAGCCCTCCTCCACCCAACTTACAGTCTTTTAGGGGATTCCACAGTCCCTTGCATTTCTCCACCAACCCGTTAGGGATTTTACAATTTGAGACCCCTTCTGGGGTGGGAGGCCAGCCCACCTGTTCCTTTCCGGACCTTCCAGCCCTGGGACCCTTACCGCCAGCCTACACTGGACATGTGCTATGCCAGCACAATATGGTCCCTCCCAGGGCTCTCATGTGACTCTAGTGGCTGGCTCAGTTGCCTACCCTACCACCCACAGTCACCCTTATGTTAGTTGATCCCAGCTGGCTCAATTGCCTCCACCCTGCTGGGTTCAGCCAGCATCATAGTTCCAGCTGGCCTGATCGCCTCCCTCCTGCTGGGTTTCTACTCTCACAGTCCCAGCTGGCTCAATCACCTACACCCTGATGGGTTTCTATTAGACACATGAAGGTACCGGCTGTTGCCTACACCCTGCACCTCTTCTAACCTAGCGGTTAGTGTCTGGTGGTCAGCTCAATCACCTACACCCTGCCCTCTTTAGGCACATGAAGGTACCAGCTCTGTTGCCCCCTGTACCTACTACTTCTTAGGCCCCCTGGGTGCCTTTTAGGCTGTTAGGCCTCTCCCCCCCGTCTTTTGGGGTTGGGATAGTGGCCCACCCTTATCTTCCATCTATCCCACCCTGGGACCCTTTGCATCAGTATTCATCCTGTAGGTAGCAGCTACCTTCCTGTAGCATCCATAACTACCTTCCCCAGGGCTTAACTCATTCCAAGGTGGGTGTTTCCTCCCCAGCCTCATCTCCTGAGTCACCGGTCTCCCCTAGAGCAACCCTTAGCGCCTTCACTTCCTTATGGAGAGCTCAGTTCACTTCAACTAGGGTGAGTCTCTGGGCCTAGTTGGGGCACTCATCCTTTCTATGAGTGCCCCTGAGACTTGTGTCATTATGCCTGTCTCTTGGCTCTCTTGTCACAGGGCAACTCTGCCTTCTTTGCAGGTCTCTCTCTCTTTCCTTTCTCCCCGAGGGTCTGTCTCATTAGGGCACTCCTACTCTACTTGGGTCCCCCTAGACCTTCTTCCTCTTTCCTTACGTCTTGGGCCACTTTCCAGTCTCACAGCCCTTTGTGCCTCCTTGTGAGACTTTCCTCTGGGACACTACCTTTTCAGATGTCTCAGGGCTTGGCAAGTCCAGGCCTCGGCTCCCACTTCTGGTTCAGTTCCCTTGTGAGGTTGGCCCCTGCTACCAGACTGACCCTTTCATCTGTCTCTGGCACAGTATCCCTCTTCCCTTTGTAGGGGCACCGCCTTTTAACATGTCCTAGCACCCCACAAGTCCAGCACACTTATTAGTTGACTGGCTCTGACACCCCAGAACCCAGGTTGTCTGGAGCCTTGCCATTTCTCTGGGCAGGCCCTCTAGCAGTGTCCTGGCTGACCACAGTTATGGCACGACCACATGGTACCTCCCCCTTTGGGTCCCCAGTACTTGTGTGTCCTAGTTCCTATTGGCCGCTGATCACGCCGTCTCAGCTCCGGTTCCACAAAGTTCTATAAGCTGATGGCTGTCGGGGTACACCTCCAGCTCCAGTCCTCACCTCCTGCTGCCATATCGCTTGGCCACCACATCGTTGCAGGGTTGGGCGAATCTCCTGGCTCTAGCCTACCTCACCATCTGTCCTGGTCAAGCTACTCTGCACGTACTCCATGGATCACTCCCGGTGTCTGGTTTCAAACTCTCTCTCTGACTAGGCACAGTCCTCCAGTCCCATCTGTTTCAAGCACCTGGGGCTCACCTCGCAAGGGAGCTCACACTAGGTGCAGCTCTGACAGGCAACCTCATGTTTCACACACGTGCAAGGTTGGGTGAAATTCCTCTCTGCACCAGCGGGTGGTGCTATGTCTGCATTCTCCACCACTCACTGTAGCGGGGGGGGGGCTCCCCCAGGGCCTCACGGGTGCTGGGGTGTCACTCACAGGGAATTAGCTCTCCCCCTGCTATGCCCTTTCAGCCTTGAGCGCCAGCTGAACCCCCTCCTTTCAGGCGGGGGGGGTACCCTCTCAGGACATACCACACACACAGTCCAGAGGGTCTTTAGCCACAGCCTTTCATAGACCTAACCAGTCCAGTGTACCTGCAGCTGCCGGCTCAGTCGCCTACACCCTGCAGGTCTAGGTCACTCTCTTCAGGCTCTGGAGCCCTCCAGTATGACCACCCCCAAAGTTCATACAGCCAGGCCTTCCACCCCCAGACCCTGGCCAAGCGTTCCCCAGGCATGAGGGTCCCTCCTGGGCACAGCTGCTATACCTTGTCTGGGTCCGCTGCTTCTCCCAGCCTTCAGCACCCTGGACAACGTAGACCAAGAAGGCTTCTTTAGGGAGATACTGCCTCTTTGGCTCCCTGGTAGAGTCCCTCATCCCTGCCTTGTCTCTCTTATATATCAGCAGAGTGGCTGTGGCCAGGATTCCTCAACTCCAACCTTAAAGGGCCACTACCCTGCCCATTCTGTCACAGGGGTTTCTCAGCCTGTTCACCCCACAGGCTCTTCCCCAGCTATGGGGTTGACTCTGCCACACCCCTAGGTGAGTTCAGCCCTCTGTATGACCCCTGCAGTCCCCCTTCTTAAATGGGCAGCAGCCTCGCAGGACTGTTTCTTGTTACACTGTTCCAAAAGACTACCAGAGCATTGGTGGAGTGGTTGTTGAGGTCCATGGGTAAATCCCTCAGGTTATTTGGAACTCATCGGGTTCCATCAGTCTCTGGGGGTGGACCATCCTAATTGTTGTTACACCCCTATGGTCAGGTAGACAGGCTGGGATGAGAGCTCAAAGGAGGTAATGGACCAACCATGACAAGGATGAACTAACCACACTCACAACCATCGGATGCCCTGCCTCAAGGTTGGTGTAGAACAAAGTGGTAATAGTATGCCCCCTCTTATGAGTTGGGCTTACAAACACCTCGGACAGGCCCATGATTGCCATGGCGACCATGAACTCCAGCTCCACACAATGCAATCTGGTCTCCACATGGATATTGAAATCCCCCAAGACAATAAGCTTTGGGGGACTGCAAGAATAACCTGGAGATCAGGGCAGCTAAAGCTGGCAGGGAATCCACTGAGCAGTGGGGTGCAAGGTACACCAGCAGAATTCCCAATCTGTCCTGTGCCAAATCAGTCACGAGATAGAGGCACTCTATTCCAGACTCACTCTGCACCAAGACCCTCCTAATGGGTAAACCTTCCCGATAAATAATGGCAACACTACCGCCCCATCCCTCTGACCTGGGCTCATGCTGAATAGAATACCCGGCTAGAACGAGGTCAGCCAAAATTGGCCCCGACACATCATCCAGTCAGGTCTCTGTAATACAAAGAAGGTCAGAAGCCCAATCCAGGATAGAATCCTGGATGACAGATGTTTTATTGGCTACAGACTTTGCATTCAGCTGCACCAGGACCAGGTTGGAGGACCTCGGAACTTTGACCTCCTGGCCATGTGAAGCAGGGAGAGCCAAAAGAGGGACAGACATTAATCACCTGTCCCTCAATTCATGATGGTAACACCTACTCCTGAGGACCATACCTCCTGCACCCCACAATAACCCAAATTGCTGTGGCCCTCCCACCTGGTGTGACTGTGATCCCCCCAGCCTACCCCCCCCAGTGCCTCCTCTGCCATGGCAGCAGAAGGGGATATCCTCTCCTTAACCCATTCCCCTCCCCCCTTATCCTCCCTGTCCCTCCTCTCACAGGAGGGCACCCCCCCTTACCCAGCCTCGCATCGGGGATAACACCATCGCTCCTCAGGACCAACTCCCATGTTCCCACCAATGGACATAGCCCTACCACCCCTGTCCACCCCCCACTAACCAACCCCTATCAATAACCACCTACCCTCCTTCTCCCTGCTTTCCTAATCCCTCCACACAAGACCTCCCCTTCCAAACACCCATCAACCCAAAAACCACCCCATCAATGCACCACCTAAACAATCAAAAACCCAATCAACTGCCAAATCAATAAAATCAGACCTAAAAATCCCCCCAAGCCACCAAGTTCCCACCAGCATTCACACCTTATAAAACTATAAATATTTTCATAGTTTCATAATTTTATAAATGCCTTATAGAACTTTAAAAGCTCTTGCTATTTAATTTTATGGGAAAAATGTAACTCAGTTCGACTTTTGGCACATCTTGCTTTATTCCTACATTTTCTAAAGTCATGGAGCTTTCTTTACTTTTCAGCCAAATTTTCAATTCCCTGTAAGCGCTCTGCTTATTCTTAATATCATGTTTGATATGATTATTCAACCAATTGAGAAAATAATGTTCTGCTGAACTTTTGGCTGAAGACTCAGAGTCTCTGCTACTGCTTCAGGGAGTTGTGGAAAGAAATCTATTTGACTTCTTTCCAAGGCACAAAGCTTAAACCAAAATTGCCTGCATAGAATTGGGAGGAACCTCAGCTTGGAAGATGCAAATGCATCTCCAATCTCAAGGGAAACTGATCTTAATAAATTTCACAAGAGAGGCAAAAAGATACCACCTTGCCAAGCAGATTCTCTACTAAACAGAATTGAGGACTTTGCCTATTGACTTTGCCTGGTTTTTCCTCTATGATAGCCTGAGGAAGGCAAAGACTTTCTCCACAAGATCGAACCACCAAGTAAGCTTTGATTTTACTCCAGCCAGTGGAGGCCACCATGGCCACCACTCTTCAAAGGGACCCTGACAGATAACATTATCATCCCTGTGGCTTCAGGAGGCCCAGATCAAATGATATTCTGCATAATGGTGATCCATATTTAGGAATGTATTGTACAATTCATATTTAATGCTGGCTTAATACCTCACTCTTGTTGAATATACTCTGTGTGCATGTGTATTATATACTTTGGTGTCTATAATTATCAGGCTGTGACATAGGGATTACTCTGGGGTTGGTATTATGCTTCAGAGTTGCCTGTTGATTTGGGTGCTTAAAACCGGGGGAAAGAGGAAACGTTCGGGGATTAGGGGAATGGGTGGGTGGTTAGGGGTTTATGGCACAGCCGCCATCAAGCCATATTGTGCCAAACACACAGTGAGGAGTAAAAGAGTTTTTAAAAAAAGTTTAAAAACTCATGTCAAGGCTAAAACACACTAAAACTACACAACAGTGGTGGCTGGTGGGTTTCAAGGCTGGTGGGGCGCAGGGCAGGGCCAGAAGTGTGAGGGGCCAGGCCAACAGTAGGCGGAGCATAGTCAACATAAGGCAGAGCCAGAAGTGCACATGCAAACACAGAACGAGCAAAGCAAACCATCTTAAGCCAACAATATTATGTGAAGTCCTTAGCACACCACAAAAGCATCAGCATGGAGTTCCACTTGTCTCCAAAACATAGTTTTGTTGCAATGAAGAAGGCATTTTCTACAACCAGAGAGGGAACATTCATGCAAAGACTAGCCATTAGTGAACCAACATGTGGCATGGTGCAGAAAAGTCTTGAAACTGACACTGCAAAGGGGTTATTTTAAGTGCAGTGAACATGCCAGCAAAAATTAGATAGCCTTCCATCCATCCCCCTCCAAAAAACCACCCTAAACAAAGAGAAGGCAGACAATTAGGGTGACAGGGTGAAAAACAGCAAGGCCCAAGAAAATATTTTAAAGTATAGGAGGAGAGGCAGCACAGCCCTTCTGCACATGCAAACACAGAGCAAGCAAAGCAAACAATTTCAAGCCAACAATATTACGTTAAGTCTTTAGCACACCACAAAAGCATCAGCATGAAGTTCCACTTGTCCACCAGAACATGCTACACAGGTCTGTTGAAAATTAAGCTTGCAATGTAAAAGGCATCAGCTGCAACCAGAGAGGGAATATTCATACAAAAACTAGCAGGGGCGTAGCTAGGGTGCAATGGGCCCCTGGCCAAGATGGGTCCCCCTCTCCAGTGGGCCTAGGGGCACTGCTATCAAACACACAAGACACCCAAAATGCAGCCAGCCTATTAAGCACATTATGGCATGAAAAGAGACATATATATAACCAGTTCAGTTGTGCCCCCATGATCAATTCATGCTGCCTCCACCCCATAACCAGTTCATTTGCGCACCCGGTGCAGCATGAATTCATTATATGGGGGGCACAAAAGAACTGGTTATGGAATGGGGGTTTAAAGACAGTATTACTTTTAGCAATAACTTCATTAAGAAGAGTTAGTGAAATAGCAGCCATAATAATCTCAGAACCATATTTGCAGATTTTCTAAGATAGAATAGATATTTCTTTACATTCTAAATTCCTACCTAAGATAGTATAAGACAGTTGTGAGAATGTGGTCCTTTTTACACAGGCCTTTCCTACCCATGAACACGCAGTTTTCTGAGTGTTCATGGGTGGGGGAGCCACGTGTGAACGATGCAGCGCATGCGCCCACAGTAACTGGAGGTGCCTACATGTGCCCAGCTAACATGCATCCCCACTCACCCCATCTCTTCTTCTTGCATGGAACAACCAGGGAAAACAGTGGTTGCTCCGTGGGTACGGATGAGTGGGGGGTGAGTGGGGATGTATGTCCAGCCATGTGCACACCCCACCCATGCACTGGTGTGCCCATGGATCCCCCACTTGACGGAGCCATGTAAAAATGGCCTGTGAGGGACCACTCAATATGGTGAGCATGCACAACCCAGTTGTGAGAATGTTTAGAGTCATCTTGAAGAAGCTTCTTTAGAAAGCAACAACCTTCTGATCACTCACATGGGGAGGAGTTGTTTGTTTACAAACAGCTTTATCTCCCAGTTCCATTTGATCCTACTGCAGGCAGAGGGAGAGGAGGGGAAACCCCAGCAGTACACATGCAAACACAGAGCAAGCAAAGCAAACCATGTCAAGTGAACAATATTATGTTACATCTTTAGAACACCACAAAAGCAGCAGCATGAAATTCCACTTGTCCTCCAGAACATGCTACACAGTTCTGTTGCAAACTAAACTTGCAATGTAAAAGGCAGCTACTACATTATCTGAAAGGGAACAAACATTCATGCAAAGACTAGCCATTAGTGAACCAACATGTGGCATGGTGGCCTTCTTGCATCAGAAAAGCCTTGAAACTGATACTGAAAAGGTGGCCATTTTAAATGCAGTGAACATTGCAGCAAAGATTAGAAACCCTTCCATCCATCCCCCTCCCAAAAAACAATTAAAAAAAACAGAAAGCAGACAATTGGATGACAGGGTCTCACACAGGGTGAAAAACAGCAAGGCCCAAGAAAATATTTTAAAGAGTAGGAGGAGAGGCAGCACAGCCCTTCTGCACATGCAAACACAGAGCAAGCCACACAGGGCCCTTCCTTAGGCATGTAGCATAGCCAGCAGAAATATATAAACTGAGCAAATGTAGGTCAAGTATATATGAGGAGCACTACAAAAAAATCTGTAAACTTTGATAACAAAAATAATGGACTTAACAAGAACCTATATTTCTTCAGTCACTACAGATACCTGTAATACCTTACAGTATACTGCATTTTTAATTTCTGTTATCCTCTGTACCAACTTCCTAGAAATCATTCTAACCACTTTGTCCCTCTATCTGGGGCAGCTGGCTACTGGGGTTGCCCTGTGGGTAGAGGAGGTTGTGCTTCAGCGAGACGTGGGCCCCTGGCCCCGAGCCCATACAGCCCAGAGGCTCTGCAGCCCCGCTCACATGTGACCCGGCCCCTCCGCCCCCATGGACCCCTTCCATGTCCCCCTCCTCACCATGCCCGGGTAGCCCTTCGGTGAACCCTTGCGGGCCCTCCATACAGGACCTGCTGCCTCACCTGCTCCCTCAGCCTGCTGGGTGGCCTCCTCAGCATCTGACTCCTTTCTCACCTGGGTGCTGTCCCGGGGTGGTCCGTGTCCTATGGATGATGTGGGGGGGTATATCAGTGTGGTGGGGTGCTGTTGGGCTCCCTGTGGCTGGGCCCCCCTCCCGCCTCTCTTGGGGGCCCCGGTTCTCCAGCTGGGCCTCTCCCTGGCCCATGAAGTCTCCCCCAATGGAGCATGGCCCCATGGTCATGAGGCCTCTCCCCCGTGGGATGCGTACTTACCATCTGTGTCTGCCGTGGAGTTGTCCAAGGCCAGGCCCTCGGTGTGGGAGCGCTCCCCTGGGGACCCCCGGCTGTGTGTGGTTCGGGTCCTGGTCTCTGACTCGCCCTGGCTGGCCTGGCCTTTGTTGGTCTCTGGGCTGATGTCCGGGGGGGATGCAGGATATGCACCCGGGCCGGTCTACCTGTGGGTCCAGGGCCCTGGAGCTGGTGTCTACCTGTGGGGCAGCGAGGGGAGGGGGTACCTCCAAATGTTCCCTGCCCTGCTCCACTGTGCTTCCAACCAGTCGCGGGGCCACTATGGATCCCTTCATGTGGAGGAAGCGGTCGAGGGCATCGTAGTACGGGGCTTTCTGGGCTCCATGCCCAGACCTCCTGTTATTGTCTCTGATCGTCTTGTACCCCCTCCTCAGCTCTTTTGCCTTAGACCGGCACTGTGCCACTGTCCGGGGGTGCCCCGCCACCTCCATGTCCCACACTATGTCCTGGTAGACCTGCTCATTGTGCTGGTTGAGTGCGAGCTCCAGTTGGTACTCGAGTGTCCCCCATATCCAAATGAAGTCCCTGGGCTCCTTGTGTCCCCACTGGCCCCTTCG
>QEPC01002298.1:3644533-3674820 GCA_003113815.1 Sphenodon punctatus | reverse complement strand
CTCTCTTCCTCCTCCTCCCTCCTCGCTCCATCCCGCCACATTCACCAGTCGCTTTTTCCCCTTTAAATCTCCCTCCGGTGGGTGTGTTGATGCCGGTTGCCTGGCAGCGACGTTGCACTCATTGCCCATGCCTGGGGATGATTTCCTTTGATCCCGGGTGGCAGCTGGTGTCCAGACGTGACTTTTGGTTGATCACAGGTGGGGATATCGTTCACCACGCGTCCACAGGAATTGGTTTGGCTAGCCCTGGAAGCGTGGTTGGAATTGGCCCCGCGCGGGTGTTCAACGTGGTGAACATCTGGCGGCCGCTGAACAGACGTTCATGCCACCTTGGCCCTGCCACGGCGTTCACCGTGGTTCACTGTGGTTCAGCGTGATCTTGTCATGTCTGAAATCACCCATGTTCAGGGCTCTTTGGCCCCGCCGCGGGGTTGAGCGGGGTTCACTGTGGTTGAGCGTGATCTCGTAACGTCTGAAAATACCCTATATATAGACACACACACCAGCTACACTACATGCCTGAGGAAGGGCCCTGTTGTTAACAGGAGACCACCTCCCACACGTGACTATTGGGTGGTGGGTAACCCAATATTCACCATTCCTTAAACTTGGGGGGAATTAGCTTAATGACTTAAACCGGGGTTTCCACGTGTTCAAAAGGATCAAGCTGAGGACAGTATGCACTACAGGAAGTTTATGTACCCTCCCCAAATAGAAAGAGAGATAGAGAAACAGGTGTTCAATAACAAGTTTATTGCTATACAAAACAGAGAAACACAGCCCCGGTCTGGCTGGGGGGATTTAAAAGGGGAAAACACAAGTAGCTTGTAGAGAGTATGGTAGGAGGAGGGGGGGGTCAGGTGTCGGCTCAGCGATGGGGAGCAAGAGAACGTGAACGAGGGAGGGAGAGAGAGAGGGAAGGGGAGAGACAGGGCTTCCCCAGTTGGCTGGGAAAGTCTGGACCTGTGGTTACCTTTCCTTGCCTGTCAAGACGGGACAGGCAGCCCACGGATCCAGCGGAGTTCAGGAGATGGAGGAAGGAGAAGGGGCAGACCAGAGATCTCTCAACTCAGACATGCACAGAGTGACCTGCATGTATCTGGGTCCCAAGATTTCTCAGCAGTTGAGGGGAAAGCAAGGGGCAGTTATTGGGTGCTAAACAAAGGGCTTTGGGAGGCTACGAAGGGTCATTCGGGGTACTCAATGGGTTAACTAGTGGAGAAGTCACAAGTTTTGCTTCCATTACAAAGGTGACTTCAAGATATGCAAACGATCTCTTTGACACACAGGGAAAATGTAAACAAAAAGTGAAGGGAGGGAAGGAAGGGCTAATGACAGACTTCAGGATACAATAATTGTGTGTCTCATTTCTCTTGGGGAATATGAAGATAGGATGTTGCTGCTCTGAGTCATGGCTACCAGTGCTTTGTCACAACAGAGTGAGTCCCCTCTCCTTAATGACTCCATTCTTTACTCCGAGGGCTCTCCCTTCCAGTCTTTTTCTCAACCTTAGGCTGGTATTTTTCCATGAGTGGTTCCTTTTGGCTAGGAGTTAGGGCGGTTGGGCCCGATCCTTATTTTCCATGCCAGCCCCCTCTTGGGGAGACTATGTTTTCCCCAAGCCTCCTTGCCCTTGGTTACCCCTGGGGGCTTTGATGACCCCCAGGTCCAAGTTAGTTGGCTATCACCACAAGGGGGGGTACATCCATTCTGGGGGGGATCAAGGGTTCTGACTAACACTGTGTGGGGAGCTTGCTTATTTCCACTAACAACAGTTGGCCCAATAAAAGTCATCATTTGAACTACTTTGTCTCTCTTTTCAGATAGAACAGAGACATGCAGCCATTAAAATGCTGACTTTCCAGAGAGCTGAGTTCCCTTTCACTCAACTTGCTGAGCTCTTCTGAAAATTTACCCATAGGCAACACAGAGATCAGCAAATTTCTCAGCACTTTTGAAAATCTAAATTTTAATTTTACACCTTAATTGGAGTGGAGCTCTTCTGAAAATGTAGGCCTACGGTCTTACGCAGGGTTACACAGCAAGCCTCTGGTGGAGCAAGGCAATGAATTTAGGATTCGCAAACACTGGACCATACTTCTTCTCACCCTACCCACAGAAGAATCTATGTAAGAGTATTTCTTTGGCTCTATCACTAGATGAGGCCCTAAAATACATCATTTTCATATGCAGCATCGTAAACCATGCCATATAATGTAACGCACTCCCTTGTTTTTGTTGTTTTGACAGATGTAATACTATAAAAAAAATTCCCAAGCAAGAAATAATAAACCTTCAGCCAATACCTTTGCAGAAGTTGACAAGTAAATGGCTATTTAACTCTGAGCACCTGATAATAATGCCCCCCATGCCCTCATAATTTTATTTCTTATATTAAAAAATCCTGTTTTCATAAAAGATATAACAGCAGTTTAGAAAACAGTTGCCACATTTGGGGGTCATTTGTTCTCTGAACACATGCTAGATTCCTCTTAGACACTTTCCTTCATTTGGCAGAAGCAGTTATAGCAAGCAGGAGGGCTAGTGTGATCCACAGAATCACTAGTTGCACTTGGAGACAGGAGGCCTCAGCTTGAATCCTAGGCTGCTTTTAGACGAACCACAGGCAATTGTGCATCGCGATTGCGCATAATTTGAAACGTCCGCCTGTTGTAATTAGACGAGATGGAAATGGGGTATTATGCGCATATTATGGTGGTGGTGCTTTCTCAAAGTCCGTGAATTAAATACCTCAATTGTGAGCTATTTAATTTGTGGACTTTAAAAATGCGCCACTGCCATAATATGCGCATAATACCCCACTTCCATCTCGTCTAATTACAACAGGCGGACGTTTCAAATTATGCGCAATCGCGATCGCGCACCGCTCATCTAAAAGTGGCCCTAGTCTCACCAAGAAGCCTTTGGTGACCTATCATCTTTCAGCCTCAGTTCCCTATCTGTAAATTAGGATTACTGGCATCCCATTCTGGGGATGGGATGGGGTGATGGGAACAATGGAGTGATGGGGCTCATATGACCAGGCCCCAGACTCTTAGGGAGTCCTTTGCAATTGATATAAGTACTGCTAGAAAATTTTCAGAGCAGGAGAGAGTGAAGCTAGCGCCCTGCCCCCAACCACGCTGAAAATTTCCTAGCAGATCTACTGCCATTTGCAAAGGGCCCTGCTAAGAAAAACGTTTTCAGAGTGGGTAGGGGATGGGGTTGGAGTGTTGCCCCCACCCTGTCTTAAAACTTTCTTCCTGGGGGGGTTGCTGCTGCTCCAGGGAGAAGTGGGGGGGAAGGCACTTGGAGCTGGGGCCACATTACCTTCTTGGGTAAGCCCTGTCCCCCACTTTGGGGATCCCTCCCCCCTTGTCCTTTGCTAGGCCTATAATTGGGACATGAGCCTGGGTGCACTATATCCTAGTTAGTTAGTTAGTTATTCAATTTCTTTTATCCTGCCCTTTCCATGAAGGTTCAGGGTGGCTTACAAAAATAAACATAAAAAACCCACACAAAGACAAAGAAACTCTAAACCCCACCCACCAACCGTCTCTCTAAGTGCTAGTCAGTGTTAAGCTGGGGCAGTCATATGTACTCTTGGAAGCTGTGCAGGAATTAAGATGAGAGTAGCATGCAGTTACAGCACATCTATACTCTTGCATGTGCAACCCCAGGGTAGTCAGAAACAGATGCTTCATTCTGAGTCAGATTAAAATATTACAACCACACTCTTTCTCCAGATCCTAAGTATGTCAGTGAGAGCCTAGTTAGAGGGTCTTGTCTTTATATCTCAAGCTCTAAAGAGTCAAGATTTTAGTTCTTGTAAGGTACTTGGTTGCTGTTGGTCTTTGTAGGATTCAGACACTTGGTGAGTACAACAGGATCCGGACCAGACATGATCATATGACTAGAAGAGTGGGCAAACCACTCTAGACTAGAGGGGCAACACTAGGAATCAATCCCAGCCAGAAACCACACAATGGAGAAATCCAAAATACAGGGCCGAAAAGGCAAGCCATGAGGCCAAGTGACTGGAAGTTAGTCTGAAAGGGGGCCAGAAGAAGGGCAGAGTGAGGACAGGAAACAAGAGCTGTAGCAGATAAACTGGAAGACAGGCGAAGCTAAGAATAGGGCTGAAGGCAGGCAAGGCTGGAGGCAGGGTAAACTAGAAACAGGACTAATAAAGACAAGCAGGGCACTTACAGAGACAGAGGCCTAGGCAGCAAGAGGCAAGAGTCATGGAGGTTATCTGGAAAGTAAATAGCTTTACCCTGCCAATCACTGCAGGGGTTAGACCCAACAAATCTGGAGTCCTGTGGCCATTTGCTGCTATCAGGAATAGTAGATTTAAATGCTCAGACAAGAGCTGTTAACTGCTCCTAGATGGCTCACTGCGCGAGGCAAGCACCCCAGAATCAGCACTGGTAGGGCTGAAGTGGCAACTCCTTTTTCCACTCCACTATTTCATTCCACCATTTCAGAATTGCCCACTAGGGATGGGCGAACGTGGTTCGGATGTTCGGAGTTCAGACCGAACTCGGTCTGTTCGGACATCCGAACCGAACATCTGAACCGAACTCTCAAACAACCGAACATTTTGTTCGTGTTTGGACGAGTTTGGATGAGTTCGGAGGCAGGAAAAACGTCTTTCCAGGGCCAAAAATTACGTTCCAGTTCCGATTTCATTTCGGTTTCATTTCAGTTTTGGTTTTGATTTCGCTGTTTTTGACTGTTCGGCCAAGTTCGGCCAAACCGAACTCAGCTGAACTGAACCATCGAACCCTAACTCAGATTTCGAACCGAATGATCGAACATCCAAACCATGTTCTGTTCACCCATCCCTATTGCCCGCTACTTTCCACACTTTTTCCACCAGCATTCTGCTAATTCCACCGGCATTCCGCTAATTTGGAAACTGTTAGAACAATCTCAGAAACTGTCAGAACAAACATTGTTCTGCTACTTTGTAGTGCTGATGGAAATTGCAGAAGACTGAAACTGTCAGAACAAATATTGTTCTGGTATTCATGCTTATAGGGGCCCCTCTGAACTCCAAAGCAGGCTTGGAAACTCCATCAGGCCTACCCACATGGTCACCATGTGCTTTTGTTTACAATAAACAACTGATTCCCCTGGCTCTCTCTCCAGCCTCCTTCGGGTTCAGTTCAGTATTCCCCACATCAAGCATTTCCAAAACTGGAGACTTATTATATGCTTCTGGTGGGCACTAATGTGACAAAGAATTCCTTACTACGGCTCACCCTAACAGTCCTCTATGCTGGGGTCATGTTTAGGAATATTGAGAACTTTATGTACAGGAAAGAGTGGAAAGGAGGTGTTTTTGTTGTTAATGCTGAAAGAAACTAATATAAGCACGGAAGAACATGGAAAAGGGAAACACATGCTTCACTGTGATGGCTCACTCTGATCATTCTTGAAACCAGAATTCTTATCTTGCAAAAACTTTGCACATTGTAAGTAAATCCAATGATGTTAATGGAGTTACTTAAAAATTAATAATGAACATTAATGATGTTTTTGGTTTATACACATGTATCAAGTATGTGTCTAACCCAGAGGTGAGGACCTCCAGCTTGTTACTCAACTCTGGCCCATGGCTATTATTCATTTTGCCCCTTTTCAGTTCCTGGATCTGGTATGTGGATCCATTCCCTTGCATCAAGCACTGACCAAGAGTGCTCAGGGAAAGAGAGCAAAGATGAGTGCATGGACTGCTGGATAGGAGATACTTCAGAGCTGGCCGTAAGCAGGGCTAGTAGGGATAATGGGACAGGCCCTGCAGGGAAGCCAGACCTTGTAGTCTCAGGACCAGTGCTCCTGAGGCCCTGGAACAAACTATTTCTGTGGGGCTCTCTCCCCATCTGCTTCTCTCAGTCCCAAGGGTGGCTGGCTGCTTCCTGCAGGACACTGCCCCACCCCCACCCACCTCACCTACTGGAGTCAGGGATCACCAGATTGCCAATTGTTAAAGGGGGGACTATGGAGGGTATAGCTGTGGGGCCCCCACATTTTATTTTCACCCTGAGCCCCACAAATACTATGACCAGTTGTGGATCCATTATATAGATCCATGATCCAAACCCTTCCCTTCTTTCCCCCATCCTAAGCATGACCCCTAAGCACCCCCACTTTCAACTTCCATGTAGTCTGCAGACCTTGCACTCATAAAGCAGCAGCTCCTGTCCTGACCAGAGAATTTAACGTGTGGAGTTCTGAGCTGCATGGAAGAAAAGAGAGATGCTTTAGGTCAGGCTAGATACACTTCTGCAGTTCAAACGGTGGAAAGAAAGCTCATCCTCCAGCAACACCTCTGACTACATAAGGGCTCCGACCCTAGCAAGGGGAGGAGAGGGGGTGGGGCCTGAACTCCCTGGGGAGAGACTTCCGGGACTGGGGTTGTTAAAGGCGGCCTGCCTCCAGGCCCTGCATCAAAGGGCGGTGACCTTGGATGTGGCCCTTAGTGGATTTCTGAGGGGTCTGGGTGAACCTCTGTCGCTTTTGTGCTGAAGGGGTAAGGGTTTAGGTTGGCAGAGCTTGTATGACAAGGTTTTGGTTTAGGCACAGGAGTGGGGTGAATTTGCTTCTTGGAGGTGGAATTGGCAGTGGGATTTATCAAGTGGAGCTTGAAGAGAGAGGTGGCTTGTTTTGGGGGTGGGAGGTTGGGTTTAATATTTTCTTTTTGTAGGGAGGTTAGTGGGGTAACTAACTTGTTCCCTGGTGAGAGGAAGGGGCAAGGTGATTGGGTTAGGGTGGGGAGATTTTCCCCAGTGAGAGGGAGGGATTAATCCCCATAGGGGGGGTTAACATGTATCCCCTGGTGAGAGAAGGGGATCTGGGAGATTTGAGGGTAGTGGGGTTTCCCTCACCTGTCAGGTGGAACAGCCATGGGAGAAGGGAGGCGGTTAGAGCGACGGTGGCGTTGCACTCGTGCCAAAGATGACAGATTGCTGCACAGGGCTAGTTTAAAGTCCTATGCTGTGGCTGTACGAGCAGCAAAGAAGGGGTTCTTTGCTGCTCTCATATCATCTGCGAAGTCTCATCCAGCTGAGATTTTCCGAGTGGTGAGGGGGATGGACAGTCCAGCTTCCTTTCTGGAGCTGGAGTCCTCCAGTGCTCATTGTGACTTGTTTATTGACTATTTCGTGGATAAAATCACTTGTATTCATGACGACTTTGATCCTGCATTTGCCTCTGTAGAAGAACCAGAGGTTTTGCAAATTTCTATTCTGTCCCCTCTCTTGTTCAATGTGTACATGCAACCTGTGGGGGAGACTGTGGAAGGGTTTGATGTACGACTCTACCTCTCCTTTTCATCTGACACAGGCCTGGCAGTCTCAGTGCTTACCTCTGGCAGCTGTAGGGGAGTGGAAGAGGGTGAGCCGTCTGAAGCTGAATCCTGACAAGACAGGTGATGCGGTGGGTGGGGTGGGGGAGTTAGGGACTTCCATCATTGATGGGGTTTGCCTCTCTCTGGCCACTCATTTTTGGACTCCTGGGAGTGCTCCTCGACACCCAGCTTCACCTGCATGCTCTCCTGAGCATGCTCTCAGACTCCAACTGCAGAAGTTGGCAGCGGCAAGGAGCACCTTTTGTCAATTACACCTGATATGTCGGCTTTGGCTATATATCTCAGACTCCAACCTGGCCACTATCATCCATGCCTTCATCACCTCAAGATTAGACTACTGCAACATGCCCTGTGTGGGGCTACCCTTGGTGACGGTTCAGAGACTGCAGCTGGTACAGAATACGATGGCTTGTCTCCTTATGGGGATGGGTTGCAAGAGGCATATAACACCAGTGCATTGCACTGGCTGCCTATAGTCTTCCGGGTCTGATTCAAGGTGTTGGTGCTCACCTATAAAGCTGTACACAGTCTGAACCCCACCTACCTGCAGGACCGCCTCACTCCCCATCTCCTGAATCAGCCCCTGCGGTCTGCTGGGGGCACCCTCCTATAGGTCCCCTGGGCAGTGCGAGTGGCAACCATGGAGAGGGCGTTCTCGGTAGCCGCTCCAAGGCTGTGGAACTCCCTCCCAGTCAGGGTTTATCTCTCTCCGGATCGTCCCTCCTTCTATTGACAGTGTAAGACTTGGCTGTTTCACCAGGCTTTTGGTGAGGGAGATGGATAGTGGGAGTGGGTTTGGGTGCAGGAAATTGGTTTTTTTAGTTGTATGATGCTTATAGATTTTATATTTTCTATGTTCATGCTTATATTTATTGTTATTTATATGTTTATTATAATTGTTATTTATATGCTCTTAACTTGTTAGTGGCCACGAGCTGCCTGAGGCAGGTGGTGAGCAGGATATCAAATGTCAATTAATTAATTAATTAATTAATTAATTAATTGACATTTGATATCCTGCTCACCACCTGCCTCAGGCAGCTCGTGGCCACTAACAAGTTAAGAGCATATAAATAACAATTATAATAAACATATAAATAACAATAAATATAAGCATGAACATAGAAAATATAAAATCTATAAGCATCATACAACTAAATAATTAATTAATTAATTAATTAATTAATAATTAATAGTTAATAATTAATTGATTGATCGATCGATCGATTGATCGATCGATCAATCAATCAATCAATCAATTTTCAAACTGGCCCACAGGAGGGAAAAGGTTCCCCAGACCAGGTACAAACTTTAATTAAATTGTAGCCCTTAGTGAACTAAACCGAGGGCATAAACTAAACACAAAAGTTGCAGATTATTTGCATCTGTACAAAGATATATGAGGCTTGAAATATCAGGCACCTACAGAGTTAAATGCATATAATTTAGCTTATCAATAAACAATAGGAGACAGGATAACATTTTAAGCCTATTTGAAAGGTGTTAACATTAACGAAGTGAAAGGAAATATTTACAGTGCGATTCTCTGAGAGAATAGCATTGGTACTATAACTTAGCATAGGTGCAAGTTCCTTTTAGTTTGATGAGACTTGCACCCAAGCTAAATGTTAGTGCCAGCACTTATCCATTCAGTTGTGGTGCAAAGACATATGGAGAAATGGCATCACATTAAGAAAGGGAAATTGTAGGCTGTCTGGAAAAAAACTGTCAGATACATTAGGTTGAGCTATAATTTTCAAGGGTAAATTGTATTAAAATCCTCGGTGTATGAGGTCTTTAAACAGACTGGTGAAATCACAAACGGACCCAAAAATGGACCAGCAAGCTAGCACTAGGGAGGAATGGAATAGATGATGTATTTTTTCCATCCTTAACTTTTATCTTCTGACAACTGTCATCCTAAGCAGAGCAAAGAATTTAAACCTTTAGTTCATTGCTACATTAAACACTAAATCTTCTCATTGAACCTCAAGATGCCAATATTAATATCAGTAAGTTTCCTGAAAAATCAATAGGATTCAATCAAAATAACAGCATATTTCAAAGCTTGCAACAAATCAGTAAATGTGATATGAAAACCAGTTGCTGGCTTGTGCTGATGCACCTTTTTTTACACGGAACGGTAACAAAAGATGTACTCTTAAAATCAGATTGTAACAGGGTGGCAGTGCCCTGTGATAAGTGATTGTAGGATCAGGCCCAAACAGTCTCCAGTCCTTAAACTGTATCTCCAGCATACAACTTTCAGCACTCTAACTCTGGGAAACAGCCCTCCAGAAACCCCAGCCCTATCTATCCCCAGCTCAGCCAAGTAACTGTCCTCTGGCTGGGTACTAACAGTTCAGAAATCACATTTCAGCACTCCAGTCAGGTTGCCTGTGCTTATCCCCCTCAGGCCGTTTTTACACGGACAATCCCCCACCCTCGCTCAGTATTCGAGTGGGTGTGCAGGGGGAGGGACGTCCGTGTATATGGCAGGCGGTGGGTGGAGGGATGGGTGTCTGCTCGGTGTTCGCCCGTGTGAACTCACCTCCACCCACGGAGCCCTCCGGAAAACCAGAGCTATAAAACCAGAGGAGGCTCCGTGGGTGGAGGTGTGTGTGTGTCTGTGTAAAGGGACACACACACCTCTACCCACCGTAGCAAAACATCTATCCCCCCACCCACCTCTGTCCATGTAAAAAGACCCTTAGTCTTCAGAACCATGAATAATGTTTATGCAGAGATCCTGGCTTCAGCAGAAAAATGCTTCTCCTTCTTCAGTCAGGCACAGACTGAAACTCTCTCTGGCTTCCTTTTTCTTATACAGCAGAGTGGGTGTGGCCAACCTTCCAGGCAGCCAGCCCTTAAAGAGCCAGTGTTCTGCCCCACTCTCTGTTATGTCTCTGCTCTATTTTCACTTTGCTACTGGGATGGATCTGCCAAGCCTTTACCCAGTCTTTGCACAGTCTGTCACTGGCACCTTCTGCTCTTAAAGGGGTAACAGCCTAGCAAGGTTGCACCCTGCTACACAGAACTTGGTGTTTCTAAAGCAACATTTAAAGGAATATAGTTTGTGATGCACTTGGACATCTCATACCTTATTTCTTTTAGTATACAGATTTTATATATGCGTGTTAACTATAAATACACAGACACCCCTGATGCATTTAAAATATAATTCAGATTATATTTATACTAACGGCATTACTAGGTTTTAAAAAGGATTAGATAAGTTCTTAGATAATAGGTCTTTAATTTACTATTAGTCAAGTTGATTGTAACCTTTGACTGTCAGGAGTTGAGAGTAAATAGCAGGAAAGAGCTCACTCCATTACAACCCTGTTATGTACTTTTCTGAAGCAACTAAAGGTGGCTTCTCTTGGACACAAAATACTGGGCTTGATAGACCATTGATGTGACCCAGTATGCCATTTAAGTTCTCATGTTATCCTTTAACACTACAAGGTTCAACATTATTTACTGAGACCTTGATCTTGCAGAAGTTTTTACAGATGTTTAACTTTATGCACTTAGTAGTCCATGATTATACATTCTTAATTGCCAGTTAATTAGGATGGGACCAGTCCCCAGCTCATTCACTCATGAGTAAACCCCACTGATTTCAATGAGACTTACTTTTCAATGAGTCCTAATGTTTGTTATGAAACAAAAGTCAAATACCTTGCTCTGGGAGAACTCTGCTGCAAGTATTACTCATTCATTTTTGTTAATCAATTAATAAAAATGAAATATTCTCATTCATTTTTGTTAATCAATTAATAAAAATTAAAGATATTATTAGATATTAACCAATATTAATACAACCTTTTAGCTTTACACTGGGCAGGCTAGTCAAAATTATAATAAACAATTGGCCTGAGCTATCAACTCCAATTTGAGATGAAAACAAATTAGATTTTTCTTTGAGGGTTAAAGAAGCAAACAAACAAAAATTTTACCTTATTTTTTCACCCTTCTTGCTCTTGGGAAATGGAAGAAGAATCTCCAAGCAACAGACAGAAACATCGCATTAGGTGACAATAGACATGCAGTCATACAGCGGGCCATAGCAGACCCGCATCACATCTATCATCACTAAACACTATTGCTGGAGCATCCAAACCTGTGCCAGGATTTAGTAGGAAAATCTTGCTAGAAACCAGAGAAACAAAAAGCAAAAAAGACTTCCCTGTGATTGTCAGCCTGATTTCTAAAATAGAAATTTTGAAGTGCCCCAGATAAGCTTCTGAACATTTAAGAGAAAGGGATGTATCAGAACTGAAAATCTGAACCATTTAAGCTCCACCCGTCACTACCCAGTTTATCTATAACTATTAAGCAAAAGGGTGACAAAAATCAATGATAGCCAATTACACCCATTCTGAGAAAGAGAAATGGCCTCTCTGAAAGCTTTAATCACAGAGGAGATATTTAAGGCATTCCCTTTTCTTGCTTGGTGGGCAAACTTGTGCAGTCTGAGTAATGTAGGTGAGAAATAGGAGAGAGGAATAGAATATAGTTGTACACAGAGTTGGAAAATGGTAAACCTGATGGATGTAACATACCAGTAAAAAGTCTTAGAAGGAAATTTGACCCAGGAGGAGGGGGGTTGCTTCGATTTGACAGTGCATTATGAAAATATCTGTTATTAACGGAACGATACATCACTTAGTAATTGAATATGTAGAGATCTGATTAACCATTCATTAATTTATTAGGCTGTCCTTAAAGCATCTTATTGCTAGTTGAAATTGCTCAGACTAATCAAATTTCTTCATTACACAGTGTTTTGTAGAATTACAAACTTCCCTATTGTAATGAAATGATCTGTATTTAAAGGGGGAATAAGCTCCATCTTATGGTGTTAAAATAAAAACGTTAAGGGTATATTTTAAATACATTGCGTGTGTAAATTCAACTAGCAAGAATGCTCACAAAATTGTTACAGATGAAAGAAACTTGCCAGAGCACTGACAAATACTTACATCTTGGAAGTCTAAAAAGAATTTATAAAAGAAGATTTTTTTGCAAATTTATTTGTTTATTTATTTGTAAAAATTACAACATTCCACTCCCAAAATCATAATCATGGCTTCACATACGTTTCCATTCATGCAGTGTAACTCTTTGAAAGTTTAGAACTGGTACTAAATGTTAATACTGGAGCAGGTTCCATTTATAGGGATGGGTGTTCCGGATTCGGATTGATCTGCAACCATCTGGATCAGGCCATTACAGATCAATCAGAATTACGCCTTGCCAGTTCCAGATCTGGCATTAAAGGGCAGACGTCTGGATCTGTTTGGAAAAGGGCAGCCGGTCTGCGCTTGTGCAAAATGGCTGCTGTACTTTGGTAGAATGGCTGCCCTTTTGCAAAATGGCTGTGAAACTGCCACTGCCATTTTGGAAAGGGCTGCGCATGCGCAAAACGGTCCTCGGCAGCCATTTTGCACATGTGTGCTCCACAACTGGGAGCTCAGCAGTGCTCTGCAGCGAGGGAGTCTGCCAGAAGGCCCCCCACAGTAGCGGCAGGCTGGCACAGCTTCAATCAAGCCTCCTGAAACTGGTAACTACACTCCACGTCTGCAGTGGATGGGGGTGGGAGAGATCAGACCCACTAGCCCCGGTAGGGAGTCCTACAGATTGGAGCACAGATCAGTTTCCCATTGACTTCAATGGGATCCAAATCCCAAACTAATCTGGTAATTATATATCCGAATCTGGAACTGATCCAGATTCATAGTTCAATCTGGATGTCCATCCCTATCCATTTATTTCCATTGGACTCTTGCCAGCTTTAAGTGGTTCAGCTGGCAATAAATAAGTGGAAGATGGTCACACTACGTCTCCATTTTCTCACTTTCTTAAAAAGCCTTTTAGACAAATTCATCTTTCTGCCAAGTTTTTGGTGCTTGTTCTCAGTATAAAACCAACCAGCTTAGGGACCTGATTTGATCTGTGAGCCTGAAAGGAAGGAAATTTAAATAAAGAGAAAGAGTAATTTTTTGTATGAGCTGCTCCCAAATTTAATGAGAGAGGAGGACTTCGTGTAAAAGAAGCCTGGAAGCATCAGTTCTGCCCATGGACTCAGCAGCAACCTATTTATTTACTCCTCCACATTTTTATCCCACCCTTTCCATTAAGAGTGGGGCCAAAGGAAAGCATTCATCCAGTTTCAGTGAACAAAGGTAGAAAGGCTGTCAGCACAGTAGGAGAACGTGATTTGTCAATGGCTACCAAATGCAGCCAGCTTTTGAACTTGGGAATCCCAATTCAAAGTAAACCTACCATACTGTGAACCCTACTAGCTCCTTGTAAAACAGACCTACATACAACAAAATAGAAAGTTTGGGCTTTTTATCTCAAATTCCTCTTTAGTGGCATAGATAGTAGAACTGGAACTAATAGCATTCATGGGATATTATTTGCATTTTTTCCATAGCCCACCAAATATTAGGGATGTGCAAACGCAGTTCGGCCATTCGGTCTTTGGTCCGAACTCAGCCCATTTGGATGGCCCAAACGAATGCCCGAACTGAACGCCTGAAGCCCTGAACAGTTCGGACACGTTCAGATGAGTTTGACGGTGTTCGGGCGGGAGAAATGTGACTGGAAGGCCCGGGGGGGGGGCAGCTGAAGAGCAGACGTCCTGGCACCAGGGGTGGAGAGCTTGGAATAGCAGCCAGCCTACCCAATCACCATCCCTCTTTTCCTCAGACCACTGGCTTGGCAGTCCGTGATTGACCATGGGCTAAGCTGCACAGAGCCAATGGGACTTGTGGTAAGGCGGGCACAGCAAGTAACAAAAGTCATTGCTCTTCCAACTCCTTCTGAGCTAGTCACTGATCCTGTCAGCAGGCATTTTCAGAAGTCTCCCTATCCCAGCAGTTTGTTCCTCCCAATCCATTGCCATCATCATCCTATTTCACCCATTTCCACACATTTACCTCCTTAGTTTCATTTATTTAGATTAGATTAGATAGATTTAGCTGTTATTTTTATTTTTTACCCCGCTCTGTGTTCTTTCTCCCTACCCTCCATTGAATCCTTCCCTCCTCCCACTATATATTCGATTCCTGATTCCCTTCCCCTGTTTTGGGATTTATTTAGAATAGCATTAGATTGATTTAGGTTTCCTTTCAGTTTTGTACCCCTCCCTGTATTGTTTGTTGTGAGCTCTCTGTATCCCCTGCCCATCCCTAGATAGATAGATAGATAGATAGATAGATAGATAGATAGAAAGATGTAGGAGTTAGTTATAGAGATAGATAGAGATAGTGTGTAGTATCCAGTTTTTATATTTTATAGTGTGTTTGTAGGCCTAGGCCTTTGTAGATATTACATAATATTCCATTTAGTTCCATAGCTTTTAGAATATTTAATATCAGTTAGAGTTAGTGTAGATATATATAATATTAGATTGCAAATTTGAATAAATACTTTTTTTTAAAATATAAAAACTTCTGTGCATTCTTTGGGTGGGAGAAATGGAGAAGGGAAGGAGGAGAGGCCAATCTGCTACCCATAAGGCAGGTAATGTGGCATGTGGTAGAGGTGGCAGGGGCCGTGCCAGTGGAGTGGCAGCAGGCATCAGCAGCAGCCTGAGCCCATCACTGAGCCCAAACGTCACAGACCTGATTTTGGCAGTTGGGCTTCAGAGTCTCCCAGCAGTGGCACTAACCGGGGTGTGGTTCGGTGGTGCCTCCTGTTGCCATCCTCCACTGCCACGCAGGGACTGGAAGGTCTGCAGTACAGGAGGTTGTGGCTGTCTCTGCTGCAGCTGCAGGTGCTTCGGATGTTCCTCCAGGGCCACAATGTCCCTGACTACCATTGTTGAGGTGATCCCCAGCAATCCAGGGCTGGTGGATCCCACCCTGGCTGCTAGAGGCAGGGTCTGATCCCCGGGCAATGGCAGCAGGGAGAGGAGCAACAGTAGCAGTAGCAGCAGCAGCAGCAGCAGCTATAGAGGGCACAGGGAGAGTGGCAACAGCATGGTGGGCAATTCATCAGCCTCATGGTCCCAATACTCACCTTCACAGGACATCACTCCAATTGGGGACAGCGAGGCAGACACTAGTCCTGCAGAGGAGATGTCTGGTGCTGAGGCGATGTCTGTCCCTCCAAGAACTGTGTTGCCACCATGTTCTACCCCTCCAAGCAGCTCTGTTAGTGGTGTGTCACCCGGTGCGGGCCAGAAGGCAGGAGGGGGAAAAAGATCCTCCATCTGGGTGCATTTTAAGTTGGTGCGGGCAGATGATCCCAGGGAGGTGCAGTGTACTTTGTGCCAGAAGGTGGTGAAGCATGGGCAGGTGCTCACCAACCTGGGCACATCTGCCATGGTAGGCATCTTAAGGGATGTCACAGCGCTGTGCTGCTAAACAGGCAGGCAGGGGCAGTGGACGCCAGTGCGTTCCTGAGTGCACCGGTCACTCGTCCGCCTCCATCAGCGGGCAAGCATCCTGCCTGAACAGCTGCCTTTAGCAGCATGAGCAGTATTGCTGCTAGGGGGAGCAGCAGCAGCAGCATCAGTGCATCATGGAGGAGCTGGGATGGGGGCAGCTGCCAAGTCCCTCGGCAGCTGCAAGACATGGAGGGCGGCGTGGATTTCAACTGAGTCAGCAGGAAGTGCCAGCCCTGTACCGGAGTTTAAAGGAGCGGGTGAGGGAGAAGCTGGCAAGGGCTGGGGGTGCCACCATCCACTTGACCACAGACCTGTGGTCGAGCAGGAACACGCAGCATGCCTACCTGGCAGTCACAGTGCACTGGTGGCAGGACCTAGAGGCAGCATTTGGCAGTTGCAGGAGGGGTCCCGAAGCAGGGTATAGGTGGGTCCTGCTTTAAACGGAAGTAATGGATGGCCCCCACACCTCTCAGAACATTGAGTCAGTCCTGACTGCCCCGGCTGCTGCTGCTGCTGCTGCTGCTTTTCCTCCTCCTCCATGCCTCGCTCCCTCCTGCTCATACTCCTCTCCCTTCCTCCCTGCTCTATGCCACCACATTCCCCTGCTGCGGTGTGCCCTTTAAATATCCCTCCTCTGGTCTATTTGTTGATCGTTGACTGGCAGCGAGGCTGCATGCTTTTGCCATGACTGGGGATCGTTTTGTGTGATCCTGCCTGGTTGTTGCCATTCAGTCATTAAGTTTGGTGTTTTCCCGGTGGGAATTGCTTTGACCACGGTTCTGGAGATGGTCCCGTCCCGACCTCCAGAACAGTGGTTGGATTTGGCCCCTACGGGTGATTGACTGTGGTGAACGTCTGAATGCTGCTCATCAGATGTTCCCAGCTCTTTGGCCATGCCATGGGATTGTCTGTGGTTCACAGTGGTTCTCATAACATCTGAAATTACCCAATGTTGTTTTTAAACATTATTGTAAATCTGAGCCATTTGGGGATAGGGTGAGGTATAAATTGAAAGAATAACAATAAAATAACAACAACAACAACAATAATAATAATAATAATAATAATAATAATAATAATAAATAATTTACATATTGTTTTCAACACTGTCATGTGTTCAAGCTTCAGGCAAGCATCTTTCACAGAGGATTATTTAGAGAAAAACCTTGCGAACCATCATTTCTCTAGTAAGATGTGCTTGCTTGCTTGCTCTTTGTATTTAGGATGAAAACAGGATAAAACTAGAAGTCTTTCCTCATAGATCAAGCTGACAAATAGCTAATCTTCTTTGCTATATCACTGAAAGGATATGGCAAGTAGAATTTATTAATGTCAATGAGGCAGCTAGTTCAATGCCTTTACGAATATTCTACAAGATACCCTGGCAAATGTATGTAGTCTGTATCGATAGACAAGAACTGACTCAGAAAGCAACTGACACATGGTGCCGGATCCAAGGAAATTGGGGCCCCATGTTAAATGGTCATGTGGTCCTCCCCTTCAATCATAGGAATGTTTAATGAATATTAGGGATGTGCAAACGCAGTTCGGATGTTCGGTGTTCGGGCCGAACTTGGCATGTTTGGTCGACCGAACCAAATTTCCGAACCGAACATTCAAACTACTGAACAGTTCAGTGGAGTTTGGTTGAGTTCAGTTGAGTCCGGGCGGGAAAAACGGGGTAAACAAACCCAGGGAGGAGGGGGGACAGCTCAGGAGCAGACTTTCTGGTGCCAGGGGTGTAGAGGCTTGGAATAGTAGCCTGCCTGACCACCCACAAGCCCTCTTTACCTCACACCACTGGCTTGGCAAGCTGCCATTGGCCACAGGCTAGCCTGCACGGAGCCAATGGGACCCGTGGAAAGGCAGGCGCATCAAAGAAACAAAAATTATTGCCCTACCCCCTTCCAAATCCTTCTGAACTAGCCACTGATAATTTCAGCAGTGTTTTCAGAAGTGTCCCTCTCTCAGCAGTTTGTGTTCCTCCCCAATCCATTGTCATCCTCCTCCTATTCACCCATTCCCACTTATTTACCTACCTAGATTCATTTGTTTGCTTTAAATTAGATAGATTTAGGAGGGGTTTTTTTTTTTTTACCCCTCCCTGTGTTCAATCTTCCTTCCTCCCTCCCCCTCCATTGAATCCTTTCCCTCTCCCTCTATATTTTCCATCCCTGATTCCCTTCCCCCTTTTTTTAAACTAATTTATAGTAGCATTAGATTGATTTAGGTTTCATTTCAGTTTTGTACCCCTCCCTGTGTTGTTTGTGATTCCCCCCTTCCGATGATAGATAGATAGATAGATAGATAGATAGATGTAGGAGTTAGCTTAGAGATAGGGTTTGGTGATTTAGTTTTAATATTTAGTGTATTTGTTGGACTAGGCCTTTGCAGTTATTAGATAATCAATTTAGTTCATAGCATTTAGGATAGTTAATAGCAGTTAGATTTTGTGTGTGTGTGTGTGTGTGTGTGTGTGTGTGTGTGTGTGTGTGTATATATATCGGGCCCCACCTCTAGCAGCCGGGGTGAGATCCACTGGCCCTGGACTGCTGGGGGGGATCACCTCTACAATGGGGGACAATGCTGGCTCCTCAGGAACTTCGGCCTCTGAAGCACTTACACCTGCAGCCGCAGATGAGACAGCCTCAGTCTCCTGCAATGCAGGCGTTGCAGTGCCCTGTGTGGCAGTGGAGTACGCTGCCAGGAGGTGATGCCTACCCCACCCCCCCAGTGCCACTAGTGCTGGGAGCCTCAGAAGCCTTGCCCCAAAATCAGGCCTGTGAAGCTTGGGGCATGGTAATGGACTCGGGCTGCTGCTGCATGCTGCCACTCCACTGGCACGGCCCCTACCCCTTCTGCCTCTGGCACATTTCCCATTGCCTCCCCTATGGGCAGCAGACTGGGCTCTCCTTCCCTTCTCCATTTGTCCCTCCAAAATAATGTTTTTATATTTTAATTTTTTTAAAAAAAATTAAAAATGTTTTTATTAAAATGTATATATATATATATATATTTATATATATATATATTTTATATTTTAATTTTAATTTTTTTTAAAAAAATTAAAATATAAAAACATTATTTTGGAGGGACAAATGGAGAAGGGAAGGAGAGCCCAGTCTGCTGCCCATAGGGGAGGCAATGGGAAATGTGCCAGAGGCAGAAGGGGTAGGGGCCGTGCCAGTGGAGTGGCAGCATGCAGCAGCAGCCCGAGTCCATTACCATGCCCCAAGCTTCACAGGCCTGATTTTGGGGCAAGGCTTCTGAGGCTCCCAGCACTAGTGGCACTGGGGGGGTGGGGTAGGCATCACCTCCTGGCAGCGTACTCCACTGCCACACAGGGCACTGCAACGCCTGCATTGCAGGAGACTGAGGCTGTCTCATCTGCGGCTGCAGGTGTAAGTGCTTCAGAGGCCGAAGTTCCTGAGGAGCCAGCATTGTCCCCCATTGTAGAGGTGATCCCCCCCAGCCGTCCAGGGCCAGTGGATCTCACCCCGGCTGCTAGAGGTGGGGCCCGATCCCCGGGCAATGGCAGCAGGGAGTGGAGCAGCAGCAGCAGTTGCAGCAGCAGGAGCTGCATCTATAAGGGGCAGGGGGAGAGTGCTGCTCAGAGTGGCAGCAGCATGGGGGGCAGTCCATCTGGCTCAGGGTCCCAGTACTCCCCTTTGCAGGAGAACATGCCTGAGATTGGGGAGAGCGAGGCAGACAGCAGTTCTGTGGAGGAGGTATCTGCTGGTGCTGAGGAGATGGCTGTCCCTCCACGAGCTGTGTCGCCCCCATGTCCTGCACCAGCTCCCAGCAGTGTGTCACCCAGTGAGGGCCAGAAGACAGGAGGGGGCAAAAAATCATTGGTCTGGGAGCATTTTAAGTTGGTGCGGGCGGACGATCCCCGGGAGGTGCAGTGCAGTTTGTGCCAGAAGGTGGTGGGCAGGTGCTCACCAATCTTGGCACAACTGTCATGGCGAGGCACCTCAAATCATGCCACAGCACTGTACTGCTAAGCAGGCAGGCAGGGGCAGTGGACACCAGCGGGTTCCCGACCCCAGTGGCCTGTCGCATGCCTTCATTAGCAGGCAAGTGTCCTGCACCAAAAGCTGCCTCTGGCAGCAGGAGCAGTGGCACTGCTAGGGGGGGAAGAACAGCAGCAGAATCAGCAACAGCCTCGCCAGGAGCGTCAGAGAACCATGGAGGAGCTTTGGTGGGGGCAGCTTCCAAGTCAGCTGGCAGCTGCAGGATGTGACGGGCGGCGTGGCTTTCAGGAGAAAGCCACGCACCTATTGGGGGAAATGATAGTGGTGGATGTGCAGCCCTTCTCCATGGTACAGGACATGGGCTTTACATGACTGATTGGGTTCCTGGCCCCCCTGTTTAAGCTGCCATCCCACACCACCCTCAGTTGGAAGGTGGTGCCAGCCCTGTACCGGACTCTAAAGGAGCAGGTGAGGGAGCAGCTGGCTGGGAGGGACACTGTCCACTTCACCACAGACTTTTGGTCCACCAGGAATGCCCAGCATGCCTACCTGGCAGTAAGGGCGCACTGGTGGCAGGACCTGGAGGCAGCTTTTAGGATTGGCAGGAAGGGTCCCGAAGCAGGGTATCAGTGGGCACTGCTTCAGGCGGAAGTTATGGATGTCTCCCACACTGCTGTAAACATTGAAGCAGCCCTGACCACCATGTTGGAGTAGGTCACGCCAGGTGTGGCCTTTGCCAAGGGATGCATAGTGATGGACAACTTGGCAAACATAGGGAGGGCAGTCCGCAATGGTGGGTTCACAAGCATCCCTTGTGCCGTGCACACCCTTCACCTGGTGGTCAGGGACGCACTGGGATTAGGGGAGAAGGGGATTGGGTCAGGCACCCTTAGCTCCCTGATAGAGTGGGGGAGGAAGCCTGCCAGTTTTTGGCTCCTCCGGGCCAAGCAGGCAGAGCAAGGCTCCACAGTGCACCAGCTGGTGCAGGATGTGTCCACCAGGTGGAATTACACCTTCCTGATGCTGAAGCAGCTTGTGGAGCAGAAAGCCATCTTGCATCAGGTGCAAGTGGAAACAGACATTGGGGCACCTCCAGGGTACAATGGGGCAGAATGGGACCTCCTCTCCCAAACGGTCTTTGTTTTGAGACCATTCCTGACCGTGAGGGAGACCATCATCTCCTCCATGGTCAGCATCATCCAGGCGACCCCTCTGGTCCAGAGTCTGTACAGGAGACTGGATGAGATTCTCCAGGGGCAGGATGGTGGCCCTGAGAGCAGAAAGCTGGGGTCTGAGGTGATTGGCCTGGTGCAGCAGCTGAAGGCAGGGCTGATGGGGCAGTTTGCTGAGCTGAGGAAGCGGGAGGAATATGTGCTGGCAACTATGTTGGAACCCAGGGTCAAGGGCAGCATGGCACAGCAGACATCACTGTACAGGTTGTGGAAGGTTGGTCTGGTAGAGAGGGTCCATCAGGCAGAGAGGGCTCTCAAGAGTGTGTGGTGTCAGTGGCAGCAGCAGCAGCAGCAGCAGCAGCAGGATGCCCCTGGGGATGGTGGGAGTGGGAGGCGCCAACCTTTGCAACCAGCGGGGTCTATCCCTGCCCCCAGCCCTAGTGGTATCAGCACAAGCAGCATCAGCACCCCTATTGCCAGCAGCAGCAGGGGCTCCTCCTATGTGAAGGCCACTCTGGTGAGCATGGGCCCGTGCACAGCAGGCCAGGTAGTGTGGCTGAGGGCAGTGGTGGAGGTGGTGCCCCAACAGAGCTACCAGAGGAAGTGTGACAGCATCTCAGAAGCAGTGGAGAGCTACCTGAAGGAGGACCCCTGCATTGAGCCCAACGGTGATCCCTTGGCCTACTGGGCCAGCAAGACCAACGTGTGGCTGGCCCTGTTCAAAGTGGCCAAGGGTATCTTGTCCTGCCCACCAACCAGTGTCCCCAGCAAATGGGTGTTCTCCATGGCAGGGGACATTTGCTCCCCGCACCACCTGAGACTGGGGGCCAAGTTGGTGGACCAGTTGCTCTTTCTGAACCTTCTGCGCTGAGATTCCCTGAGCTGCCCCTGGTGTACAAGGATTGATGGTGCAGTGGCACATGCCATCCCATGCCAGGGGCAGTCTTTGGATGGGGCTTCTCCTCCTCAATCTGGGCTACTGCTGCTGTGCTGAGGTGCTGTTCCTTCCTCCAAGTGCCTGTCTGCCTGCCGAGGTTGTAAAACTTCAACCGTGTCTAAGTCAGCCTGTCAGTGCCTTGCACTCCTGCCAAGCTGACCACCCAGGTGACCTAGATCCAAGCCTGTCTCAGTGTGCCTGCCAGTGCCTTCTGCTCCTATCACGCTGCCCGCCCAGGTGGCCTAGATCCAAACATGTCTCAGTATGCCTACCAGTGCCTTGTGCTCCTGCCAAGCTGCCCACCCAGGTGGCATGAATCCAAGTATGCCTCAGTCTGCCTGCAAGTGCCCTCCCCTCCTACCACGCTGCCCGCCCAGGTGGCCTAGATCCATGCCTGTCTTAGTGTGCCTGTCAGTGCCTTCTGCTCCTGCCAAGTTGCCCGACCACATGCCCAGGTAGCCCTAGATCAAAGCCTACCTGCCTGCCTTCCACTCCGCTGGCTGTCTGCCTGCCCTTGCAAACCCTGGGTGATGTGCCCCGCTGGTCTGCTGTTGCTGTCTGTTGGCCCATGGGTACTCTGCCCTGGCCAATCCAAATGTGCCCATGAAATCATGCATGCTGCTGCCATCTGCTGCTGTATGGGAGCTCTTCCCTGGCAGAATCCTACCATCCTGGCTCTATGGGTGCTGCATACAGGAAAATCCTGCTGCTGCTGTCTCTCCTCTTCCACGGGTTCTGTGCCCGGCGATCAATCCAAAGTCTGCTGCTGCTGCTGCTTCCAATGCAGGCTATGCTGTCTGTCTGTCTGTCTGTCTGTGTGTTCCACGGGTTCTGTACCCGGGCAACTCAATGTCTTCTGCTGCTGTGCCAATGTTGCCAATGAATCTGCCTCTGGGCAATCTGAAGTCTGATCCTGCTCTGCCAATGCTGCCTCTACTGTCTGTGCCATGGGTTCTGTACACGGGCCACTCAATGTCTACTACTACTGCCAATGCCACCTCTGGTGTCTGTGCCATGGGTTCTGTACCCGGGCAACTCAATGTCTTCTGCTGCTGCCAATGCCACCATGGGTTCTGTGCCATGGGTTCTGTGCCCAGGTAATCCAATGTCTGCTGCTGCTGCCAATGCAGCCTCTGACATCTGTGCCATGAGTTTTGTGCCCCAGCAATCAAATGTCTGATGCTGCTGCCAGTTCCACCTGTGCTGTTGTCTGTGCCATGGGTTCTGTACCCAGGCAACCCAAAGTCTGCTGCTGCTTCCAATGCCACCTGTGATGCTCTCTGTGCCATGGGTTTTGTACCCAGGCAACCCAAATTCTACTGCTGCTGCCAGTGCCACCTGTGCTGCTGTCTGTACCATGGGTTCTGTACCCGGTCAACCCAAAGTCCACTGCTGCTGCCAATGCCGCCTGTGCTGCTGTCTGTGCCATGGGTTCTGTACCCGGGCAATCCAAATTCCGCTGCTTCTGCCAGTGCTGCCTGTGCTGCTGTCTGTACCACGGGTTCTGTACCCAGGCAACACAGTTTGCTGCTGTTGCCAATGCCACCTGTGGTGCTGTCTGTGCCATGGGCTCTGTACCCGGGCAACCCAAAGTCAACTTCTGTTGTGCCAGTGTTGCCAATGCTGCCTCTGGGCAAACCAAAGTCTGCTCCTGCTGTGCCAATGTTGCCAGTGATGCCTCTGGGCAATCAAATGTCTGATCCTGCTGTGCCAAATCCAGTGATGCCTCTGGGCAATCTAAAGTCTGATCCTGCTGTGCCAATGCTGCCTCTACTGTCTGTGCCACCATGGGTTCTATACCCAGGCAACTCAATGTCTGTGGCTGCTCCCAATGCTGCCTGTGCTGCTGTCTGTGCCATGGGTTCTGTACCCGGGCAATCCAATGTCTGCTTCTGATGCCTCTGCTGTGCCATGGGTACTGTGTTCCAGCAATCCGATGTCTTCTACTGGGTGGGTGGCACATGTGTCACCATCGGGCAAGGCTTGACCAATTGGCAGAATAGCTTGTTCAGATCCAGTGAGTAGGATGCAAGTCTGCAATGCCTGGCTGAATAGGGGAGTCAACCACCAAGCCCTGGCCAGGCCTCTGCCACTCCTCCACTGATGCCTCCACTGATGCCTGCCTCCCTTCAGAATGGCCGTCCCCTATCTCTTAGGACCGACAAACACATGTTCAACTGCTGTTCACATGGAACCCTTCTCCACTTTGTCCTTGAAACTTCTTGTTTGAATATGATTATTTCCTACTACCACCAACATCTGCACCTTGGGTTGGCTCCACCCAGGCCCGCACCCTAGGCTTCAAGGTTCCCCGTAGTGGCCCTCCTCATTCTTCAGATCCATCAAGAACATCCCTGGCTGGGCCTCTGCCACTCCCCCACCCATGCCAGCCAGCCTGGGGCAATCTACAGGAAGGGCCCAGCTCACATCTCTTAGGACCGACTGACCCATGTTCAGCAACTGCTGTTCACATAGAACTGTCCTCCACTTCATCCTTCAGATTTCTCCTTTGAATATGATTGATTATTTCCTACTGCCATGAAGATCACTGCTGCTCTGGCATGGCCTAGTGGCCTCTGCCGCTCCCCCACCCATCTAACCCATTTACCTCCAGAGGTGGTAGGGGCCATGCTAGCAGAGTGGCAGCAGGCAGCAGCAGCCAGAGCCCATCACCACACTCCAAGCTTCACAGGCATGATATTGGGAGACAGGGTTCAGAGACTCCCAGCAGCAGTGGCACTAGTCTGGTGGTGGTTCAGTGATGTCTCCTGCCAGCATCCTCCAGTGCCATGCAGGGCACTGGAAGGCCTGCAGGACATAAGACTGTGGATGTCTCTGCTGGTGCAGGAGCAAGTGCTTTGATTGTTCCGCCAGGGCCACCAATGTCCCCTATTGTTGAGGTGATCCCCAGCAGTCCAGGGTTGGGGGATCCCACCCTGGCTGCTAGAGGCAAGGCCTGATCCCTGGGCAATGGCATCAGGGAGAGGAGTATCAGCCTCTGCAGCAACAGCAGCAGTAGCAACTCAAGGGGGCACAGGGAGAAGAGTGGCACTAGCATGGTAGGCAGTCAAGCCTCAGGGTCCCAGTACTCCCCTTCACGGGACATCACAGTGATTGAGGATAGTGAGGCAGAAGAACACACTAGTCCCGCAGAGGAGACATCTGGAGCTGAGGTGATGACTCAGACTGTCCCTCCTCCCAGAGCTGTGTTGCCACCAAGTTCTGCCCCTCCCAGCAGCACTGGCAGCAGCAGTGAATCACCCGGGGCGGGCCAGAAGGCAGAAGGGGGAAAAAAACCTCTGTATGGGCACATTTTAAGCTGTTGCGGGTGGATGATCCCAGGGAGGTGCAGTACACTGTGTACAATAAGGTGGTGAAGCATGGGTAGGTGCTCACCAACCTTGGGACAAGTGCCATGGCGAGGCACCTGAAATCATGCCACAGTGTTCTGCTGCTAAGCGGGAAGGCAGGGGAAGTGGATGCCAGCGGGTTCCCGACTGCAGCAGTCAGTCGCCTGCCTCCTTCTGTGGGCAAGCGTCCTGCACCAACTGCTGCCTCTAGCAGCAGGAGTAGTATTCCTGCTAGGGAGGAAGAACAGCATCAGGAGCCTCACCAGCAGCATCAGTCCACCATGGAGGAACTGGAGTGGGGGCAGCTGACAAGGCCATCGGCAGATGGAGGGCGGCGTGGCTATCAAGAGAAAGCCAGGCACCTGTTGGGCGACATGATTGCACTCGATGGGTAGCCCTTCTCCATTTTAGACAACATGGGCTTCAAGTGGCTGATTGGGTTCCTGGCCCCCCAGTTTAAGCTTCCGTACTGCACCACCCTGAGTCGGAATGTGGTGCCAGACCTGTACAGCACTTTGAAGGAGCAGGTGAGGGAGCAGCTGTCAGAGGTTGAGGGGGCTACTGTCCACTTCACCACTGACCTGTGGTCCAGCAGGAATGCCCAGCACACCTACCTGGCTGTAACAGCGCACTGGTGGCAGGACCTGGAGGCAGCTTTGGGGAGTGGTAGGAGGGGTTCCGAAGCATGGTATAGGTGGGCCTGCTTCAGGCATAAGTCATTGACAACCCCCACACCACCAGGAACATCGAGGCAGCCCTGCCCGCCATGGTGAGGGAGTGTGTCACGTCAGGCACGTGCTTCACCAAGGGGAGTGTGGTGACGGACAACGCGGCCAATATACTGAAGGTAGTCCCTGATCGCCTGGGGAAGGAAGCAGGTGGGTTGTTTAACTGCAGCATGAAGGGCAGTGAGCTCCTCCAGGAGAAGCAGGCCGATCAAGGCTCCCCAGTTCACGAGCTCGTCCAGGATGTCTTCACACAGTGGAATTCCACCTTCCTGATGCTCAAGCGGCTTTTTGAGCAGAAAGCTGACCTGCATCAGGTTCAACTGGTGATGAACAGTGGGGCACCTCAAGGGTACGATGGGGCAGAATGGGAGATCCTGGATCACACGGTCTTCGTGTTGAGTCTGTTCCTGGCCATGACAGAGACTGTAAGCAGCTCCACCACCACCCTCAGCCAGGTGAAACTTCTGGTCCAGAGTCTCCACAGGGGGTTAGACAAGATCCTTGGGTTGGGGGATTTTGGCCCCCAGGGCAGGAAGATGGGGGATGAGGCACTTGACCTGGTGCAGAAGCTGAAGGCAGGGCTGGAGGTGCATTTTCACAAGCTCCTGCAGCAGGAGGAATATGTCCTGGCAACAATTCTGGACCCCAGGGTCAAGGGCAGCATGGCATGCCAGATAGATCTCTATGGCCACTGGAAGGGTGGGTGGGGAGGGTCCAGAATTTAAGGCGGGTTCTAGAGAGTGCATGGCAGCAGCAGCAAGACACCCCTGAGGATGGTGGGAGTGGGAGCAGCCACAGCGACTCCTTCCAGCCATCTGGGTCTATCCCTGCCCCCAGCCCTTGCGGTAGCAGCACCAGCAGCAGCAGCAGCAGCACCCCTATTACGAGCAGCAGCAGAAGCAGCTTGTCCTATGTGCAGGCCACTTTGGGGAGCATGGGGTCCTCCACAATAGGGCAAGCAGCATGGCTGAGGGCAGTAGTGGAGGTGGTTCCCCAGCAAACCTACCAGAGGGAGTATGATGGTGCCTAAGCAGCCGTGGAGACCTACCTGGAAGAGGAGCCATGCATCGATCCCAGCATGATCCCTTGGCCTACTGGGCTAGAAAGGCCAACATGTGGCTGGCCCTGTCAAAAGTGGCCAAGGGTATTCTGTCCTGCCCACCAACTAGTGTCCCCAGCGAGTGGGTGTTCTCTATGGCAAGGGACATTTGCTCCCCGAACTGACTGAGACTGGGGGCTAAGTTGGTGGAGCAGTTGTTGTTCACCAAGGTGAACCTTATGCTACTGGGATTCCCCGAGCTGCCCCTGGACAAGGATTGATAGTGCAGTGGTACATGCCATCCCATGTCAGGGGCAGTCTTGGGATGGGGATCCTCCTCCTCAATCTGGGCTAGGGGGGCTACTGCTGCTGTGCTCCTGAGGTGCTGTCCCTCCCTCACAATGCTCGGCATCTCTCTCTCTCTTATACTAGATGGCCTAAGCTGGCTTATCTGACTGACCACATGATGCAGGGTGGCAGCATTTGGGGAAACAAATTGTAAGCCTGCCAGTCGGCCTCTGAGTAGATGATCTTGGCCCACCAATATGATGCTCTCTCTCTCTCTCTCTCTCTCTCTCTCTCTCTCTCTCTCTGCACAGTCTTCACCAGCCTGAGCCTATCTGAATGCCCTGCCAAGATCCCAGCCTGCCCTCCCTACTGCCTCTCATTCCTTGCTGCCTGTCTGCCTGCCCAGGTTGCCTAGCTCTAAACCTGCCCCAGCCCACCTTCCTGCCTCTCATGCCACGCTGCTTGTCTGCCTGCCCAGGTTGCTTCCAAGCTCAAAGCCTGCCTCAGCCCACCTTCCTGCCGCTCATGCCAAGGTGCCTGTCTGCCCACCCAGGTTACAGCCAAGCTCTAAGCCTGTCCAAGCCTGCCTCTCATTCCACGCTGCCTGTCTTCCCACCCAGTTTGCTGCCAAGAGAGCGAGAGAGAAAGAGAAATGAGAGAGAGAGAGAGTCCCCCCACTGCTAGAAGGAGAGACAGACACAATCCCACCCATGCTGTCACCTGCACTATATGGCCAGAGAGAGAGAGAGAGAGAGGCTCCCCATTAGAACGAGAGAGATGGGGTTGAGGGGGAGAGGTATATCCAGCTCAAGCTGCCTGCCAGCTGCCAGAACCAGCAAGAGCTCTCATCTGTGCCCACATCCACCAGCAAACCTACCAGAATGAGATGGAAATAATAACACACAACGTTTTATATGTGCCTGCCTCCCTGTGTGCATTCCTGTACCTGCTACCACCTATCGGATTATTGAATTAAGTGTGCCCAACCATGCACTAATTCTAGGGACATCATTCAACTCCCATAGGCTGTCATTCCACTGTACCTGAATCAGTCATGCCCGCCCGTCCCAGGAGCCATTCTTTGACCATCATTCCAGTCACTGGGGGCTGTCATTCCATTCCACTGCATCCAGAAGCCCGATGCCCACATGCCAGCCTGCCCCCCCACCAGCCTATTCCTCCACACCCACCCACGGACGCCCGCTGAAGCTGCTGAAAAAAAGCCCCTCTGACCACCAGCACCTGCTGCCTGATGCCCACTGTCAAGGAGCCTCTCTCACTTTCTCTCTGGCACACCCACACAGAAACAAGCCCTGCCCCTCCTGGGGGGCTGTCTGCAAGTTGAGACCCTGCTTCTGGCACATCTTTGGGTTAATACCTTATACATGTGGTGCCAGGTGCTGCTGGTAGGGATCGACAAGCTGTATGAGATTCTGCCATCTGCCAGAACTTCAGCACAGAGGGATAAAAGATTGTACAGTTCAAACAAAGCTTGTAACAACAAATATAACTTTTATCAAAACTTTTCAAACAACAACAACAACATTATAAAACCAAAACCAAAAATTATAAACTAGAAAGGAAACTTATTACTTAAGGGGTCTACACTTAGCCTCTGTCCCCTGGAACTTGGGGGAATAGCAAAAGGGGTGCACAGGGCTGAGGGACGGGAACCCCATTCTCCAGCATTTGGAAGCCATGGGTCAAAGCAAATTCCAGGGCCCCTGCCACAGCTGCATCTCACCTGGAGACCAATTGGTAATAGAGTTCCAGGTCATCCATCTTGGTGGAAACTACTGGGAGTATGCCTCCACCTTCTTTTTCTCCACTAGGGATGTGTCAACAGAACTAGATTTGGATGTTCAACCATTCAGTGGTTTGGGTCAAACTTTGAGTTTGTATTCAATATTGAGTTCAGTCAGGCTCGGTTTGGTCTTTAGTTCAGTGCAATTGGGAACTAAAAATAGCATTTGATTTTTGAAATAAAGGGAAAAACTGAAAAACATATTCTGGGCTATAACATTTTTATTTCTTATTCTATTTTGAGGAAGTTTGGGGAGACTGTACCCCCGATGGAGTTTACTATGTGTACTAAAGCTCCAAACAATTAGATAAAGGGAACCAATTTCAAAAGCAATTGAATGTTGTTATTTTAAGAAAAGCTCCATACACATTCATGGCTATAACTTCTTTATCTTGCATCCAATGTTCATGAAACTTGTTCATATTATGTCCCTACATATGCTTAATACTTCTTCCAATTTTAGGAAAGAGTGGATAAAGGGTCCAAAGGGTATAAGACATTAACCTGAAAATACCTTTACAGCTGTAACATTTTGATATTCCATTCTGTTTACAGGATATTTGGAACGAATGTATCAAATACCTTTCCTGCAATTTCAGCAAATGTACAGGATATTTTGACAAAGGGCCTCAATTATATAAGCAATTGATGTTGTTCCCGTGAAGATCATTATTCAGATTAATATTAGCATATTCAGTGCCAGTTAGAGGCAGGCACCCTGCATGACAGGGGGAGAGAGACTGTACGAGGAAGGATGTGTAGAAACCCCAAAGACTGACAGACACATTCAATGGCCAAACACATTACTGCAAGCTTCTAGCTTTACAGAACCAACTGGTAGTGGCTTCGAGGTGGGCACAGGGGGCTGCCATGAGGCGGGCATAAGCAACATAACTGGGAATTCTGAGATAGCATCCCAGCAGTCAGGATACATAGTTTAAACACATCCAGGCTGGCCAATTATCATCACAATCATATCCTGTAGCACTGAGAAAGAGGACATAAGAGAATCTCTATAGACTCTTTCCTAAACAGATGCTTCTGACTTCCCAGAAACAAGTGGGGGAGATATGTTGGGATGGTACCAGCACAGAATGAGGATATTTGGTTGACATTTCTGTTGGCCAATTCGCATCACAAACCGATCTTATACCACAGTGACATAAGAGAATCCCAGGCATAGGCCCCTTCTCTACATATGTTGTACAGGCATATA
>QEPC01002298.1:3601802-3644433 GCA_003113815.1 Sphenodon punctatus | reverse complement strand
AAGAGAGCGAGAGAGAAAGAGAAATGAGAGAGAGAGAGAGTCCCCCCACTGCTAGAAGGAGAGACAGACACAATCCCACCCATGCTGTCACCTGCACTATATGGCCAGAGAGAGAGAGAGAGAGAGGCTCCCCATTAGAACGAGAGAGATGGGGTTGAGGGGGAGAGGTATATCCAGCTCAAGCTGCCTGCCAGCTGCCAGAACCAGCAAGAGCTCTCATCTGTGCCCACATCCACCAGCAAACCTACCAGAATGAGATGGAAATAATAACACACAACGTTTTATATGTGCCTGCCTCCCTGTGTGCATTCCTGTACCTGCTACCACCTATCGGATTATTGAATTAAGTGTGCCCAACCATGCACTAATTCTAGGGACATCATTCAACTCCCATAGGCTGTCATTCCACTGTACCTGAATCAGTCATGCCCGCCCGTCCCAGGAGCCATTCTTTGACCATCATTCCAGTCACTGGGGGCTGTCATTCCATTCCACTGCATCCAGAAGCCCGATGCCCACATGCCAGCCTGCCCCCCCACCAGCCTATTCCTCCACACCCACCCACGGACGCCCGCTGAAGCTGCTGAAAAAAAGCCCCTCTGACCACCAGCACCTGCTGCCTGATGCCCACTGTCAAGGAGCCTCTCTCACTTTCTCTCTGGCACACCCACACAGAAACAAGCCCTGCCCCTCCTGGGGGGCTGTCTGCAAGTTGAGACCCTGCTTCTGGCACATCTTTGGGTTAATACCTTATACATGTGGTGCCAGGTGCTGCTGGTAGGGATCGACAAGCTGTATGAGATTCTGCCATCTGCCAGAACTTCAGCACAGAGGGATAAAAGATTGTACAGTTCAAACAAAGCTTGTAACAACAAATATAACTTTTATCAAAACTTTTCAAACAACAACAACAACATTATAAAACCAAAACCAAAAATTATAAACTAGAAAGGAAACTTATTACTTAAGGGGTCTACACTTAGCCTCTGTCCCCTGGAACTTGGGGGAATAGCAAAAGGGGTGCACAGGGCTGAGGGACGGGAACCCCATTCTCCAGCATTTGGAAGCCATGGGTCAAAGCAAATTCCAGGGCCCCTGCCACAGCTGCATCTCACCTGGAGACCAATTGGTAATAGAGTTCCAGGTCATCCATCTTGGTGGAAACTACTGGGAGTATGCCTCCACCTTCTTTTTCTCCACTAGGGATGTGTCAACAGAACTAGATTTGGATGTTCAACCATTCAGTGGTTTGGGTCAAACTTTGAGTTTGTATTCAATATTGAGTTCAGTCAGGCTCGGTTTGGTCTTTAGTTCAGTGCAATTGGGAACTAAAAATAGCATTTGATTTTTGAAATAAAGGGAAAAACTGAAAAACATATTCTGGGCTATAACATTTTTATTTCTTATTCTATTTTGAGGAAGTTTGGGGAGACTGTACCCCCGATGGAGTTTACTATGTGTACTAAAGCTCCAAACAATTAGATAAAGGGAACCAATTTCAAAAGCAATTGAATGTTGTTATTTTAAGAAAAGCTCCATACACATTCATGGCTATAACTTCTTTATCTTGCATCCAATGTTCATGAAACTTGTTCATATTATGTCCCTACATATGCTTAATACTTCTTCCAATTTTAGGAAAGAGTGGATAAAGGGTCCAAAGGGTATAAGACATTAACCTGAAAATACCTTTACAGCTGTAACATTTTGATATTCCATTCTGTTTACAGGATATTTGGAACGAATGTATCAAATACCTTTCCTGCAATTTCAGCAAATGTACAGGATATTTTGACAAAGGGCCTCAATTATATAAGCAATTGATGTTGTTCCCGTGAAGATCATTATTCAGATTAATATTAGCATATTCAGTGCCAGTTAGAGGCAGGCACCCTGCATGACAGGGGGAGAGAGACTGTACGAGGAAGGATGTGTAGAAACCCCAAAGACTGACAGACACATTCAATGGCCAAACACATTACTGCAAGCTTCTAGCTTTACAGAACCAACTGGTAGTGGCTTCGAGGTGGGCACAGGGGGCTGCCATGAGGCGGGCATAAGCAACATAACTGGGAATTCTGAGATAGCATCCCAGCAGTCAGGATACATAGTTTAAACACATCCAGGCTGGCCAATTATCATCACAATCATATCCTGTAGCACTGAGAAAGAGGACATAAGAGAATCTCTATAGACTCTTTCCTAAACAGATGCTTCTGACTTCCCAGAAACAAGTGGGGGAGATATGTTGGGATGGTACCAGCACAGAATGAGGATATTTGGTTGACATTTCTGTTGGCCAATTCGCATCACAAACCGATCTTATACCACAGTGACATAAGAGAATCCCAGGCATAGGCCCCTTCTCTACATATGTTGTACAGGCATATAAAATTGAGACCTTTTACAAAGTCTTTCTGATATTTGTTAGAGATGATCACGAAAGTGTAATATATAGCTGTGCCAAATTTCATGTACACTGGTTGGACTACAAAGATGTTATAGTCAGACATACATTTATATGTTAATTGCTTATACCACCAAGACCCTTTTTTCAATCCTTATGAAATTTGGCAAAGTTAGTAAATATGGGAAGGGGTATAAATTGGACACGTTTCACCTACATTAGATATTAGGCAAATAAGTTACAGCTAAGAATGTATATGTTGGATATTGCAAAATACAATAATTCAACTGCTTTTAAAATTGAAGTCCTTTATGCAATCGTTTTGAAATTTGGTACACATAATGATTTCTATTGGATGTATTGGCACCCCAATATTAATCCACATATCATAAAAAACAAAAACTTTACAGCTGATAATGTGTTTTCTATTGAAACCAATGGAAATTCAATTCTGAACTCACCGAACGCATCCGAACTGAACATTCAAATTTGAATTCAGTTCACACATTTGGTTTGGTTGACCAAAATATTTGAGTTCAGTCTGAACTCTGAACTTCCGAACCGCGTTCGCCCATCCCTATTCTCCACCCCAACCTCCTGGATCTTGACCACCAGCCGGTTCTCCCTATTTAAAGCTTGTTGCCATACCCCATCCAGGAAGTCCTGAGTGGGCTTCTCCACTTTGATCCAAAAGGCTCTTGCCGGTGGTGACTCCTCCTGGGTGGACTCCTCAGCTGAACTGGAGGAGGGGGAAGGGCTTTGATGGTGGCGCTTTTGGGTTGCTGTCCCCCCTTTCTTCTGGAAATGATGCTCCACCACAGCCACGCCAGAGTCATGCCGCCTAGTGACCTTCTCCCCATGGAGTTTTTCAATATGGGTGATGAGCCCTGATGTGGTCCCCTGGCTGGCCCTTTTAAATGTTTTTCTGCATACCTAAAGAACATAAAAGATAGGAAGGAACACAAGAAGTGCCATACTGTGTCAGACCAATGGTCTGTGTCAAGCCCTGCCTGTATTCTGTCTCCACAAGTGAGTGGGCGGCCAATCTCTCTCTGCCATACCCTTAATTGTGGAAACGCTGTTTCTGTCAGAAATAGCTACCGCTGCGACTTTCCACTACATCCCTATTCCTAACAGGTCATAGAGAAATCCATTCCCTGTTGTTCCAGCCCCCATGCCTTACATTGCAGATGGTGAATCCATCCTGCTTCTTAAACCACTGCCAGACATTGGACATCATGCACCTGCTGTCTAGCAGTGCCAACCTCTGCTTTGATGATGTTCTGGTGGTCCGGCGGGCACCAGCAAGGGGTGAGGGGACAGCATCCTCACCCTCTCTGAAACAGGAACACATAAACAACACCTAAGTAAATAATATCATGCATTTATGATGATGCCACTAGTCCTTCCTCCTTGGGGTGCTATGTTAGGGATGGCAAATGGAGAGACCCTTGCTGGCACATGAAAATCCTGCCCTTCTTTGGGTGCTAGTGCTGGAGACCCTTGATGGCACATGCAAATCGTGCCCTTATTTGGGTGCTAGGGATGGCAATGGTGAGACCCTGGCTGGCACGTGCAAATCCTGCCCTCCTTGGGGTGCTAGGGATGGCCACTAGAATGACTGGTGGAGGACAATAAAGCTGTACTGAAGACTGCTCTCTGACACAGTGTAGTTGATTTGGAGGGCCCACAACAGGGGGAAATGTAATCTTGACATTAGTGTCATTGGTAGGGTAATCGAATCACTCATAACCAGGGGAAGGGACAACACCTGGCAAATCCTGGCTCTAGTCCTGTGACATAACCTTACTATGGGAATGCAGAAGGCACACCATTCATTATTGTTTTCATTTTCAAATTCCCCTTCGCGGGGGAGGTGGTCATAAACAACCCTACCATTCTCAGGTGGTTTATTATTATTATTATTATTATTATTATTATTATTATTATTAAAAACAATTATAATAAAAAATCACTGTGCATCTACAAAATGTCCTTCAAGGCTCTTCTGCACATATGTAGCCCTTTTCCAAAATGGTGTCAGCAGCATCAATGCCATTTTGGAAAAGATCAGCTGTTCTGTGCATGTGCAGAATGACTGCTCTTTTCAAAAATACACTAATGCTGCTGCCACCATTTTGGAAAAGGGCACACACGTGTAGAATGGTCTGGTGGCCATTTTGCACATGAGTACTGTTTTTTAATTTTTAAAATTAAAAATAAACAATTAAAAGATTATTGTACATGTACAAAATGGCTGCAGAACCACTCTGCGCATTCGCAGTAATGTTTTTAATTTTCATTATTTTTAATAAATTAAACAAAGAAAACCCAGATGAAAGCAAACAACAATCATTTGCTTATTCATCTGTTTTCAAAACGTTAGCCATGAACTAATTAAAATAGGACTTTCACACCCCTAAACCTTACTCCCAGGGATCTGGAGATGGAGGAAGCTCTGCAGATCTTAAATACAGCAATAAGCTGCAGTCCAGATTCTCCAGACTCAATAACAGCACCAAGAAGCCCAGCAACAGAGTCCATGCCTATTGGAGGTGGTAGCAGGACAGCAACAGCAGCTGGATACCTTTGCTACAGCAATGTCGATGAGCCTGTATCAGCACCATTAGCTCAGGGGCCTGTTCAGCTAGTGGTACTGAATCAAATGGGGGTCTGATGATGATCCTGTGGCCTTCCTATAGACATTTGAGAGGATAGCCACCTGTGTCCAGGGTAACATGAAAACTTGCGTGCTCAGCCTGGTTCTGGTCCTAACTGGGACAGGTAGTATAACAGGGGCTTGGTCAACAGACAGCCCTCAACTACTCCACAGTGAAGGAAGCCATCTTCAATCGCTTGGAATGGACAGAAGAGGAGTATAGGTGTCAATTTCAGGAGCAGAAGTTCAGCAAGGCCACGTGCCCATGAGTACTAGCATTAAAACTAAAAGATCTGTTCAGGAAGTGGTTGAAACCAGAAAATCAGATGGTCAATCAGGTAACGGTATTAGTTATTATTTTTGTGGGTGGTGTTGCAACAGGTAAAGGAGTGGGTGCAAAGAAACCTCCAAAAACTTTGGAGGCAGTGATACAGTTATCAGAAGATTATATAGATGTAGAACACCGTATGCTTGGCCAATGTGGCCATGGTGAAACAAAGCCCCAGTACACAATGCCTCTTTGGGGAACCACCTTTGGAAAGGCATGTCTAAATCCACTATATTGCTGTTCCAGCCTAGCTGCAGGGATTTTAATACTTGTGTTTATTTTGTGTATTTTTGTATATGTTTATATATTGTAAGTAACCCACTTTGAGACTTAAGGGAATAGGTGGGATAAAAATGTAAACAAATAAATAAATGAATTAATAATTCCTTGAGGTGATACAGGGGATAGAAGTCAGTGGAGCAGAATCAACAGTGACTGATGAGGGAATCCAGATACTGTTAAAGAATGAGGATCTCTCTATGCTCCCTATGAAGTCCCACAGTTGCTTTGGAGGTCACAATGGGGGCAGGGCTCTCACAGGAGTATGAAGTAGAAGAGCACCCTATCTTGTACCTCAGCTGCAAGCTCCAACCCCAAAAATTTGTTACAGTACTATAGGGTGGGTGGGTGATTGGGGTTGATGGTGCAGTGGGCATTAGGGACTACATGACCTGAAGAGCCTGACACAGAGGCAGGCCACATTCAAACATGTAGTTGCAGTGGCAGCAGAGCAAAGTTGCGGCAGCAGGGAGGAGCCCGATGGTGGAAGTAGAGCCAGTGCAAACAGGGATCTGCCGCAGCTTCCCTCACACATGTCAGGGCAGGATTTTGCCCCATGACATGCATGAGCGAAACCGCAGAAGAACCCCTTCCACACAGGAGCTACTTCCTCCCTGCTGCTGCGTCTTCCCTTGCAGGTCTCACTGCTGCCGCACCACGTCAGGTGTGAATGTGGCCGCAGACTGGGCCATTGAGCCAGCAAGACCTGGGTTAAGTCTCTCTTGTGCTCTGCTGTCTAGGGTGCTGAAGTTCCAAAATGAGAAACAGCAAGGTAGTGGGCCAGGGAAAGCTTGGCTGAGAGGGAGAGGGAGCGGGTTATGACATCACTTCAATGTATGACTAAGGGGCATGTTGTTGTAAGATAGTTCAGCCCAGTGTTTGCAAGAAGTATTGTATTTTGAAACTGTGCACATTTGGTGATTGGCAGAGGACAATAAAACTGCACTAAAGAATACTCTCTGACGTAGTTCAGCTGATTTGGAAGGCCAGCAACAGGGGAAAAGCTAATAAGGGGAGAAGATACACATGCCCACACATGCACTTGTGTACACACAGGCAGTGGATTGCATAGGAAACCTGGCTAAGAATTCTGTGCCTAACCCATGTCACAGTAAATATCAGACTGTCAGAAGGTGGCCTTCTGGGGTGGCCAGCAAGCCACCTTCTGACAGCCCCATGTTTACTGTGACATGGGTTAGGCACAGAATTCTTAGCTAGGTTTCCTATGTAATCCACTGCCTGTGTGTACACAAGTGCATGTGTGGGCATGTGTATCTTCTCCCCTTATTAACCTTTGATCCCACTGACCAATTTTAGCCCAAAATTAGTACAGTGGCATAAGACCCAGAGCTAAGTATGGACCCAGAAGTGTGCATCAAAAAAGTCACCTGAACAAGAGATATGGCCTTTTGTAGCCAAAAATCTCAGATTTACACTGCTCATCATCCACACTTAAGAAACAAGGCTTTATTGGTTTTCTACTTGTTTAATCTTTACTTTGTTTTTATAAATGCTGCTTCAAAGAATGTTCCACATTTTGATAAGGCTACTCCAAAAGTAGTCAACACTGATCTCACCTACGTGCCAGGGGCTGCATACATGGGCTCAACACTTGTCCATGGCATTTTAAGAAGATCCTTACTCTACTCTACAAACTGTTCCAACATTCAGGGTAAATGGATGGATTTATTTTGATATCACTTGTTACTGGATCAAGCACTAGGGCTACATTTCTGTCTGACATTGGTCACAATCCCAAACCCCCTCTGTGCAGGATCCACATGGCATAGTGTCTCCACTATGGAGTTGTGCACAGTTTGCGTGCACGTATGTGTATGCATGTTGCACACTGGTTCTGCAATCCATGCGATTGGCCCCATTGAATGATACTGCAGTCAGGTCCTGTTCAATGGCCATTCAAAACAAAGGGAGACTCCATTTTGACTTTAATGGGCTTTTGCTCATGGTCTCAAAAAGCTATGCTCTTTAGTGCACTGGAAAGCATAAGGCCTTATTTCTTTCTTCAAGTGATGGTCACAAAACGCACAAAAACTGTTCACTGCCCCAAGTCGCCATAGGTGAGAGGAGCAGCTTAGAAATGAAACTAACTAACTAAATAAAAAGGTGTCCTTACTCCACCAGCCAATTGTCAGAGTGTAAAGAGTAAGAGTCAATGCCTCAGGATCACCAAATGTTCTGTTAAGTAGTTAGCCTGAGTCTGAATTATCATAGGAACTTTCAGCTGAGTATAGCTGAAGTGGGTAGTAGATTTACTACCCATGAGTAAAACCTGATATCTTGAGCAGTTTATCGGTTGGTCAATTGGGATTGCCTGATTACTGATTTGGGCAACTGTCAACCTGAAATCATGAGTAAGATTGCTATTAGGTTCCCATATTTACCATTTTACCATTTCCAGTTTTTGCCCATTGCTTGGTTGCTCCTGCCATTCACTTTGAATCTGCATAGGACACGGTGCTCCTCCCCATCTCCTTTGTGCACATAAGAGCACTGCCCTCCATTTTGTTTTGTAGGTTGTGTTAGAAAGTAAACTTATAGCCAGGGCAAAGGTAAATAATGTGAAAATGGATATGTGAGAATGCATGGAAATTCACAAAAGGTAACTCAAGATACTCAAGTATCTCGGCAACATGGTAACTCACTGGGAAGTAAACAGTTACTTTTTAGTATCAAACAAGTCCAAGTCAGTTTTATTACCAAGATACCGATGGGTTTGCCCATTTTCATGGATACATATTTCAGTTCTGCTATTGAGGATAGGTACCCATTTCAGCATGGGTAACAATTTCACCCATAAGTGCACCAGCAATGTACTGGATCATTTGAAATATTTTATGCCGGGGGGTGGTGGTCTGCTCTATAAGCTGAACTGTAAAATATGGTGAGCTCACACTTTCAATTCTTCTTGATTGTTTGGTCGGTTTCTCTGCAAGATAATAATTCTGTTTATTTTCAGAAAGCAAACAAACATACGGTAGCTGCCAAGCTTTTATAAAAGTTCAAAAGGTGGAGGTATACTCAAAACGCCACATGTAGTGACACTAAAACATCTCTCTACAAAAAGATCTTGCCATTGATCTAGGAATAAATATTTAGGACAGGTTTTCATCCCCAGAGACTGAAAGGGTGTAAAGTACAAGCCAGACCTCATTACCTAAAGCTGCAGGGAATTAAAAGGAAAAATCAGGACATCAGATAATGATTCACAGGCAAGCACAGTGGAAGCATTAATCATTCACATCCTTAACTTCTAGAGCACATAAACTTTCAAGGATGATCTGTCAATGGGCAGCATTTATATATTACTTGGAAATGAATTTGGAAATAGAACATTTTGAACGTCTGACCAGGGAACAAGGGGTACAAATGTTAGGGTGGCTATTTTCAAGGACTGTGCAAACGTTACTCATGCCAAAAAGTATTTGCTCACAAAACTTCTTTGTGGTTCACAATTCCTTATTTGGTTTCTCTCTGCAAACTAAATCTGATCTGGCGTGAACCCACTGTGATGGGAGCATATGCAAACTTTTAAGTTTCACCCTTCCTCATTATTAAACCCGCTCCCTTTTAGGGCCACAAGGCTGGCAGGCACTGGATCCCAGGCAGTCTGCCACTGGGTGAAAGAGGAGTAAGAGCTGTGGCAAAGCATGCTCATGCTAGGAGCTGTCCCAGGTGCTGAAAGGGATAAAAACAAAAGAGGTGAATTTAGCAGAAGAGGAAAGTTAATTCCCCTTCATTATAAAGTACATGGAACTGAGGGGGATGATCAGATGCCAATGGACATTTTTACACACACCTTAAAGTTCTGGATTTTTCAGTCTTCTGGGTTTACAAGTCCACAAGTAAGTTCCAGATGCATTTTTCACACACACACTGCCCTGAGGCAGTTCCCGGATGCATTCTTCACACAAACACTGCCCTGAGGCAGCCTAAAGTAGCTGAAGCTGTAGACGTGACAGGCTGCCATGGAAACCAAGTGACCACAGCTGCCTGGAGTAAAGCAGTTTACCAGGAGAACTTTTTACACACAAAGGTTCTGGGAGAAGTTCTACTCAGAAGTTCAAAGAGCCAGATGTTATCTGGGTGAGTGATTTAGACACACAGAAAGTTCCGGATTTTACAGAAAACATGCAGGAGAAATGTGTGTGTAAAAACACCCAATGTCATCCAATGAGGGTAGGTGGTAAGTCTGGCTTGTCTCTCTCATGAACCATAGTCATCTAGTGCCTGCTGTAACATTTTTATTAATTACTTTGGAGATAAAATTTCTCGTATTCATCACAACTTGGGTGCTGCTACTTTAACTGCAGTCAGAGTTTGCAGTTGTGGAAGCTCAGCCTTGTCCTATTTGTTTGGATCATTTTCAATTAGTGTCACCCACAGATGCAGAAAATGTGCTTGGAGCAGTGCAGGCAACCAGTTGTGAATTAGATCCTTGCCTATCCTGACTGGTCAAGGCCAGCCGGGAGACGTTGTGGTCGTTGCTGACTGGGGTAGTCAATGCATCCCTTCAGGAGGGTAGGTTGTCAAACACCCTCAAAATTGTAGTTGTCTGGCCCCTGCTTAAGAAACCATATTTGGACATGGACTCCCCATCCAGCACTTTCTCACATGTGTTAATATACATTGTTTGGCACCACAGGGAAGTACTGGGACTCAAGTAGCACACAGCTTCTGTCTTATGAGAAGGGTGGAAATGCAGATCTTTGCTGGAAAACATGCATGTCCAGCAGGGTAGGGGAAAGGTACTCGGTTGGACGTGCATATTTGCTGGAAAAGATCCACATTTCTGCTCTTCTCACAAGATGGAAGCTGTGCATCATTTAAGTCCCAGACTTCCCAGTGATGCTGACGGGTCCATATTAACACACATGGGAAAGTTGTCCCTGTCTCTAAACTGCTCTTTTTAGGGAAGGTTATTGAATGGGTGTTTGCCCAGCAGCTTCAGGCTATCAGATTCCTGGACCCATTTCAGTCAGGCTTTCATCTGGGGTATAGCACAGAGACTGCACTTGTGGTCTTGGTTGATGATCGACGCCTGGAGATCAACAAGGGGAATTGTGCCCTGTTGATTTTGTTAGACCTCTCAGAGGACTTTGATATGGTTGATCATGAAGTGTTATTGTCACAACTGCAGGACCTGACAGGGGTGCGTGGAACTGCTCTTGAGTGGTTCCGTTCATTCCTCTCAGGGAGGTCCTAGTGGATGGTGATGAGAGATTGCTTGTAGTCTGCCCAGGACCTTCCCTGTGGTGTCCTGCAGGGTTCCATCTTGTCTCCCCTTTTATTCAATGTGTATCTGAGGCCGCTGGGCAAGATCATCAGTGAATGAAGTGTCATCAGTATGCTGATGACACCCAGCTCTACCTCTCTTTTTCGTCCAACCCAGGTCCTGAAGTCCTGGTGCTTACCCAATGTCTGGCTGCTATTGGGGACTTGATCAGGGTGAGCCAATTGAAGCTGAATCCAGTTAAGACTGAAGTGATAATGATTGGTTGATCCTGTGTCTTGGAGGGGATTGGGATCCCTGTTATTGGGGGGGGGGTCCAGCCCCCTCTGGTTATCCAGGTTCGCAGCCTTGAAGTGCTTCTAGACCCCTTGCTGTGCCTGGAACATCAGGTTTTGGTGATGACCAGGAGCGCTTTTCACCAACTCCACTTGGTGAGGCAGCTGCAACCCTTTCTTTCCAACTCAGTTATAGCCACCATCATCCATATTTTCATTACCTCAAGGCTAGACTACTGCAGTGTCCTCTACATGGGCTACCCTTAGCAACTGTTCAGAAGCTGCAGTTGGTGCAGAATGCAGTGACCCGGCTCCTTTTGTGGGTGGGTCCTCATGAACACATTACACCTGTGCTCTACAATCTGCACTGGTTCCCTATAGTCTTCTGGACACAATGCAAGGTGTTGGGGTTTTATTTATTTATTTAGGGCATTTATTACCCTGTCCCTCCTGTCAACGCAGCCTGGGGCGGCTTAAAATATAAAAACACAACATATATAAAATCCATCATAAAACAATATCAAAAAGAGGAAACAAACAGGGACCAAAAAGAAGGGAGTACAGCCTCCCCGCACCTGGGGAAAATATCAAAATACAATAAAATATATAAAACCCACCCTAACCCCCCAACAGAAAAATAATAAAACCCACCCTCACTCATACCCCTCGTCAAAGGCCTGGTGGAACAGCCAAGTCTTACATTGACGGTGGAAGGAGGGAAGATCCGGAGCCACCCGGGCCTCTGCCAGGAGGGAGTTCCACATCTGCGAAGCAGCCTCTGAGAATGCCCTTTCCATAGTAGCCCCCCAGAATACCTGGGGGACCCTCAAAAAGGGTGCTCCCAATCAAGGACATGGGGAGTGAAACAGTCCCACAGATAGTGGGACCCAAGCCATGTAGGACTTTATATGTAAGAACCAGTACCTTGAATTGGGCCTGGGAGACCATAGGCAGGCACAGTGCAGAGAATGGAGCACCAGTGTAATGTGCTCCCGGTAATGTGCACCCGTCCCCATAAGGAGGCAGGCTGCCACATTCTACACCAGCTTCAGTCTCCGAACTGTCACCATGGGCAGCCCCACATAGAGGACTTTACAATAGTCAAATCTTGAGGTAATAATAGCATGGATGATAGTGGCCAGGTCGAAGTCAGACATATGGCCAAAGCCATCACACCAGATGTAATTGGTGGAAGGTGCGCCTTGCTACAGCCCCAACCTGGGCATCTAGGTGGAGCTGCAAGTCAAGGAGTACTCCCAGGCTCTGAACCTGAGGAAGCAGTGGGGGGCAGACCCTGTCAATGATGGGGACACTACACCCACTGCATTCCCCACTAGCATTACCTTCTTCTTGTTGGGATTCAGCCTCAGTCAACTCGTCCTCATCCAGTCTCCCACAGCTGCCAGACAACATGTAAGCACCAAGACTGCAGGGCCTGGGTTAGATGAAAAGGAGAGCTAGAGCTGGGTGTCATCACCATATTGATGACACCGAACCCCAGAGGACAACCTCACGCAACAGGAGAGGGGACAGGATGGAACCCTGTGGAGCTCCACACAAGAGGTCCCGGCGAGATGAAAAATGTTCCCCGAGCACCACTTTCTGAGTTCTTCTGGCGAGGAATGAGAGGAACCATTCAAGAGCAGTCCTGCCCACCCTGGCTCAGTCCCGCAGACGAGTCACCAACAACTTGTGGTCAACGATATCAAAGGCAGCTGATAGATCTAACAGAATCAAGAGGGTCGAATTACCCTGATCTAATTCTCAGCGAAGGTTGTCGACTAAGGCCACAAGCGCGGTCTCAGTACCATAGCCTGGATGAAAGTCAGACTGTGAGTGATCTAGAAAACTGAGTTGGTCCAGATGCTCCTGTAGCTTCCAAGTCACTACCCTTTAAAGCCCTAAACAGCCTGGGGCCCACATATCTGAGAGAATGCCTTTCCTTCTATGCTCCACTGCAGCCCCTGTGGTTGGCTGGGAGTGCTCTCTTGTGGGTATCACCAGTCAATCTTGTCCATACAACAAGGGCCCGCAGGGAAGTGTTTTTGGTGGCTGCCCCAATATTGTGAAACTCCTTTCCCCTGGAGGCAGTGTAAAAAAAAACTTTCCCCTAAAGCGTTTGGAAGGCAGGGTTATGGTTGGAGGCGGGGAAGGAGGGTTAGGAGTGAAGGTGGGTTTTTTTCTTTTAATGAAGTTTTAAAAGTAAGTGTTTTATTGTATTTCAGTTTTAAGTGTTTTATGTAAGCCACACTGAACCTTAGGGCAGGATACAAGTCTAAATAAATACCTCTCAAGTGTCCTGGATTTTCCAGGATGTCCCTGATTTCACATCTCTTTTGTTATCTGTCCTACAGTCCCAGAAAACTGCTGTAAAGTCCCAGATTAGAAAAGGAGGTGAGAGGGAAAGCTTTTTGCAAGTTATTAGTGAATTCTCTAGCTTCAAAGAACCAAAGTAGTAGGGGCGGGCCCGGTACCGGTACCGGTACACCGGATTTTAACGGTTACCGGTTTTACAAAAACCGGATTCCCGGATTCAATCCGGTATACCGGTACCGGATTTATTGCATTGGTTTCAATGGGGCGCTGTGTCCCCATTGAAACCAATGCAATCAATTAAAATTAATTCCCTCCCCCTCCCAGGCTGCGCGGGTGGAAGGGGGGACACCCCCCACCCACCCTGCCCAGCCTGGCTTTTTGTTGTAAAAAAGATAGAACAGCAACAGAGTGAGACCCCGAGGCGAGCCCCCCCCCCAGCACCAGCGGCCGCGGCGTCCCCGCAGCCGCAGGTAAGTATGACCCGATCCCTGGGGGGGGTGGGGGTGTTTAACACCCCCACCCCCCCCAGGGATCACCCCTACAGCGCGCTTGCCGCTTACCTTGGGGAGCTCCGGCGGCGGCGGGCGGCCCGGCGGCTTCAGCGCCGGCTGTGGCTGCCGGCGTCAGGACGCTGTAGGCCTTCCGGTGCACTTCCGGGTTTCACCGGAAGGCCTAGAACGTCCTGAAGCCGGCAGCCACAGCCGGCGCTGAAGCCGCCGGGCCGCCCGCCGCCGCCGGAGCTCCCCAAGGTAAGCGGCAAGCGCGCTGTAGGGGTGATCCCTGGGGGGGGTGGGGGTGTTAAACACCCCCACCCCCCCCAGGGATCGGGTCATACTTACCTGCGGCTGCGGGGACGCCGCGGCCGCTGGTGGTGGGGGGGGGGGCTCGCCTCGGGGTCTCACTCTGTTGCATCTATCTTTTACAACAAAAAGCCAGGCTGGGCAGGGTGGGTGGGGGGTGTCCCCCCTTCCACCCGCGCAGCCTGGACTCGGGGAGGGTTTTTTTTAAAAAAAACTGTTTGGCTGGGGCTTTAATTTTTTTTACATTGCAGCCATTTAAAAATGGCTGCAATGTAAAAAAACCGGAACACTGAAATCCGGTACCGGACCGGAATACCGGGGCCGAATCCGATAATGCCGGTACGCCCGATACCGGCATTATCGGATACCGGATTGTACCGGTTTCCCGCCCCTACAAAGTAGCCAAACAGTTTGCCCCAGGCTAGTTCAGAGCAGCCCTCTCAGAGGAGAGAGAAAGAATTATCTATTGTTCTCGCTAACTCATTAATGACTCTTCTCCTTTCATGAATAAGGATATTATAGCTCACTGCAGTCTGGGTTCGGCCCATGCAGTCCCCACTCACATGTTTAGCATCTCCAGCCTAATAAATGGGCAATCCCCTGCATGTATTTCATGTGCTTATGTGCAGCCTGATGGGCAGCATCAGTGAGAGCGAGAGCAGAGAATGGAGCAGGAAGTGGGAAATGACTTTTCAACTCTGAGTTAATTGGGATTTGACTGACTCAGTTTTATTCCCTAATGAATAAACTCCACAACACAACTAAGGAACCAAGAACACCTTAAAATCACAAAGGGTGTTAAAAATCCTGTGTAAGTCCATCTCATACTGAAATTGATGGTATCCAGTACATGTGGTTGTTTTTACAGACATTTATGCATTGTGTTTTCATGGCTACCTGCTAGTGCCCACAATCTTGTTTGGCCAGCTGTTGGCTGGAAGCTATCAAGCAACCTGAGACTAGAATCAGGCCAGCGGGCTAATCTACACATACTGTGGCTACATGCAAACAGCACACATATATTGTCTGTGATCATGTTCTCTGGGATCAGAAAACCTAGCAAGCATGCAGGAAAAAGCATGCTTGCAAAAATGGGTGCAATGTGTGAATATATTTTTAATCATCGAACGAGTAGCTAGCTCTACATATGGAAACTATTTCAGGATAGGCAAGTGTTCTTAAACAGGTGGCACATTTGTACCCCTATGGACCAAAGCTCCACCAGGATTATAAATCTTTCATTGAACAAGGGTGGCTTAGGGCCTGAGCTTTCATGTTTCCTTTGCTAAATTCCCAGCCATTCATGTGTAAAAATAGCCTACGGAGCTACAGCAGATCTGAGCATGCAGTAGTGTCTGCAAAATGACACTGCTACTGCTCCATGAATTGAGGATGAGAATTCCATAATCTCCTGGACTGTTAGGAACACTTTGCGGGGCAAGGTCCAGGGAGTCATGGTGAAAGTCAGTGGAAGATCAAATCCAGGAAGTTAGTGCAGGATTGGGGTCAAGCAAATAGTCCATGGGATCCAAGGGTCCAAGCATTCAGGAAGACATCAAGGTATGGACCTGTCACACAGACCAGGGGGCAGGAAGCACACAACGGGCAGGCAAACAGATGGTCAGGCAGTTGTGATCCGAGGAGGGGCGGGGGTCATGCGCAATCATGGAGCAGGTTCATGGGCAGTCATGGATTAGGCTCATGGGGATCGTGTAACCGGCTTGCAGAAAGTCTCTGAGCAGGCATCATAGCAGACACTACACAAGCATACTAGCAGATGCCAAACCTCAACACAGGAACATGGTGGGTGGGAAAACAGACAGGGAAGAAGGACCAGTTTCTTAGGCAGTTCCAATAAACAGGGCAGAGACAAAACACTAAAGGCTCCAAGGCAGAGCAGAGCCTGTCCAAAAGCAAACAGAAACAGGGGGAGGAGACAAACAGGAACCAGGGAGGGGAAACTGGAAGGAGACAAATTATCTGTCCAGCTTCATGTGATTTCAGGCCTGCCTTTTATATGGTAAGCAGCCAACCAAGGACCTGGAGGTGTGGAGCAAAGCTGAAGAGGGCCGGTGTGTGTGTCCTGACTAGTGCTGGAGAAGGATTTCATGTCCTCTGGCCAGAGTGAGCTGCTGGTGCTGTTGAGTCAGTCCCCACCTCCAAGATCCCAATGGTGCTGGTTCAAATCCCAGTCCTTATATGGGCTGCCCCACTGGGTTATTTTACTATTTTATTCAACTTGTTGGGCAATGGTAGATGGTGCCTTCAAGTGATCTTTGCCTTTCTTTGCTCTTTCTGTCCGTCAACCTGACCAGGCATGTGCATATGGTTAGGATTTCTGTCTGCATATTAGAAGACAGAGACTCTCATGCTGACTAACTCAGCGTTTTGTGCAATGTTTCATGCAAGGAAAAACTGTAGAACCGTAGTATTTTTTGTCTTTTTCTCTTTATTGGGAAGTAATTTAGTAAATGTTAGTATCTTTGGGCCCAGAATAGAACATAGAACAGACTGTTTTTATGATGTTTCTCCTTTGCTGGCATCTCAAGGAGGAAATCAATGAATTGACATAATGAAGCACATAAATATGATAGGCAGTATACCAAAGCAGAGAGTGAAACTGCAATATATGATCTAATGCATAAGAACAGGATAATTTGACCTCGCCTGCCGATCCCAGACAACTTTTGGATGTAGTACTAACTTGAGCCTGCTCTTCTATATTTGTTTTTTGACAATCTTCTGAAAAAGAGGTCACGATTTGGGGTTTTAGCATATTGCACTAGTTAAAATCTCCCAATATCCTTTGTATACTTTTATACTTGAGCCTTAGTATAGAAAGGTACTTGCGATCTAATATTTATTCCTCATACAAGCAGAGCCTTTTCAGCATAATGAGAATTTTCAGCTGGCGCTTGCTAAGAATGTACACTGTGTAGTACGGTTAGGACCCACAGGAGCTCAGCTTGAGTATGATGCATCCCAGATGTATCTTTTAACCATATGACCACAAATCTGCTCCAGCCAAAGGAAAGGGTGTTCTAGCAACGAATCTGCATCAGTACTGCTCAATCCACTGACTCACATTAGCAGGGACCAAACTATGTTTTGACCGGCCATGACCCCCAATATAACTTCTTGGATAGCACCAGAGCCTTGTCTGAGTACCAGAGAGTAGCCTTGCCTGTAATAGCCTTAGACTTTTTCAGAATGTTTTGTTCCTAACCCAACCACTCCTATTTCTGGTTCCTGATCCCACACAAAACCTGCCTTCTAGTTTCCATCTTAGTCTCATCCCCATTCTTTGCACTGCTCTTGGTGTGGCATCCTCCTGTGCCTCAACCTAACCCAGACTGACAATGACTGCTGGGCTTCTGGTCTGGACTGCAGGAGCCTCATCCATGAGCTTCTGCATGCCCCCTAGTACCTTTTATCTCTCCCCACCGCTTTGGATCTTGTTTCACCCTGATCATATGCTCTGCTTACTCTTCTGCCAGAACCTATGCAGATGGAAGTTGTGGTTGTAACTCTCAGACAAGCTTCAACTCATGTCCTGTTCCAGACTCCACCTCACAGCTGGAATTTTGGCAAGTCTGGAGAAAGGGTTATCTGTGCTGTAAATGGGTAGATCAGATGGCTTGGCCTCTTTATAATGTATGAAAAACAAGACAGGTAACATACTTGGATCTTCTAGTTCTTCCAGACAACACTCACATACACATAGACTTGGAGCAGAATGAAACCCAAACTGCTATAGGCCTGTTCTCTGAACTCAAATTGGTATCATACCCCCATTGTGTATGTTGTGTACACTAAGGGTGAAAACAGACATGACGCTAACCACCCTTTAACCACCCTTGGTGGTTATTTATGCATGTTGCAGGGCTGCATAGAGCACCAATACAGCCCTGCAACATGCATAAATAACCACCAAGGGTGGTTAAAGGGTGGTTAGCGTCATGTCTGTTTTCACCCTAAGAGAACTTTTACATGAGTGGGTCACCATAGCGTGACCCACTCACACGATTTTTCAAAATCCCGCAAGGTGGGATTAGACAAGATGGAAGTCTGGGATAACGCGCTTTGAAGGCGGTCATGCATTGTTTGTAGACTGCGAATTAAATATCTCGATTGTGAGGTATTTAATTCATGGTCTGCAAACAATGCGTGACCGCCTTCAATGCACGTGATCCCAGACTTCCATCTCATCTAAGCCCACCTTGCGGGATTTTGAAATATTGCGCAAGCGGGTCACGCCACAGCGACCCGCTTGTGTAAAAGCACCCTAAGATGATTATAAATTGATTGAGCCGAGTCACCCCATGTCTCATTATACATTTAACAGGACTCACCACAACACGATAAAGTGTTAAGCCCAAATTTTGTAGCATAGCCATCTTACTAACTGAACTAATTTTTCTTACAGAGGTTGAAAAAGATCCGTTAGGTAAATAGCTATCTAAGTGGGGTTTGATGGCACAGTGGCAGCCATTCCATATTGCACCAAACACATGGTGAAAAGCAGGAAGGTAAAACCAACAAATTTATATCAAATGAAAAAAAAATCCACAGTAAAACTGGAGAAGCCCACTTAAACTCAATTTTTTTTAACAATATCCAGATGATATCGTTAAAAAATATTAAAGGGAACCCAAATGAGCCTCATAGCCAAGAAAAATCAGGAGGCCAGCGGGCTGACCTTGTGCACACAAGGTGAGCATCACTAAAACAGGGGCAGGTGAGTAAAACATGGTTGATGGTTAACAATGTGTTACAATGACCGTACACAGGTGGAGAGCAATGATAAAAGCACAACAGTCAAAGCAGCAAGGAATACAGGACCACACAAATTGTGAGAGATCTTTTTTTTTAAAAAAGGGGGGGTGGGAAGGAGGGGGTTTTGAGGGCTTTCAGTTGAAAGATTCAAATTGTAAAATAAAAAACAATTTGATTCTCCCTTTTATCCTGTCCTTTAGGATGAAAAAGCAACAGTCTGCATGTGAAATAAAAGGCCAGAAATGAAGAGGAAATACTTGTGCTCAATCTGCTCAGTCCATCACTGTCGCAGGCACTGTTCAAATCAAGCAAGACACCTGGCTGGGTATTAAAAGGATTGGAATAATTTTATAGCCATTAATAACTACATGTTCAGATATGTCAGCTGGAGATGATGTAAGGAAGGGATATTACTTTTGATAGCCCAATATATTCCTAAATGCTCCCAGCTGGAGCAGGGGACAAAGAGACTGGTCAGCTGGAAAGCAGATGAGTTAGGGAGGTGGATCCCAGAGGCTTGCCTCAGGGTGCTCTAAACGAAGGGGGAAAGAAGGGATGGGAGGCTTCACTGGCATCTCAGTGTCCTGAATTACAAAGGGCTTGCAATCCGATAGCCCAGATAGAAACTCACCTGAAACTCAGAAGCAGGAGCCCAGGCAAAGCTTTCTTTCACTGAAAAAAGACCACAGCCTGACAGGACAGGTGGAGTCACTCTGTTGTAAGAGCTGAGTGGGCAAAGAAGCAGTGCTCTGCAAGGCCCTCATCCAAGGTCCATGCACTGAGTATATGTCACGCACATACACAACATGCAACGCACACACAGAGACCTTAGATAGAGGCATGAATGAGAATTTTAACACTTTGACATTGGCACACACAAAAAAAACACCCAAAAAACCCACTGGCATTCTGTGGATGTTGTACCCTAATTCTGAAGACTTGCAGCCCGAGTAGGGTTATATGTTTAGCAGAGCCCTGCCCGACACATGCACTACTGTCTTGTTGCATTGCTGAACTGATAAAAAAAAGGAGTGGTTGCGGCTTCTAGCTGGCCACAGCTGGGATCAGCAGTGGTGACTGTGGGAAGCAAGAAAGAATGGTGGAGGAGGCAGGTGAGTAACCCTTCTCCTCTCTTTGCCTGCAGTGGGGACAGGGACGCCAGGGTGTTAGGTGTCTGGGGGTGGGGTGAAGATGCAGGGCTACTGTGTCTTCCTCCTGAGGCCCAAGCCCTAGCAGCATGACCTTGTGCTTGGCCCACCAGACTGACAGCATCACGACAGGCACAGTTAGGAAGAAGAAACAGCCCCTGTTCATGCCTGGGAAGGGGCAGATAAACATCAGATTGCTTTATAGGAATAGGAATCAGAATATAGACCCAACCAGCAGCAAAATTCTATTTGTGCCTCTGTTTTACCTCTCATCAGGTTCTAACACCGCTTTTAAATGAGTCACTGAAAAGCGCCTCCTTAGCCCCGCGTTGAGAGAAAAGCCACGTAGGGCGTGTTTACATGGTCCCCACGCTGCCAGAAGTGATGTGCTCCCTGTTGCCAGCAACGGCGGCGGCTGGAAATGCGGTGCTTTGAAGAGACGCATTCTGATTTGGGTCCAAATCCAGCTCTTCCAGGGTCTCTGGCAGAGACCATCCTGGTGTGCTACCTGAGACCTCTCCAAGCCCCCAGCAGAGGCCTCCCCCAGGAGTCCTGACTGAGGTGGATATGCCAGGGATTGAACCTGGGGCCTTGTACATGCAAGGTACACAGCCTTACCACTTGCCCCCCCAGCAATTGGCAAATAGGAAAAGAAATGTTGATCAAGGCATTACTGAGTACTCAAAGGTTCTTGATTTGAAAAAGATAGAACTGGGACTGGGATTTTTATGGGAATTCCAATTTTGCAAAATCTCATTTGAGCCTTAATGCAAACAGAAGCCATTTTTGATTGGCTCCTCCCGCAGTTATAAAAAGAGATGGCTTGTTTACTGCACATTGACAAAAGAAAAATCTGTTCTTATTTCCAGGAAGCCTTGGAGAGAAAAGCTATGACAGGCCTAGAGAGTTACAATAGCACAATGGGAGCAGCGAAGGCTAAAGTCCTCACCTTTCAATCACAAAGAAAGGAAAAGTCTGGTTGAGCACTGAGAGCAGGCGAGGCTGCCATCCACAGCTACTTTCCAATGACAAAACTATCTATGGAAAGTCAGCTCACTTCTATAGCTGAGGAAAACACTTACAGGATAAGAAAAGCTCCAAATACAAGATAAGGCTCTTTACTAGGAAATCATTTGTTAAAATGACTACTGCTTTAATAAACCTTGTCATAAAATGTCAACATCATTGCTCTGAGAAAGTACAGGCCTGTACAGAAGACAGGGGTGTGCAGCAGGGACGTTGTTCATTTTTGTTTTCCCTTTCATTTTCATTTTGGAAAAATCATTCATTTTCATTTTAACCCTTTCGTTTTACATTCGTTTCCCATTGAAATCAATGGGAAACACTCCCAGGGCTTCAAAATCTTTCACAGGTGGTTTTAACATTGAATGTCTTTCTAACACACTTTTTCTACTCCTAGACTTCCCCAGACTGCCCCTGGGGGTAGAAATATCACTGACAGTTTGGCACGCAGCAGCTGAGCAGAGGACAGAACAAAGCCTGGCATGCAGTAGACACCAGGCAGACACTAACGTAGGAGGGGACCATGGTGTCCCAAGTCTGACACTACTATCTGTACAGCATAGAAAATTATAATGAGAAAAGGAAGGCTACTTGGCTCTGGCCCTGGGGCAGACAAGGTACCCTGAGAGAAGGTAGGGGCAGTTGCCCTCCCAAATCCCAGCAAGGTAGCATTGGAATCCCCAAATGTCTCAGGGTGTCCTGACGGTGTCCGGTTGCATAGAGAACACCCCAGCAGGGCAGAGTTGGCACCCCCACATGTCTCGGTATGCCCCCTTGCAGAGAGATAAATCCAGCGAGGCAGCAATGGCACCCCCAAGTGTCTCAGGGTGTCCCCTTGCAGAAAGAACACCCCAGCAGGGCAACATTGGCAACCAAAAGTGTATCAGGATGCCCCCTTGCAGAGAGAACCCCCCAGCAGGACGGAACTGGCACCACCTCTCCTTGCAGAGAGATAACCCAGGCAGAAGCAGAAACCCCATCCAAAGCAGAAGTGTCTCTCTGCAAATCACCCAGAGAGCTAATCTGCAGACAAAGTGAGTTTACAGGGGAGCCTCCAAAGGTTTTTTTTTAATTCCAGTGCATTCCGCCACCTCTCTGATTAACTGGAAGCATGTGCAAGAAAAGACCTATCCATGGGTATCTCTTCTGTGTGGCACAGAGATTGAGATCACCAAGGTGTGTTGTGATGCTAATTAGCCAGCACAGATGTCAGTCAGATCTCCTGACTGCCTCATATGTTTGCTCCCACTCCCCTCTGTTGTTTGTTAGGAGTTTGAGGTGTGCTAAAATTGGCAAATGAATGGGAAACAAATGGGAAATGAAAACAAATGAGACTTCGTTTGTTTGCCACTTCATTTGTTTTCAGAACCTAGTTCCTAAAATGAATGGGGCTTCATTCATTTTAGGAACTATAAAAAATGAAAATGAGTTGAACACCTCAACAGAAGATTGTATTAATACTGAATGAACTAACCTTTATATTTGTCTGTTGAAGGCAAACATACACAATTTCCAAACAAAACCACAGTTTTAACGTCTTTTAGATTAAGGCCTTTTTTACATGGATGACACAGCAGCACCGATGGGTGGAGATGGGTGTGGATGGGTGGGTGAGCACACCCAGAGAACACCCGGTGGCGCCGAGTCGGGAGACATTTACACGGACAGCGCCATGGGGGATTGTGGGAAGGAAAGGGGAGGGGCCCGCAAACACCCAGTGCCCAAACACCCATCTCGGGAAACACCCAGCAAACACCAGTGCAAGTATACGAACGGACGGGACCAGGAATGGCGGGGAAGCCCCGCCTGGCACAGCAATGGCACAACATGGCCGACTGAGGGCAAACGAAGCTGTGCAATGCGCCCCCCCCCCCAGCTTCCAGGACCTGCGCAGGTGGGGCGGGAGGGAGGGGAGGATGACAGCTGCTACAAAGGAGCCAACTCCATGCAGCCCCAGCACAGAGTCCATACCGCCCAGTGCCAGGCCTCCCCTCCCCAACACACACCCACAGTAGAGCCACACACACACAGTGGGCAGCAGAAGCACACAGGCAAGGGCACACAGCCCACAGGGGGCAAAGAAAGGGGGGGAAGGGACCCACACAACACAGGCAACACCCCCCCACATGCCCCCAGAGGTGAGAGGTCACAGCAAAGCACAACACCGACACACCAGGAAAGGAACACACAAGCCTTTATTAAAAGATGGGGAACCAGCAACAGGGGTCAACAACAACAGGGCAGAGAGGGAGTTGGGGCAACAGAAGGAGGGGAAACAGCGCCAGAAGAGGCAGGCCTGGGGCAGAACCCTGGTCAATACAGCCAGAGACCCCGCGCCCAGCATCAGCGCTTGGCCTGTGTGTGGTCCAGCTGGTGCAGTCACTCCAGGAGGAGCAGGAGGACCAACAGCTCCCCCTGCTCCCGGGTCCACTCTGCGATCATGGCTTGCACTGAAGGGGACAGAGGGAGAGTAGACAGCCATCAGAGTGGGCTGCAGGCACCCAGGAACAGAACTCCCCATGGAGGGACACAGGCACAGGGCCCAGCAAAGCGGCAGCACACTCATGGATGCCATTGAACAGCCGCCCCGCTGCCCGCATGTCCCAGGACGCCCACTCCAGCTGCAGAATCATAGCCCCTATGCACAGGAGCACCAGCAGCATGACAACAGTAGCTGCAGGAGAGAAGGGACAGGGCACTGGGGAACACCTGCACCTATGGGTCCTTGGAGAGCCGGAGGCAGCGACACCAACAGGGGAACACCTCCCACACACAGAGTGCCACCACCTGGGAGACAAAACGGACCCCTGTACCAAGGGGGATCAGAGGGGCCAAAGCCCAGAGATGGCACAACCCCTACTCACTCTCAGCTGCCCAGTGCCCATGGTGCCCCCGCCCATCCATCGCCACCAACAATGTTGGGCCGCACCAACAGGGGGTGACAGAAGAGGTGAGCAGAGGGGAGGGGCATGGCCACACCAATGCACAGGCGAGGCCAGGGTGTGCCTGGATGACCTCCCACCAACAATACCACCCCAGGAGCAACCCCAGGCAGCAGCACCCAGCAGGGAGGCAGCCAGGGGAACACACACCTCACAGCTGGTGCCCACCCAACAGGCCCGGATCCCCCCAGTAAACACCAAACACACATCCTGCACACAATCACATGGTTGGAGGCAGGAGGGCCGCCAAAGGGGAAAGGGCACACAGCCGTCACAGCAGCAACAGAATTAAGGCAGGACAGGACATCACAGAACAGCATTCCTTTATTGGTGCCAGGGAAAGCAGTCCCCCAAGCACAGAGAGGCAGAGAAGGGGGGTGCTGGGGCACCCACAGCCGGGCATGAGAGGCACAACAGGAGGGCCCAGGAGCGCCCGTGCAGGGCAGGTGAGGACACCTGGGCAGCCCCAGTGGGAAGGGGCAGCGGTCACACAGAGGGGGCAATGGGGTCCAGGGACTCCAGGAGGCCAGCAGCAGTGAATCAGAAGCCAGCGCACAGCCCACGCGGAGGCACGGGGGGGGCTATGCACTGTTCCGGGAACCAGGGTGGCAGCGATCGGGTGGCAGTGAGGGGCTGCTCATGGATGGTCCAGTGAGTGCTCCCGGGGTGGCGACCTGGTGTCAGACCCTCCCAGGTGAAAAGGCCACTTTGGAAGCCTCAGGTGCGCATATGAGCATCCATCAGGTAGTGCAGAAGGAGAGGATCCGCACCTGCGGCTGCAGCTGGAAGGTCCCTCACCGATCGAAGGGGGGTGAGCTCCGCAACGGTGGGGTCCCCAGTCCGGAGCAGGCCACCAACCTCGGGGAACAGCAAGCCCAGGTCCCACAGTAAGGCCCCCATGTCTGAGGGTGCGCACGGGATTCCGTGTGCATGCAGGAGGCTGCCATGTACAGGGCAGCAACAGGGGGGACCCCAGACAGCAAGGCGAGGGCATACCCATCAGCAGGCAAGCCGCTGTGACCTCTGCAGCGGTACACAGCACCACCATGGCGGGTGGGTGCCCCCAAGGAGGCTGGCACAGGGGGGGCAAAGGCAAGCTTGAGGGAACGGGCCTGGCACACCGGGGCCCTGACCTGGTGATCCATCATCCACATGTACCGCGACAGGAGCCGGAAGCCATCTCCCGCCGACTGGGGGTTCCCCACCAACAGCTGCACATTGGGACTCAGCCAGAGGGCCCACAACAGTATGTCTGCACAGGGAGACCACACACCCCAATATAGCTGGCTGAGGGGCCCCGCAGAAGGGAAGGCCATGGCAGCAGTGGGGCTCGCTCCAGGGAAGCAACAGGCAGGAGATGGAGGGATACCACAAATGGGACAAGCACACACCAAGCGGATACACTCACCCACAGATGACCTTGCATACCAGAGATAGGTAGGCCCACTGTGGACAGGGCACTGCAACCCACACACAAGACAGCAGGGATGCTGCACTGCTGCCAAGATAAGCAAGGGGGCCATGTCCAGGCACTGCGCCAGGGCGTGGATGCGAGCCAGGCACTGCATCCACAGTGGGCACTGCTGCAGCTTGCAAAGACAGGCCCAGGCTGGGGGGACACCAGTGTGGTTTCAGAGGCAGGGGTACCCAGAGGTGCATGTGGTCCCATCCTCCCCGGCGAGCATGCAGCCGGTGTGCTCGTGGGAATGCTCAGCTGGACCCGGCACCCACTTGCTGACCCAGCACACCCCCTGTGCAGCACCAAGCACTGCCTGACCCCCACCAGCCTACACTGTACATAAGGGAAACACTGCGGCTGGTCGGGCGTGGGGCGGAGGGACTATAGCAAGGGGCCGTGCAGCACACAGAGAACAGTGATCCTGGGCTGGGTGCACATGGAGGAGCTCCCGTGACACCAGGGGAGGGTGGGCCACGGGCAAAGGCCTGACAGCGGAGCACACCGCGCTCATGGCACGTGCCAGCAGTGTATGGCAGGGAGTGGGAACCGTGCTGCTGGGGGATGAGGACCCACGGCCCAGGGCCATACTGCTGCACCTTCTGGGTGTGGGCCTCCTGCTAATGCACATGCTGCTCCAGCAGATTACCCTGCTCCACCTGCAGAGTTGATGGTCTGCCCTCCTGGGGGCATGGCGGTGGAGGCCAGCAAACCTCAGGAGGGCATTACTCATGCAATGGGTGAGACGGGTGTCTGTCCGACACCGCGCCCTGATGGGCTCTGCGGCATCCCTGCACCGGTGCCCTGGGCCGGGCCAGTTCCCCCGTACCAACGTGCCCAGGGAGGGGCAGCCCCACGCAACCCTGAGGGGAACAGCAACGGTATCTGCCACCGCATTGCTGCCTGGGCAGCCGACCGCCAGCCAGCGCTGGACCCACACCCATGTCTGTAGGCCTGGGACCCCCTTCCAAACTGCAGGGTCCTACCCGCTACCTGCATCTTGTCCTCCATTCCATGTTTGGCCTACTTAGTCCAGGGAACGGGTCCCATGGGTTGCCTGGCGGCGATCACTCTCCCCTCATTGTTGGCTGTAGGTTGCACTGGCCCCGCACATGCCCGCCTGCCAGTCAGCACAAGCCGGGTCGCATGAGGAGGTCCAATGCACACCTGATCCTGCCACCTCCACTGCCCTGGTCTAGCCTCCAGCCCCGCCAGCTGGCCAGGGAATTCACAGAGCCCCCGACCTGCCAGTGCCACCCTGCATGCCGCACAACCCATCCCCACCCCCATGTCCCCGACAGAGGAAGCAACAGTAAGGTATAGGTACAACACCTTTTTTGGGGGGGACATGTACAATGGAAGGGGGTGGGGCTCAACATCTGCGGTGGCCTCTCCCCCTCTTGGCCGCACCACCGGGGCTCGCTGGTTGGCATGCCCTGGCCACAGCTGACCGCCGGGCTCTCTGGGTGGATGGTCCGGCCTCCCTACCATCCATTGGCTGCTCCATACTGGCCTCTGCTGTTGGTACCTGCTTGGAGGAGCAATAATGGATTAAGAGATCACCGTATGCACTCACCTCTGTCTGTTGTCAGTGCACTGACACTTGGGTGCCCCATAGGGGTCCAGGGAGCCCCTTCCTACCCACACGAGCAAGGCATGTACCGTAGGGCACTCCTTGAAGGGCCCCCCCCGGGATGGGGCACCCATGGTATCACAGCACCTGCCCAGTCACGTACTGAGGCACCGTGCAGGTACACATGCCCCTGGCAGTGGCTGTTGCTCCCTATCCCGTGTACCACGTGTGCACAGCGTGGGTTCCACAATGTGTTCCCTACCGGGGTCCCGCCTTGCGCAGTTCCCCAGTTTCCCATTGGGCCCCCCCTCCCAGGGGGCCCAGGGTCTTGAGGCCTTACCTGTGGGGGTGGAGCAGCTTCCATGGGTGGTTGCTCAACCTGGGGTGCACAGTATTGGGGTGGTGGCGTCGCCTCCCAGTGGAGGGGTAGGGGTGGCAGCGGGGGCGGAACCACAGGGGGTGCCGACTGGACGGTGGCCCTGCAAGCGGGTCCGACCGGTCCATGTGGGGGAGGGGACCCCGTGGACCAGGCCCAGATAGGGTTGCTGCTGGGGGAACCATGGGTGGATGAGGTGCAGGGGGGGCACCAGCACCAGTGGGAAGCCACCATGGTGTTGGTCGGCTGCTGGCCCTCCTTCCACGGCATGGCATGGCTTGTTGCACTGGGGGTCATCCCGCAGGACCTCCATGGCCTCCCCCATGAGGTCCATGAGCCATGTAGCCTGACCCTCCAGCCTGTCACAGGCACACCGCTGTTTGCCTTGGAGGGCAGTAGCCTGTCGCCTGTCCCAGAGGTGCTCATTGCAGGACCGGACCATCATGGCAGCCAGGATCTCCTGGTCCCTGTCCCCCTCCACTCTGATGAGCTCCCTGGTGAGTGAGAGCTTGCAGGCGTGCACCTTGGCTAACGGTTGTGATTCCACCACCAGCTCCCTGCTGAGGTCCTCCCTCTGGCACCGGTTCCTGATCTGCATCTCCCAGTTCTGCTCCACGCTGCCGGCAGCTGCTACCCTCGTGCGAACGGGTACCTGATCTGTGAACAGGAGGTTGGACAGAACATTAGTGCACCCGGCCACTGTGCTCCGCTGCCCGCTACCACATGTCCTGGGGTGCCTGGTGGGGTGGCCCCCATATTGTGGCTGACCCTCTCTGCCCTCCCCTTTGGGACCTCCCCTTCCCTGCCCTCTTGTGGAATTGCCCCCCTGCTGCAGATCGCTGAAGCTGGGGCGTGGGTCCATCCTGTGATCTGTGGGGGCCGCTGTGGGTCCACCAGCCTCTCCCACCTCCCCCCCCTGTTGGGCCCTGCTGCTTGTGGTTGCTCACCACCAGGTGGCCTCCCCCTGTACCTCCGCCCCCTCTGCATCTGGCCCCTCCATGGCCCGTGAGCCCCACTGTGGAGGGTGGCCCACCTAGTGGTGGGGGCGCTGCCTGGCTCCCCTCGCCCGCCTCCTCCTCCACGATCTCCACCTAGTGCACCTCCAGGCTGGCTTGAGCTGCAATGGGAGGGGGTACCATTACTGTTTGCTAGCCCCTGGCTGCAGCAACTCTGTTCGGGCCGATCCCACCCCAATCCCCCCTCGGCCCCGCTGGGGCGATAATACCTGGATCCTGTTCCTTCACATCCGGGGGGCTGTCCCGGGTCTCCGCGTGCTCTGCGCGCCCCCCCTGTCCCTGTGGCCAGATGGCCTGTGGGTCTTGTGGGCACGTGCAGAGTGTGGTGGTCCGACGCTTGGATCCCCGGGGCGCCTCCTCCCCCTGTGGGACAGGGCTGTCCCCTCCCGCTTCGTGGCCAGCCTCTTCAGGGGCACCCTCTCCCCCTTGCTCTGTGGGGTCTGTCAGGGGTGGTTGGGTGCTGGCCCTGCGCCTGTCCCTGGTGAAGGCGCTGCCATGTGTGCGGGAGGCCACGATGTCCTCGTTCATGTAGAGGACCGCCCCCTCTTCTTACTCAGGGTTGTCCATCTTAGACTGCAGTTCACAAGTACTCATTAACCCAGTCAAATTCGATTCTGGCTTATATTGAGGGATATAATTGTTTAGTTACTGAATGTAATGAAATGTGATGATATTTACTTTTTGTTTTAAGTGTTTGTATGACAATGTGGAACAATGATCATAGATCACGTAATAAAATGATGATGATGATGATGATGATGATGATGCAGAGGAACTTGTCCACCTCCTCCTGAAACTTGGCTGTGCGCATGACCCAGCTGGACTTGAGATTATTGTCCCTGATATTTTTTGTGTCCGGACCTCAAGTCCTTCGCCTGATGCATGCATTGGGTTACATCCCTGTTGTACCCCTGATGCTGCATCTCCTGGGTGATGGCTTCATAGACCTGTCTGGTCTTGTAGCTTCGCACCAGGTCATGCTGGACCCTTTCAGACCCCCACACATGTATAAAGTCCCTGACCTCCTGCCTGGACCAGGGTTCCCCCTTTTGGAACCTGCGTGTGGGGGGCTGACCAGCTTGGTGGCATGGGGTCCACCCTGAGGATGTGGTCACTGTGGTGGTGTTCGTGTCCTATTGGGGATAGTGCAATAGGGGTTACTACGGCTCCTGCTGTCCCTCCTCTCCCCCCTGGGGTTCCCTTTTGCTCACCTGGCTATCTGGGAGGCCATCCTCAGCCATCGTCCCAGTGGTGCAGTGCTCTGTTGTCTGGAAGCTGTCCTGCAGGGGACAGGGGACCGGATTATGCTGCTGCCCCCTGCCCTGTGTCCCTGGGCCTGGTGGTCGGGTCCAGGGCATGGCCATTCCCTCCTGGGGGGAGTTGTGCCCTCGCACTCACCTCGCTCTCACTGCTCCTACTTAGGCAGTGCCCTTGGGAGGTGCTGGGCTGGGGGTCATCAACCGGGGAGTCTGCCAGTGCAGAACCTCTGCCCTGTTCCAGGACTTATGTGCCATGTTACTTCCTGGCATTTTTCCCACCCGTTCCCCCCTGTTGCCACCCCCCTCTGGTGGTCCATTACCCTCCTCCTTGTGCCTTCTGCCTGGGGCGCATCCCACCCTGCACCAACTTGCCGGGGCTTCTCCCCCCAGGGCGCCCAAGGGTCCCCGTGCTTACCCTGCCCCATTCCCTGTGTGGGGTGGCATTGGCTCCCGTTGCCTTCTCATGGGCCTTCCTGTTCACCATCGTGGGAGCCCGTGCATGTGTGCCGTGGTTCCTCCCTCCTTTACGGGCTCTCAGCTGGACGTCCCCCATCCCTCTGCCCTGTGGGCATGTCTGTGTGGCAGCATGTGCGTGCCCCATGGCGCCGACGCAGTGGGGCTCTGCCGGTCCGTTCCATGTGGTGTGGGTGTTTCGGCTTTTAAACAGACGCTTGGGTGTTGAACACCCATCTCCACCCACCTCCATCCACCTCCACCCACGGACGGTGCCAGCACCCTCCCAGCTGCTCCGTGGGTGTTGGCAGGTGTCGGCGGGTGGGTCGTGCACGTGGTCCCACCCACCCGTGGACATTTACACGGATGCCCTCCCACCCATCTGATGGGTGTTTCTGGGTGTTTGTGGGTGGGTGGCATCTGTGTAAAAGTGGCCTAACTTACCTTATGGTTGAAGTCACAGACATTACACAGGATGTACATATTACAGTAACAGCTCCTGCCCCACAACTTCTCCTAACTCATAGAGTGAGGGTATACCACCATAAGCCTTCTGTTGGAGACAGGCAGCTGGAAACACATTACACCAGTGCTCCAGAATCTGTACTTGCTGCCAATAGTCTTCTGGGCACAATTTAAGGTGCTGGTTTTAATCTATAAAACCCTAAATGGTCTGGGCCCCAGGTATCTGAAAGACCACCTCTCTCCCTATGTAGTGTCGTGGCCTCAGAAGTCGGCCAGGGACACCTTCTTGTGAGGGCCAACTGTCTGTGAAGTTGTTAAAATGAGGACATGCAAGGGGTGGGACGTTCCCATTTGCTGCTCCACTACTATGGAACTCCCTCCCCTTGGAGGCCCGAGCCTGTTAGTCTTCTGGAGGAGATGAATATTCTACCTCTTTATAGGGATCAATGGTCTTGAGTACAAGGGGTTGGGGAGGAGGATTGGTGGGGATAAAGGGTGGAGTGGCTGGTTGGGAGGATGTGGATTTTAAGGAGTTTTAAATGTATTTGACTGGATTTTATATTTTAGTCAGTAAAAATGTGAAGTAAGTAAGTAAGTAAGTAAGTAAATAAGTAATGGTAAGGGTTCTGGTAATCCAGTGTCTTTACCTGGGGGAGTCATTGCACAAAGACATGTGCAAATTAGGGACTCTTAACCAGGTATTTCTCTACTCATGTGTTCCTGGATAGTCCAGACCAATATTCAGGCAACACTTTAACAAGTTATGATAGGGGAATACCCCAGGCACTTTACTTCTGAATTATAAACATCAGCGGCAGAGCACACTAGGAAAAACAACATTTAATACAATGCTGTCAACCAACAAGTCCCCTTCCCCTGCACCAACCAGGATGACCTCAAGTCTAATAACCAGCACTTCCTTGTTGTCTGCATTGGAGTAGCCATGCACAGTCCAAGGAATGCACAGATTGGGGTGGTGTGCTGTTCTGGCAAGTCCATGGGGTTGCCCCTTCCAGAAAAAAGCCTATGGGGAGTACTTACAGTTTGGAAATATTTGTCAGGGCTGCTGGAGTGGTTTCCTTTCTTCGGATACAGGAGCTCGCACTCCCATCACGTGGAGCTTTACCATGTCTTCCACCCCTGTCCAGCATGACATCAAACCTTGTCACAATATTCCACTACTTGGATAGCTGAAATATCAGGGAAGCTAGACAGGGCAGTATAGGAAAGAAAGAAGCTGGCTAAATACATGTTAGGAGCACCAGTGTGAAACACATGACAACACATTTAGGATACTGAAGACAAAGCATTTAAGAAGTTCCATGATTAGCAACTCAACACCTGTTGCAAAGAAAGACTGGAAAAAACACTATTGGCAAAAGTCAATACAGCAGATTACAATACCACTTTGGAAGTAAAAACAGTCATAAGTGCAGCCAATTGCCCTAAGTCTTTTCAGGACCAAGTCCAAAATATAGAATGGGTTAAGTGCTTGCAGTTAATGAGATCACTCATCAACCCCAGCATTCTTGGTTAATTGTTGTGCATTCTTGTGCCAGAGAATTGGATGTTCTATAGGTGACCCTGAAAACTGCAGACAGTACTCCTGACATCAGTACTGGGCAAAGTGGTGGAGAACATTAGGAAATCATGCCTCACTAACTTATTAGAATTTTATTAGATTGTTAATAAGTATGTGGATAGTGGTGATCCAGTTGATATAGTACATTTGAATTTTCAAAAAGCTTTTGATGAAGTCCCTCACCAGAGACTCCTGAGCAAACTAAGTACTCATGGGATAAGAGAAAGAGTCATGAATTTGTAGCTGATTAAAAGATGGGCAGGGCGGTAGGAATAAATTATCTTATTTCAATTTAGAGAGAGGTAAACAGCAGGGTGCCAGTACTGAGACCACTATTGTTTAACATATTCATTAACGATCTGGAAAAGTGTGTAAAGAATGAGGTGGCTAAGTTTGCAGATGACACTAAGTGTGTCACTACACTAGTGGGGAGGGCCTGATCCATGCACAGGCCCATGGCGGGCAATTGCTGCCACCACACTGTGGGGCCAGATGGCTGTAGGGAAGCAAGGTGGGCCAGCCCCTGCTGGAGCTGCCACCATAACCTGTGTAGGCCACGGCACCAGCCAAATGAGTGCACACCTGGCCCTGTCCTGCTTCCCTCCTATAGCCAGACCAAACTCCCGCCTCCTCACCACGATGTGGTCATGCGTGATGGGCGCCAGTGCCCGCTGCTCATAGCTCTGCCACAGAGCTCACCGGGCAGGGGCAGAAGTGGCCCAGCCACACAGATTGCTCCACCCTAGGCAGCCATATGCCAGCAAGGGTAAGGCTGCTCCGAGACACGTCCTCAGAATTTTTCTGAGGACACATCACGTAGCAGAGGAAGCTGTTCACTCCACCACTGAGTGGGGGGAACATCTGGCTGCCACCAGCTACACAATACACTGCATCATGTGACCCTGCTTCCCAGGGAGCGGATAAGATAGTTAAGACTACCGCTGAAACTTGGTTCAACATTTTCACAGAATCCCAACGAGAAGGGGGGGGACTGTCTCATCTTGCCTTGAGATGAGAAAACCCCTCTTTCTCATCAAGAACCGGCAAGAATTTGAGAGGGCTGGGTGGGGGGTGGAGTTGCAGATGGGGTTGGGGCAGCAGCATGGGGGCCAGAGGTGATCAGAGGGCAAAGACAAGCCCCCTGGGCACCTTCGGCTCCTGTGTCAGCCCCCATGCCTGGGGGAAAGAGAAAGTTTGGGCAGGGTGGGCGGGGCCAGGAGCAGGGGTTTGGAGGCTGAGAAGGGGGTGAAGCAGGGGTTTACTTGCTGTCTGGGGGGAGGGTCCTGACCCCCCACCTGCTGTACGCCATGCTGGGCCTCTTCCTGGCTTTGTAGTTTGAAAAAGAAGAGAGAAAAAAACCCTCAAGCATGTACAGAGCTGCTCAGCCCTTGCTGCTTTTTATAAAGATGGTGCCTTCAGGGTCGAGCAGGTTTTCTGCGCATGGTCTTCCCTTTCCAAAGATGGTGCCTGTGGGGTTGAGCATGCGTAGAAAAGCTATTCGCCCTGTGGGTGCCATCTTTGGAAAGGGCAGTCAGGACTGAGCAGCTGTGCACATGCTCAAGTTTTTCTTCTTCCTTTTCAAACTGCAAAGCTGGGAAGGGGCCCTGCATGGTGCAGAGCATGGAGGGAGGGGTGGGGGTGGCGGGGAGGACACATACACACCCTGGGACAGTGAGTAAACCTCTGCCTGACCCCTCACTAGGCCCCCAAACCCCTGCCCACCTCGTCCAAGCTTCCTCTTCTATTCAGGCATGGGGGATGGTACGGGACCCGGAGGTGCCCAGGGGGCTTGTCTTTGCCCCGTGGTCACCCCTAGGTCCCATGCCAACCCCCAACCCCCCTTGCCTGAACACCAGCTCCTCGAGTAATTCATGAGAATTCGAGGGGGAGTGAAAACACCTGAGTTCTCGGTCCTCCCTCTTGATTGCTGGTGCACACCCCAGAAATGAGACACGGAGACCCGAAAATGGATTTAAATGGCCATATTAAAACAGAGCAAGAATGTTGGTGATATTGCTACTAAGCAATCATGGGTCCAGTATTTTAACTAAATCAACTTGTCAAACTTTTATCAGGTGTCTGGCTTGGATATGTCCTCCAATGCCAGCCCTAACTCAACCTCAGCAACCTTCCCCTTTGAACAGCTCCCTGGTCAAGGCCCAAGGGGTATGCCCGGGTGGGCCCGAGTAAGGAATACTGGTGTCATTAAGGTTCAAGAGCCATGCTTGCCCTTACCCCCTGTTTCACACCCCTCCCAGGGGGAATGATCCTGTTGCTAGCCATGCCCTGCTTATCACCAGGTATTTCCTCCCCATCTCTTATGGAGATGACTCTTTATTCTATCCTAATTTACCTACAAAACACATATTAACCATACTGGACCCCTGCCAGAGTGTGACATAGTAAGTGTCAACAAGTTAACAAGTCCTCGGAAGCTGAATAGTTGCGAATTACCTAGGTGTTCATATTGCAATTAAGTCGAATTAAAACCCATGCCGATATAACTTTTAAACTATTTTATTTCTCTGCCAATCAATTATTATACCAATTGCCAAATTAGTTCCAAATCATTATTAATTGCACTATTTAAAACCTATTCCAACACTGTGAAGAAGGCAAAACACAAAGGCATCCCGTAATGATTGAGATGCCTTCCAAAATCCCTTCTTGGTCCCCTAACGACAACCGGTTAGACCCGTAGTATTAGAGGGATGGGTGGGTGGGTGCTGACTGCTACGGGATCCAGGCATGAATGAAAGCCTGGGGAAGGAAGAACTGTGAGGGTGGCAATCAACCCCCTCCTAACAAGGGGGAGGGGCTGCCCCCTCACCAACCAATCATGTGCCTGTACCCCAGACACATTTATTTATTTTATTTATTTTTTTATTTTATTTCATGGATTTTTATCCCGCCCCATCCTGCAATGCAGACATGATGCCTGGGGAACCAATCACAGGTTCCCAGGCCGAACAGCACGGGGTCTCCAAAACTCCTGTGATGCCCTCCTCCCACTCCTCCGCTCTTATCTCTCCCAGAGGGGTGCAGCAACCCCACCCCCACCCTCGCCTCCATTTCGTCAGCAGAGGGCCCTTCTCACGAATTACTTGCAATCATTTTTTTTTTATCGTTTCACCTCTAGTTAAGATCTGGGCAGACTGTGAGGAACTACAGAAGGATCTTGCACAACCAGGTGACTGGGCAATAAAATGACAAATGAAATTCAATGCTGATAAGTTCAAGGTGATGCACATAGGAAAAATAATCCTCACTTTACATATACAATGCTAGGTTCTGATCTGGGTATAACTACTCAGGAGAAGGATCTTGGAATCATTGTGGATAGTTCCTTGAAGATAATGGCTCAGAGTGCAGCAGCAGTCAAAGGCAAACCAAATGCTAGGCGTTATTACAAAACAAATAGAAAGTAAAAGGGAAATAAATCTATGTTACAAGACCACCTTGAATATTGTGTGCAGTTCCGGTTCCCCATCTCAGGAAAGGTATAATAGAATTGGAAAAAGTCCAGAGAAGTGGAACAAGGACAGAATGAATGGATCAAATTCGATATGAGGTGGGAGGGATTCAACAGGTATGGAGCTGTTTAGCTTGGAGAAGACTCAATTAGAGAGGATATGGTAGAAGTTTATAAAATTATGAGCAGTGTTGGAAAGGTAAATAGCAAACTGTTATTTGCCCATTCTCACAATAAAAAGGACAAGGGGACACTTGCTGAAGTTAAATGGCAGCAGATTTAAAACAAACAAACGGAAGTACTTTTTTTCACTCAGCAGGCAATACAGTTGTGCAACTGATTGTCAGAGCAGGCAGTGAAAGCCAGCACCATAAGTAGCTTCAAATAGAAACTAGATAAATTCCTAGATGATAGAGCCATAAATGCTTACTAATTGTGGCTCAAACCCCTGGCTACTGGTAGTTGTGAGTGGTTAGCAGGAGATAGATCACATCTCCATGATCTGTACTTGTACTTCTCTTGAGTCACTGTAGCTGACCACTGTCGGAGACAGGATGCTGGGCTCGATGGACCCTGCGTCCAACCCAGTATGGCACTTCTTATACTCTTACGTTCTTTTTTGTTACCTGAAATTAATTGATTAATTGGTTACCTGAAATCAACAAATTGACCAATTAATTAAACCAATTAGTTAATTAAATGACAATGAGTTTACTGATTAATTGGGTAATTAATTGGTTACTTGAAACAGGTACCCACAAAAACAAGTATATCCAACAAATTTCCAGTCCCCGAATCGACCCGACAGTATTGGATATCAATCAGGTCTCAATTGCGACCAGATTCAGGTACCCGATGTCTTGGAATGTTGACATCCCATCCCAGAATGTCAGCTTCTGGTACTGATATTTTTACTTCCGTACCAAGTTTTTTACTTCCATCCTGAAATTTTGATTTTCAGTCCTGAAAAGTCAACTTCTGGTCGTGAGTTTTTGTGTTTCCTCTCCTGTTTTTTTGGTTTTCTCTCCTGATATACCAATCAATAATTGTAAAATTAAAACATTAGTAATGAAAATTACTGATTTTGGTGGTATCTGGATACCTAATCCTTACCCGGGTAGCCCATCGAGTACTTGATGTGGTATGCAAAAATGTGGGTATTGTCCATGGGTACTAAATTAAGTACACGTTTCAGCTCCACAGCTGGGAGAATGTGAATAAAAGGCCTGAACTGAAAACTCATGAAAGACCATGAGGGGGTGGGGAGTAGAAGGAAGGGGGGCCTGAAGTTTAGAGTCCCTGTACCAACAAGATTGGTGAGGAGGATCAGGGAAGAAGCTGCAAGCTTCAGGCAGATTGCATACCACAAACTGACCCTGAGGTTGACTAGCCATCAGGTTGACCAGATTCCAGGGTGAAGACGTGCCCAGGGCAGAAGCTCAAGAGAAGGATCCTGGGACCTTTCAGAAGTGCTGACCACTGTAAATATATGTACCAAATGAAGGAATGTGTTGCTTTTTGGTGAGAGTATGGTGCAACTGGGTCCTTTATTAGGACCATTTGGCTGTTTACAGATAAGCTACCAAGAAGTACCAGTCTCTCGGAATCAGCCATTTGAAACTACCCCATTCAACAAAGCATTCATTTTAACTATCTAGAAAAGACATCTAGAAGTATATCCTTGGAAAGCAGAACCAAATTTATTTTAAAAGGAAAACTGGGTTGCTAAAAATGAAGGAATATTTGAAAATCAATTAAGGGAACAGAAAAGGAAAATAAAAATTCTCTCCTAGCACTGTGTAGAGCTGTGAGGTATGCAAAGACTACCATGAAATTCAATTATAATTTTAAATGAAGTTAAGCATTTCTATGAAAATGAGCACAAAAGAAGTGTCCTGCATATCAAAATAGTGGGACAACAAAACTGGCTTCATAATGTCTAAATATGTAATTTGAAGATGTCTATGCACATTAACTTAAATTAAATTGCACAAAAACCCCAACAGCTAGTAGACTCATTTATCTCGCAAATGTAAATCTAAGGTCATCTCAAATTACAGGACTTGCAAAATAACCAGGAAACAAAATAAGCTCCCCAAAGGAGACATGAAACTCGTTTGGAAAACAATGGTGAATTAAGAGCTTCGCAGGAAAGCAATCAGCATCTCTTTACAACACCTTAGTGCTTGCTGCTTTGGAGAGCTCTTGGGTATGCTGACGACAAACTGCACTCTAGTTTGTACACTAGGGGAGCACGTCTTCATTCTTGGATTATATTGTTATCTTTCTGCAGAAGAGCCAGGGATGTTAAGCACTAAAAAGAAAAGGACTGTGGGTGCATACGTATGTGTATAAATTAGGACTGAAATGAAGGTGACATTTCAGATTCACAAAGGTAATTTGCATATTTGTTCCCACAAAGGAATATCCAAATTTGCCTTCACCATATAATGCCTTAGATATCTCTATGGCTAGAACATGTGTATTATGGTTATCATCCCAGCTCTCTTTCCCCTAGAAATAAGAACTCAAGCCAGTGCACAGTTTTCAAAAGAAAAAAGGTGCCAGGACTAAAGCCTGCCTAGATGTCTCCTTGACAGCACCCCCTCCCCCCAAAGCATGGAAGGTATTCAAAAGGATCAGTGGAGAGACCCACCAAGCCCCACCACTCCATCTGCTGCTGTTCCTACCCTTAACTTTGCCAGCCCTTGTTTAGGACCAGGTTAAGTCTGATGGGCCTATGGGCTGGCAGGCACCACTGCTTTCAATCAGATGTCTGCAGTCCTTAATTTGTTGAAAATGAATTACCGCAGCCCAGACCGACCCAAGAAGCCACACCCCTTCCCCCAGAGCTTGTCAGAGCAGGGAAATGAATCCTATTCTCCAGCTAGCAACCCAATCACAATACCACCCTGCCTTTTGACTGTTCAATATGGAACAGGAGTTCTTGTGATTTAATCTAATTGATGACCAACACAGGGGATGGGGCAGGAAAATCACCAATGAAAGCCAAATAAACCATCCAGGTTTTTCCTGGATTTCATTTCCAAACCTGAAATGGCCAATATCAGACTTTTCCTGGTCATTCACATTTCGGGATGGACGTTCCTACAGGGAACATTTCCTGGGGCTCACTCCCCCTCTTGAATTTAATTGTCAGAGCTCAGCCCAAGCAAGCCTCCCTGCCCCCTGGCGGTTTGGCAGCACCAATCACTCCCAAACTTCGAAAGGGGGAAACTGGGGCTGGTGCTTCTGCATCCAGAATTGGGTACGGTTTTGCAGAGTAGAAGCAGTGACAGGGTCCAGAATAACTGCCAGCACAAAGCTGTGGCACAAATTAAACCCTTACTGAAGCCCATTTTGCTGTAACTAGCCAGTTCTGTGGACCAGCTGTGGTCTCGTGAACCACCAGTGGTCTATGAACTACGATATGGGAACCACGGGCTTAATAAAATCCAAGCAAACAGTACATGCTTTTAATAGTTATTAAGGACTAAAACTACCATTGTTCAAACATGTACATAGCAAGATGAAAGGCTGGACTATTAGACAGTTCAGAGAGACGTCCATTAATTTAGTATGTAACTAAATCAAAACAAAAAAATAAATGGCATAAAAATGATTTGACTGTTAACTTTTCACATGCATGAAAAGTGCACCGTCTACTGCACTTCTCTACATTTATATGGAAATTAACGTAGCCTAGTGACTGAATGTATTATTGCTTTCTCCTTTAATATACTGACCTTTCACTTTTTGCTTCTGTAAGCTTCAGTCCCAGATGAACATTCTAATTCAAGATGAGATTACAGGAATGGAATTGCACACATATCAAACTCTTTTAAAACAGGTTACAGAGACCTCAGCATGACTGGTGACCGATTTAACCAAGCAGCCCCAAACAGATCCAGACGTAGTAACAACATTGGCCCTGATCCAAAGTCCGTGTGTGTCTCCCAAACTGCAATTGCACAGGGTAAGCCAAGGAGAGCTCCCTGCCTCCTAACGCTGTCATCACCATGGCAGTTATTTTCTCAATATGGCGGGGCTGGGAGGCAGCAGACTTTCCTTGGGCTTCCCTCTGTGTGTGCACTTTGTGCATGAATACATTATGGGCATAAACCGATGGACTGGTTGCCTCTGTGTGGTCCATCCATCTAAATCCACATCCATCCACATTGGCTCACCAATAATTATTATTAAAAGGGGAAGTAGTGCATGTATTAGTGCTGGGTCTCCATACAGAAATTCATGGATTTCCAACCCTCTCAGATAAGCTGATCACCTTCAATCAATCGCTTTCCAGCAATTATTAGCAGTAGAACACTTTTCAATAATTCTCTCTGACAACAGATAAAACGTTTTTGCATTTATCATGACAAGTGGGCAATGACTGAAGACTGAAATATCAATACATTCAATAAGGGCATAATCCAAAGTTCACTGAATATGAGTGGGAGTCTTTGCACTTGACATATTGCACGTTGCACATATTATTGGATATAGAATGGCAAGTGCTTAAGAAAAATACATTACCTAGGCAGGCAGTGTGCTCTCATGACCTTGGATCTTTGTTCTGGCATTAACACAATGAAATGAAAATAGGGAAGTGTTGCTATACCCTTTACACTCAGAACTATACAAATCTCTTGGCTACAGCAATGCCATTATTTATTATTAATAATTAGTGTTGTTACTGTTGTATTATTTATCTATTTACATTTTTACTCCTCCCTTCTCTATAGACTCAGGACAGCTTACAACATTAAAAATATAAAATGCAATAAAACACATTCTTAGAACTCCAACACCACCCCAACCACCCACTCACCCCTTCCTTTATCTCCACCTACTGCCCAACAATCCTCTTCCCCAAACACCCACACCCAATCCTATTCCTGCCTGCCAAAAGCATGGCCAAACAGAAAGGTCTTACATCTCCTCCAGAAGACAAGCAGGCTCGGGCTTAGGCAGACCCCCAAGGCAAGCGATTTCCATAATTGCGGGACAGTAACCGAGAACGCCGAATGCCCCACCCCCACATGCCCTCACTGTAACATCATCGCGGGAAGTTGGCACTCAGAAAAGGTTTCGTTATTATTAAGGTCTAACTACAATTTCTGCTATTAGGGGCATGCATGGACATCAGACACAATTACCGTGTGTCGGTAATTCCCAATTTTGGGGACCAGTGAACTACTCTCAGTCCGCCCAATTTCTTAGGAGTCACCATTCGCTCACCATAGATGGCCATGATTCAGTACTTGCACATTACCATCCTGCCTCAGAAACTTCTCTGAAAACATGGTATTGGTGCTGGCATTGACTGAGGCCCATTCTTTTTTCTGTGGCCATCATTATTTCAACACACCATCTGCAGACTGCTTACTATGGCCTCATGAACCAAGAGCAATCAGCAGAACATCAATTGGAGAGCGCTGCAACATATAAATAAACAGAGTGACATAAAATTTAAATTTATCCAAACTCATAAAAATTAAGAGTTTGACAATGAAGGGTTTGCAAACAGAAAAACTGGTTACCTTCCATCAGTCTATTCATGATGAACAGTAAAAGCACAGTACTCAGCTCCAGAAAAAGACATTCAAGTATCCCACCAATTTGTTCTTCCACTTCCAGCCCCATCATTCCTGATATTTATAGGCCTTTAGAAGATCCCTTTATTTTAAATGAATATGTGAAGGAGGTCAATCCCAGCAGCACACTGGCAGTTCAGTGAATTTTACCTCTGTTCTTGGCCATTCTACTAACACATTTGATAAGTGGGAAACAGCTGGGCAGTGATGCTCTACTCTTCCCCGCATAGAGCACATCAAAGGCCCTCTGAAGGACTTGAAGTATCTACTGATTTTTTCAGTGAATATTGAATCCTCTATTCAGTTTTCTAACAGTCTACGTCTCTAATGAGCTAAGTAGCAATCTCTTTCATGCTTACTTTCTATTTAGAGTTAATTCTATGTTTTGACAAAGTCATCTCCACTCACTGGGGATGATTTATTTTATTTATTTATTTATTTATTTGTTGCATTTATACCCCACCCCTCCTGAACACAGCTCGGGGCGGCTTCCAATCATAAAATCACAATATAAACAATCTAAAACACATAAAATCATTCCAAAAACATTAAAACTAAACAGGACCTGGGATATAAAACCAGTTAGGATGGGGGAGATAAAAAATTCAACTACCCACCCCCCTCCCCAAAGGCCCGGGAGAACAGCCAGGTCTTGCATCTTCGCAGAAATACCAACAGGGGCTTGGGGCAGGAGGGCCTCCTCCGGTAGGGAGTTCCAGAGACATGGCCCGGCCACCGAGAATGCCCTCTCCATTGTGGCCCCCCACTTAACGCAGGGGACCTCCAAGAAGGCACCCCCGGCAGACCAAAGGAGTCGCTCCGGGGTGCGGAGGGCAAGGTGGTCCCTGAGGTATGAGGGGCCAAGACAGTGAAGGGCTTTATAAACCAATACCAGCACCTTGAACCTGGCTCAGCATGCTATTGGCAACCAGTATAGAGCCTGGAGCACTGGTGTTATGTGCTCCCGGCAACCCGTCCCCGAAAGAAGATGGGCCGCCGCATTCTGAACTAGCTGCAGCCTCTGAACCAGGCACAAGGGAAGCCCAATGTAGAGCGCGTTGCAGTAGTCCAGCCTCGAGGTGACAAAGGCATGAATGAGGGAGGCCAGGTCCAGGCCGGAGATGAACGGATGCAGCCTCCACACCAGACACAACTGGTGAAAGGCCGCCTTAGCGACC
>QEPC01002298.1:3585643-3601394 GCA_003113815.1 Sphenodon punctatus | reverse complement strand
GGGGCAAGATGTTTCGGCTCCCAACACTACCCGCTGGCTTCTCCCCGAGAGGCATGAGCGGAACCATTCAAGAACAGTCCCATCCAGACCCCCCAGGTCACGCAGCCGTCTCAACAGCAGCCCATGGTCCACGGTGTCAAAAGTGGCCGAGAGATCTAGCAGGATGAGAAATGTTGAACATCCTGCATCCATCTCCCAGCGGAGATCGTCGACCAAGGCCACCAACGCCGTCTCGGTGCCATAGCTGGGGCGGAACCCAGATTGAAATGGGTCCAGGAAACCGATGCTATTTAGATGTGCCTGGAGCTGGAGTGCCACCACTCGCTCAATAACCTTCCCTAAAAAGGGAAGGTTAGAGACAGGTCGGTAACTGGCGAGGGCATTCATGTTCAATTATGGTTTTTTCATCAGGGGGCGCACCACAGCCTCCTTGAGACTGGGAGACAGCCTCCCCTGCTGCAAGGATGCGTTCAATACCCTTGCCAGCACCGTCCCCAACGTCTCCCTGGAGGCTTTCACCAGCCAGGACGGGCATGGATCAAGTTCACAACAAGTGGCCCTCACAGAGCCTAAGACATCCACCGCATCGGCCAGTGTCACTTCCTGAAACTCCGCCCATAAAGATGGACCAGACGGGGCCTCCGTCACCTCACGCTCTCTACCTACTGCCCCTAATCCGGCTGCAAAGTCGCTCTGAATCCAAGCGATCTTGTCCGCGAAGTAGATGACAAACTCCTCACAGCGGGCCTGGGAAAAGTCCCCGTCCAGGCAGAGGGAGGCCGGACTAACCAACCCCCACACCACCCAAAACAGCTCCACTGGCCGTGACTTCACTGATGCTATGAGGACAGCAAGGAACTCCTTCCTTGCTGCCCTCACAGCCTCAACATAGGACCGCAAATGGGCCCTATGGAGAAGTCGGTTGGAGTCTGAGCGAGTACGCTGCCAGCATCACTCCAGTCTCCTGCTTCATAAACCGCAGTCCCTCGGTAAACCAGGGGGCCCTGCGGTGACGAGATCGAGGCAGAGGGCATCTTGGGGCCACCCTGTCAATGGCCTCCTCAAGCAAGATGTTCCAAGACTGGACCAGCTCATCGACAGAATGGCCATCCAGGTCCAAGGTTAATTCCCACAGGACTTCCTGGAACCATTGCGGTTCCATCAGCCACTGAGGACGGACCATCCTAATTGGTCCTTCCTCCTTCTGAGGGAAGTGTGCGGAGAGATTGGCCTGAAGGAGATAATGGTCCGTCCATGACAAGGGAACTGCTGTAACCTCCCCCACAACCGGACCCCCCGCCTCAAGGCCAGAGCTGAAGATCAGGTCAAGGGTATGCCCCCCCACATGGGTCAGGCAGATAACCCCATGGGACAAATCCATGGTTGCCATGGTGGCCATGAATTCCCGCTCCGCCCCGACAAGGCCGGCATCGGCGTGGACGTTGAAGTCCCCCAGGACCAAGGTCTTAGAGGAGCCCAACACCACCTCCGAGGCCAGCTCTGCTAGAATGGTCAGGGATGCAGCTGGACAAGAAGGAGCCCTGTATACCAGCAGCACCCCTAGCTTGCCCCCAGCCAAATAGAACACCCCGTGAAGGGCCTCAATACCTTCAATCTCCTGAACTGGATATCTCCTAACAGACCAGTCCTCTCTAAAAATATTTGCTACACCTCCACCCTGGCCACCTGTGCGGGGCTGGTGCTGCATGGCATACCCGTCCAGAATAAGATCTGTCAAAGTTGGACCGGCGAACTCATCCATCCAGGTCTCCGTGATTCATGCGACATCCACAGCCCCATCCAAGATTATATCTTGGACAATTGGGGCCTTGTTGACCATGGACCTCGCATTCAACAACATCAACCCCCCACACGTGGACCTTGGGCATAATTCCTTCCCCACCCCCAGCGGGGGGGTGTGTGGCCACCTGCACCTGCCTCAGGCACTTTGGTCCCCTCGGGGCACGAGTCACCCACCCTCATGGACCATACCATCCACGCCCCAGAACTACCCCTATAGCTGCCTCCTCCCCACCATCCACCACACCCCAGCCCCCAAGACCCAGCTTCTCGCCCTGTGGCCATCCGGTCAGTTTCTGGGACCCCACCCTCTAACCACCCCTCCTACACCCCCACCCCTCCTCCCTAGCCCTGCTCACAACAAAAGCCTCCAACAATCCCCCTCCATCCCCTGCAACACAGCCTGCGGCTCTCAGTCAGAAGATCCTCTTCTGTGCCTCACAGATGTCAGCAGCAGAAGAAGACACTGCAACAATCCCCCTAACTCACTCCAGCCACAGGGAGTTACCCCCTCCCCCCCCTTCGGACCTCAAAGGGCCCCAAAGGGCTACACCCTTTGATTGCGGCCCTTCGGCTCNAATCCCCCTCCATCCCCTGCAACACAGCCTGCGGCTCTCAGTCAGAAGATCCTCTTCTGTGCCTCACAGATGTCAGCAGCAGAAGAAGACACTGCAACAATCCCCCTAACTCACTCCAGCCACAGGGAGTTACCCCCTCCCCCCCCCTTCGGACCTCAAAGGGCCCCAAAGGGCTACACCCTTTGATTGCGGCCCTTCGGCTCGCGACCACCGGCCCCACGGTCACTGGCGCACTGCTTTTCAAGCAGCTGGGGGTGTGTCTGAGTGGGAGGGGTAAGGCGAGGGCCACAGCCACTCACGGGTCTTTGTTTCCCCCCACAGGTGTCTCCTCTCTGCCAGCGAAGACATTTGCCCTGTCCCAGAATCACCTAAATGATTCCCCGCTGGGATCACTCTGGTATGTCCAACAGACAGCGGGGAATTGGGGAGTGGGTGGGGCCGTGCAGCGCAACGTGCGGCCGCTCACCCCCCCATGCTCCCCTGCCGCCCACCCTCTGGGGAGACAGGTGGGTGCCGCGGCCAATACAGCTGCAGCGCCCGCCAAAATTGACCATGGCCCGGAATCTCACTAGGGATTCTGGGCCATGGTTTCCATCCAGACGAGATGGACCCCTTCATCGTGGTGGGGAATCGCATTCACCACGTGATCGGCACCGGCCTTACCAGTTCAGCCGATCGCGTGGTGAATGTGATTTCCCACCGCAATTGACCGTGGCGAACATCTGGGGGGGAACTTCTGGTTCCCCAATAGACATTATGGGACCATTTCCCACCACAGTGTATTGACTGTGGTTGAGCGTGCTCTCGAAACATCTGGAAATACCCAGAGTAGCTGTTTATGAATGGTGGATTAATAGCATGAAGTTATGGCAGCATTTTGAAATCCCACTGATCTCCCCCAAGGTGTATGCTCTGTTAATATCAGCAGTAATACCTCAGGCTGTCAATTTGTCACCACCCACATGCCACGCAGCAGGTGATCAGGTGAATATCTGGATGGCAGACCTTCAAAGAAAACTCAGTGGTGTTGGCAAAGTCAGTAGCTAGCCTTCTTCTGTCAGCATCCATTAGCTTCTGAGATAAGAGAAGCCTGAGGTAATATAGGGTGCATGTACACAAGGTGCAGAGGGCATGATCCCCACGTGGTCCCTGTGGTGGGCAACAGGGCAAGTGCAGCTGCCTCACTATGGGGACAGCGCAGGGAGCTGGGTGGTTGTTTGCCCCCCCTGCGGGTAGTTGGGCGGGTGGGCGGGCGGTTCACTCTCAGATTTCCTATCATGTCCAGGGGTGTGTGGGGACTGAGGCACCAGACGGGTGTCTGCCCTGCCTGCCTGCCTGCCTGCCTGCCTCCCTCCCTCCCCTGGCCTGACCAAAATCCTGCCTCCGACCGTGACATACCCACACATGACAGGCAAAAGTGCCTGCCACTCAAAGCCCCACCACAGAGCTCACTGTGGGGAGGGGCAGAAGGGGCTGGGAAAATAGGCTACCACACCTTGGGCAGCCTTACCACACTTTGGGTAATTTTGCAGCATGACATGTCCTCTGCCTTTTTCGGAGGATGCATCACACAGCAGCCAAGCTGCTTGCCCTGCCATGTGGCAGAAGAGCATCTGGTGGACATCAGCCACACAATGCACTGCATCATGTGGTCCGGCTGCCCATGCCCAGAGTGGGTTAAAGCTGTTCAAGGCATGGCAGCCTGCCCAAGGCATCTCGTGTGGCTGCATCCACAGTGTAGCTGCAAGGCCACCGCTGATTCTTTTGTGCTTGTGCAATAAAGACTCTCTCCAGAATGTATTAATGACAGATAATTCCCTACCTTTACTTTGTACCATATGTGTTTGCGAAATCCTTCTTATTCTCTTGCAAGAGCCATAATATTTAATCACACTGATCTTTATTTGTTGGTGCTTGTTAGCCATGGGTAAAAAGGCTTTATTATGCCTTAAGAACCATTAATGTTTAATGTTCACATATATATTGTCAGACAACTAAGACTTTTCAGAGGGTTTTAATTTGAGAATCACTCCTCCTCTCTCTTTCTTACCATCAGGAGATTTCTTTTACCTTCAGTCTACTTAATTTTTTATATTTACCCTCCAGTAAAGTTCAAATCTGAACAGATCTTGCTTCGGCTTTACAAAGATAATCCCTTCTGCTAGATCTACACAGGAGACACCCATCTGAAGGATGGCTGCACATGTTCACCAGAGCATCTCATGAGTTGGTGTCAGAGTGATGGCAAGGTTTCATCAATAAGCAGCATAATACTATCGGATCAATACAAGTCTAGATAACCTCATGCTCCACCTCCCCCCCTCCCCCAGGGATGAAGGAGAAGGTATTTGTTTCCTCCAGCAGCACTCATAACTGAAGCACAGAAAGAAGAGAACATTACAGACCAACACCCCCACAGCCCCACCAACACCCCCCCCCAAAAAAAAACCTCTTGGCTTATAACAAATTAAGAAAATTATAACCATTAGTATTTAAGCAAACGCATACCTCATTAACGTTTTTTCTATTTCTTTCTAAGATCCAGAATGCTTTTTTAATAAATTGCTTCTGACTCCTTTTACAAGTCACAGTTAGGCAGGGAGCAAATAGGGAGAGCTAATACAGATGCTTGGCCCTGGCTTGAAATGTACCAAACCTGGCAAAACAATTGTCTTGTATATATCCTATCCCCTCTCCTGTTCAATGTGTACATGCAGCCTTTGGGAGAGGTTGTCAGGGAGTATGGAGTGAGTTGTCATCAATATGCTGATGACACCCAGCTATATCTTCCATTTGCCTCAGGCCCTGCAGTCTCGGTGCTTACCCGGAGTTTGTCCACTGTAGGGGCTTGGGTGAGGGCGAGCCTCCTGAGACTAAATCCTGACAAGATGGAGGTGATGGTTGTGGGAGAGTCCAGAGGTGGTGGCCCCTATCATTGATGGGGTCCGCCCCCTCTCCCCCGGTGTCTCAGGTCCAGAGTCTGGGGTGCTCCTAGACCCACAACTCCGCCTGGATGTTCAAGTGACGGCTGTGGCGAAAGGAGCATTTCGCCATGTACATCTGGTGCATCGACTTAGGCCGTATGTCTCAGACTCAGATCTGGCCATGGTCATCCATGTTTTTATTACCTCGAGACTGGATTTCTGCCCAGAATGTGGCGGTCCGTCTCTTAACGGGGATAGACCGACACGAGCATATAACACCGGTGCTTCACTCTCTGCACTGACTGCCGGTAGGTTTCCAGGCCAATTCAAGCTGTTGGGGCTGACCTTTAAAGCTGTATATGGCTTGGGCTCTGCCTATCTGCAGGACCGTCTCACCCTCCAAGTTCTGGAGTGGCCCCTGCGGTCAGCTGGGGGTGCCCTCCTCAAGGTTCCCCGGGGGGGGGGGGGAATGGGGTTTTACATTGTTTTAATTGAAACTATTATGGTTTATTTTGATGTTTTAACGTTTTGCAATGTTTTAATATGTTGTGAGCCGCCCTGAGAAGCCTGAGGCAGGAAGGGGTGACATATACATTGTAAAAATAAATAAATAAATGGGGATTACTGCTAGTTCTCTTTGAAGCATGTGACAAAAGTAGATTAAGAATTCTAGGGACCCTAAGGTCAAAGATCATTGCCCCAAGAACTGGCCTTTTTCTATGGTATGAATGATGGTACAGTCCTCAAACAGCCAACAGGGTGCTGCTGACATTGCCTGCTCTGAGCTGGACAAGCTCTGGGTTCTGCATAGAGCAGAGGTGGGGAAGGTCGGGCCCTGGGCTCAAATGCAGCACACGGCAAGTTTTTATGTGATCCCTTTCCTGGGATCTGGTGTCTGTATCTAGTTACTGAAACTTTGAGCTCAGGACAAGCGAGCAGAAATGAGGGCATCCCCATAAGAATAGGGGTCAGATCCAGAGAACAGATCTGTGATCTGGACCCTTTGCTCAGCATGCCCCAATATCTATGTGGCCCTCAGGCTTGTGGACCTACTGCACCTATTATAGCTATTGAAGTCAATGGGGACAAAGTGTAATGTTAAAAATCCAAAACAAAAATCAATGCAAAAGATCAGAAACAACTGATAACGAAACGAGAATCGAAATACATGAGAACCAAAACCAAAAGTAACCAAAGCCATCATTTTGCCCAGAGTCCCACTCCTATCTGTTATTTAAATAAGCAGGGACGTAGCTATAATAGGTACAACAGGTCCATGAGCCTGGGGGCGCCAGATGCATGTAGAGTACATATGCACTCCTGCAGGAGGCCCATTCCCACCTAGCTACACCCCTGTAAATAAGGGATGTCTATTATTTTCCACACAGCTGTAGTGCTTTGAAATAATTGATGCTCTGTTAAAGTAAGGGACACCTGGCAACCCAACCACTTATTCAGGAATGTGTGGAGATGCTATTAATGTGTCTTTTTCCCTTAGTGTTGGAGGGAAATAATTTGTTGTGTAGTACTGAGGTAGTCTAGAAATCTGTAAAACTCTTGTGAAGAACAAATATTTAAGACAAGTTTCTTCCTTATTCCAGGTAAGTCAGTTTTCAATTGGCAGAATAAGGGTTAGAGCCTGCTTGGTGACATGCTTTAGTTAGCTGTGTATCCCATCAACTTCAACTATGGTACTGTGCTGATATGACAAAATATTTGGCAGTGATTATCCTACATGTCAGAGGTCAGAATATTAATGCAGGCTGGGAATGCAGGGAAATTTCCCCTTAAGTTTTAGGGAGGCAAAATGTCAGAAACCTGTTTGCTCTCTCATACAGATAATTTGTTGGCTATGCATAATTATGCATGCAGAGACATTCAGCTGCTGAATCAGGCTTTAATTCTACATAGGGGAATATCTTCTTCAGTTGATTACAAGGGCAAGTTTCATGCTTCATTGTAGGGTCCACAACTCAGCCCAGTGTGAAGGAAAAGAGAGAATATAGAGTCATGTGACCATGTTACACTTAGCTAAGCTTATTAGTCACACATAGACCAAAGCGCGGGGCTCTTTAAAAAGGACTCTTATTGCTGTGGTGGAAGTTCCTTAACCCTTTTGTGAACAGTTTGAATTGTTGCGTTCTGTTCCCAAAGCAGTGAGAATTTCTAGGCAGCCTTTCCAGAGCTGGCTCTGTTATGGAGGAAAGCCGACTGGATTCTTAGGATTTTTTTTTATAGAAATTGGTTTATTTACAGATTTGCAAAACTGGATGGGAGCTGCAATCAACACAGGCAATGCTCTCTCCAACACAGAATCCCTGCAACCTCTAGGAATGTGCGAACGTGATTCAGAAGTTCAGGGTTCAGCCCGAACTCGGGGTGTTCGGCCCGTTCACAAACACCCTGAATCCGAACCAACCCCCACCCGAACTGACCAAACAAAGTTTGGGTTCCAAATGCATTCGGGAGGGGGGCAGGGAGGAACCCAGTTTTCCCTTCCCCCTCCAGGTGCAAGGATCACCGGGGAGCACCTCCCCCCCCCACCCGGCGCAGCCTGGGAATTTTTAACCCGCCCACCTCAGGGATCGCCCTACCTGGTGGTGCCGGGGCTCTGGCCCTGGGTTCGGTGGCGGTACCAGCAGCACCAGCGACGGCAGGTCCAGCAGTGCTCCGGAGCGCTTCAGGCTGCTACTAGGCCTTCTGTGTCAAACCGGAAGCCTAGTAGTGGCCTGAAGCACCCCGGAGCGCCGCCGCCACCAGACCTGCCACCACTGCCGCCGCCGCTACTAGACCCGGACCCAGACCCCGACCTACCTGGTGGTGCCGGGGCCATAGCCTAGGGTCCGGCGGTGGCAGTGGCAGTGGGTCCAGTGGCGGTGGTGCTCTGGAGCACTTCAGTCTGCTACTAGGCCTTCCTGTTTGACCCAGAAGGCCTAGTAGTGGCCTGAACCACTCCGGAGCACCACTGCTGCTGGACCCACCATCGCTGCTACGGCTGCTACTGCTGCTTCTACCGCCGCCAGACCCAGAGCCAGAGGCCCAGCACCACCAGGTACGGCGATCCCTGGGGTGGGGTGGGTTAAAACAAATCCCAGGCTTGGTGGTGGGGAGGTGCTGCCTGGTGCCCCTTTCACCCGCACAGCCTGGAGGAGGGTGGGGGGAGGGAAATAGCCCCCCCTGCCCACCTTAACGGGTTTGGTCCCCCTGAACAGGTTCCACCCAAATGGGCCGAACCGAATGGTTTCAGGTTTGGTCGAACCCTGACCGGACCGAACCCCCAGGGGTTCGCACATCCCTAGCAACCTCCAATCACAGCAGAACACACTGCTCCTTGCTCACTTTCTCCAGGATCTGGTGCAGCTGCAGCTTCTTTCCCAGTCAAACTCCTAGTTGATTATGCAGACTTAGCCAAATATTCCCCCAACACCATCGAGGAAACCCTGTTTTCATACCTCCCAATAGTCTCTAGTTAGTAGGACTGCTGTCCTCCATGGCAGGTAGGGGCTAGTAGGGGTGGTCAGGGGTTGTTGTTGTTGTTGTTTTGTTTGATTCTTTTGAAAATCTGGATCTTTTCACAGTTTCGGATTTTCAGTTTTGTATTTTTCCCATTTAAGTCAATGGAAAGGGAAACCGAGATCTAAAAAAACAAAAAAACCAGCAACACACCCCCCCACCCCCCATCCCTCAGGACAATTGGTCTGATCTCCACCACCCCCTGGGAGCCCTGTCGTGTACTTACCAACTCTGGAAGGCTTGATTGAAGCTCTGCCACCAGCCCGCCACTGCAGTGGGGCAGCCCCCTGCAGGCTTCCTTGCCAAGCTTCCTGCTCCACAGCACACATATTCAAAATGGCCACCGGAGGGCATTTTTCACATGTGCAAAATGGCTACTGCCCTTAACTGCTCTTAGGCCATGCCCTAAGGCTGCTTGCCCACATTACTGAAATACACGTGAGTTATAGAGTCTTTGGAGTCACGTCTGTTTTGTGAAGGGAGGTGGCACACATTAGCTGACTCGCAGATATGTGCAGGTCACAACATGGTTAGTGAACATCTGTGAGTGAAACTTCCTTATCTGTGCCCACGTTACCTAAAGATCTGTGAGTTTGGGATCAGAGGAAACCCCTCCCTCCTCCTTTCCCTGTATCCCTTGCGAGAGTTCATTTCCTGTCATGTGACTCCCCAGGCTTCAGAGTAGCTCTCTCTCTAGGGGATCAGGAAAGGGATTGTAACCTGCTTCCTTCTGCCTCTCCCTCCCATAGTCGCTATTGTTAAAATGGGCAAGGGAGGACTGGAAGACAAATCTCATGGTGAGCAATGAATGCATATGTTTTGGCCACCTTGCATAAGAAAAAATCTCACTGTGACTTAGAACACCTACGAGCAACTGGGCAAGATTTTCAGTCCTGTCAAACTCACGTGTTTTTTTTATATCTCATTTATTTTACTGCTTGCCCACATTACTGAAATATCCGTGAGTTTCTAACTCACAGGTATTTCGATAATGTGGGCAAGCAGCCTCTCTCTGCCACGGCTTGCCTACCCAGCCTGGGTTGAACCACAGCCGAATGACCATCACATCTGGATCCACCTAACATCTAAAATAAGAAAGGGTCTGGATTAGACAGGTCTAGATAAGAGGGATTGTATTTTAGTTATACTGGTGAGGATAAATGGATATCCTCTATACCATTTTTGAAGAGCACTATGAAATTATTAACTTCCTCTTGACAGCACCATTAGGGATGAGCGAACAGATTGCAGTTCGGCCGTTCGGTTCGGCCGTTCGGTTCGTCTCTCGGGTTGGGGTTCAGCCGTTCAGTTCGGCCGTTCGGTTCAGGTTCAGTCGTTCAGGAAATGTTTTGTTATGGGTGTTTTTGTTGTTTTTTATATGGTTTTTTGGTTTTTTATTTGTTTTTATATGGGTTTTTTATTATTATTTGGGTTGTTTTGTTTTTATATGGGGTTTTTTAATTAAAATTTTTTATCTAATATTATATCTATCTATCTACACTAAATCTAACTGCTATTAACTATTCTAAATGCTATGAACTAAATGGATTATCTAATAAGTATACAGGCCTACTCCTACAAACACTAAAACTAAATCACTAACGCTATCTCTATCACTAAGCTAACTCCTACAACTGTCTACTGTCCCTAACCTATCTCTCTATCTCTCTCTCTATCTATCTCTCTATCTATCTATCTATATGGGATGAGGGGGAAATCACAAACAACACAAGGTTTCAGTTTAAGGTTTAAGTTTCATTTCAGTACAAAACTGAAATGAAACTTAAAGCAATCTAATAATCCTACTCAACGCCTGCTGTTCAGGAACAGTGACTAGCTCAGAAGGTGTTGGGAAGGGGGGAGGCAGATAGTTTCATTTCTTGCAAGCCTCTCCACCCCTGGTGCCTGGAAGTCTGCTCCTCAGTGACTAGTACTACCCCTCCCTGTCACGTTCGACCTTCCAGTGAACCTTTTTTTGCCACCTGAACTCACCCGAACGCCATCCGAACTGACCGAACTGTTCGGTCATTTCGACGTTCGGAATTGAGTTTGGTTAAGCCAGTTCGTGTTCGGATTCGGGTTTGGATTCGGTCATCCGAACAGGCCGAGTTCAGGCCGAACTCAGAACTTCTGAACCGCGTTCGCCCATCCCTAAGCACCATGGTAAGGTGCATCAATAGTGTCCATCTGTAGTATATATTATGTCTATGCTGTACCTTCTGTTTTATGGAATTAACTGAAGTTTATGTTTCATGGAAGGGTAACTTTTAGGTGAAATTTAAAAAAATGTACAGCTTAACTGAAAATAAACTGCATACATTCCTCATCATGTATAAGTATTATTCAGTCACCATACCATACATATGCACTATAATTTCAGTTAAGCCGTACATTTAAAAAGATTTTTTCCTTTTCATGACAATTGACTGTCATCATGTTAGAGTTTGAGTATAATTTGGAATGCCACCTTAACCAGTTTCTTAAACTGCAGGTTTTTTGCTTAGGTAATATCCCCTTCTATTGAAACATAATAGTTAACAGTACTTTACTATATGAACCAGGCAGAATGAACTGGGCAGCAGGGGGCAGGGGGGATAATGAACCAGGCAGAATGAACTGGGCAGCAGGGCTGGGGGAGAATGAACTGGGCAGCAGGGGGACGGAATAAACTGGGCAGCAGGGAGAATGAATGGGACTGTCCACCAGGCTGGAGGGAATGAATGCATGGCCAGGGTGATATTGAACAGCAAGGCAGCTGAGAAAGTTGTTTAGTTTAGTTTAGTTTAGTTTAGTTTAGTTTAGTTTATTTGCGGCCGTGGACAAAAGCACATAAATACAAAATACAGTCAGCCAGTTAAAGCAGAAATCAAAGCAAAGGTTAAAGCACACATATAAAAGCCTCACCCCGATTCCCACTGCTACCAACTAAATCCCCACATTTACATAAATCAAACATACCCCAAAAAAGTAACACATAGAGGGTAACGCTCAGGTAACCTTAAGGCATAGGCAATCGAAATTGAAAAAAAAGGGCACGGTGGCTAAGAGCAGCCACCAGGAAATGTGCCACCACCTTAGTGAGCCCAGCGTCTGCATCTGCCAGAGCAAGGCAAAGCAGATGGTGTTCCGTCCTGCCGGGGTACTTCTGAATGAGTGGAGCAAGAAAAGCCATACGAATCTCGTCGTATAAGTGGCAGCTCCACAGCAAATGCTGTGTTGTTTCCACTGACTGGGCATCAAAGGGGCAAAGCCTCTTGGAAAACTCTACTGCCTGGCTACGCCCCTCCAGCAGTGGGCAAGGCATTAAACCTGGTGCACATAAGTAGGTATTTACCTCTATCTGGGATGTCTGAGACCAAATAAGCCGCTATGCCAGGCCGGGGCGGTAGGACAAAGAGATAATCCCGAAGATGGGGAGAACTTCTACTAGTCGCACATTCCTCCTGGTAATCCCTATCCCTTAATCTTGTTGCAATTTCCTTCACTATATATATCCTGTTCCTCCCCACCCAAAACTCCGGGTGGAACCCTAACTTCGCCAAGAAGAGTTCCACACTCTTCTTCAATGAGCTCTTATATGTATCTGATTTCCAGTATTGGATCAAGCCATGATCAATGGACGTGGTTAAAGCTGAGAAAGTGAATGAGGTGAGCAGAGAGTGAAGAAGCCGGGAGGGTCTGATTCCCCCACGCCATTAAAGCCTGGTGACTGGCGGGAGATTTAATCCCTCTAGTGGCTGGCTGAATAATCGCCACTGCAGCCCGACAGAAGCATGCATGTGTGTTTCATAAATTCTTCCCCCATTTACAGAGAATGAGATTTCTCCAGCAGTATAACTTGTTTAAAAACAGAAATTGGATAATCACAACCAACATATTCTACAATAGACTCTCCTTGAATTTTTCAGCTGATTAAATATAATCGGCAGAGTGCAGAAACTCTGCAGAATTCCTCAATGCTCTGGTTGCCAACCGGAAGTGTTTGCTCTACTGACTCCCATTAAACAGCATAGGCACTGTTCAATGAGAGTTTGCAACCGTCATAACTAAAGAGCTATGGCTGTGGCTCTAAAATAACAGTAGCTAAGTGATAACAGCATCATTATGTATTTGATAATGATTTCTAGGTTCCCAATACATGATGTGTTTCCCCAAATAGATGCAATGCCCAATATGCACTTCATGCTGAAAATGAGTTGCTATTGTTATGTCTGGTAATGCCCCACAAATATGAAACATGCTTAAAGGACTTCTGACCAGATAGGTGCAAGGTCCAGGAAAAGAGCCTTTGAAGGGACTTTGAACCTTTCCCATTATGAGAGTGTACAAGTCTTAGTTTCAGCTCAGCTGTGACATTCCTGCACTCTTACACTGCCCTTGCTTTTACTTAACTGTGCATCTTTAGAAAAAGAAACATTTTGGCTTGTCTGTTCGTCATTTCAAAACTACAAGCACATGCCTCTGGAGGAGTCAGTAAACCACGACACACGCACAGGGAACCAGTCGGAAAGGGATCTTGCTAGGTGGGGTGATAGAATCTCAAAAAGGGGGCTTGTATAGACAGCATGACCCTCTGATTGTTAACCCTTATTTATTGCTCAGGTCTGCTCACTTGCAAAATATTCATCCGTGGGTTTCTTTCTTTCACACGGGGGGATGGGTGTGCACTGGAAGTGGGTGTGCTCCCTTTCCAATGGACACTCATCCCCCACCCACTGCCGTGGCGTGTGCATGGACGCCCCCCCCCAAAAACACCACACACACACACAGCTGGGGGCATCTGGGTAAAAAAGGCCAATGACAGATTGTGGCAACATTAAAGGCCCATCTAATAGCAGGATAGTGATTCTTGGACCATGGGCGGAGATGGGTTTCGTAACAATAGGCCTGTTTCAAATTAAACAAAAGTTGCTTTTATTTCAGCCTGGTGAAGAGTAGACTAGAGCCCTTTTTAAACTTGAAGCAAAGGCATTGACGTCACAGTGCTTTTTGTGAAATTCTTGAGATACAGACAGATGAGCACTTCCAAACTGTTCAGAGAAAGTTCCAAACCATGCCCTTTCACATACACTTAAAATAACTTATCGGATCCAGCTCAATAATTACTAATAGTTGGTATGATTTTTGCTGTCATTTAGACTGTAGCTGCAAGGGCTCTCCAGGAGCACACTCGATATCTGGTTTAGAATGACATTGGGTGTTAACAGTTGTAAACCTTGGTCCACTGTGGCCCAGGACCAACCGGCATGTGTGTTCACATGCCTCCAAATGTGGGCCAATTATGTCCCAGGGTGGGTAGGCAGCTGGCCTGTGACTCTTCCTCAGAAAACCTCCAAAGATGTATCCCGGGCCAAGGGATGCCCACCTGGGCCAACGTAGACCCATGCATCTGTTTGGGTCCCGCCTATCCCCACCATGGGACAGGGGCTACAATGGCAATGTGCAATGGCTGCACATCTTTGGGGGAGGGGAGGGGATCAGGGTTCTGGGAGCATGGTAGGGTTGACCACCCACACATCTGTTGCATCCCTCTCCCCTGGGTAGGGACCCAGGCCATGCAGGCAGTGGGACAGCTCTCCGAACAGCAAACACATTTGTTTCATGCTGCTTGCCAATTTGGAGTGTAGTGGCCACGGTTTTCTGCCCCGAGCCAGGCCATGGATCTGTCTTGCTGCCTGCACATTTGTTTTTACCCATTGTGTGCTGATCTTATTAGGCACAGTTTAACACTTGCATTATTTTTATTCAAACATTACACAGCTCTAACTGAACAACTGAGCCAGGTGTTAGCTGATGCCTGTGGCCAGGACAAGCCTTAAGAAGGTCCTGGGGGACTTCAATAGCCATGCCAATGCCGATCTAGGGGAAGTGGAGCGTCAGTTCATGGCCATCATGACAACCATGGGACTGTCTCAGAGGGTTGTTGGCCTGACACATGATGGGGGACATACCCTGGACCTGATTTTTTGCACTGGCCATGAGGCAGGTAATCCAATAGTGGGGGAGGTGTTAGCTGTGCCCTTGTCATGGATGGATTATTACCTTCTCCAAGTCGGTCTCCTGGCACATGTCTGCCCTCGGAGAGGTGCTGAACCAGTTCCGTTGGTTCGTCCCCGGAGACTTATGGAACCAGAAAGGTTCCAGAATGCTCATGGGGAAATACCTCCCAATTTTGATGACCATTCACTTGATGACCTCACTGTTTTTTGGAACATCTCGCTGACAGAGGCCATTGATTGAATGGCTCCTAGGTGTCCACTTCCTGAACGCCGACAACACAGGTCCCCTTGCTTTACAGAGGACCTGAAAGGAGGTCCTGCAGGACCAAGGAGGTCCTGCAGGTCCTTTACAGAGGACCTGCAAGGAGGACCTACGAACAGGAGGTACGGCGGTTGGAGCGACAGTGGTGCTGGACTCTTGCTGAAGCCAACCGATTGCAGCAGAGTCAGTTTAAGAGCCTATGCTGTGCAGGCAGCAAAGAAGGTGTTCTTTGCTACCCTCATAGCATCTGCAAAGTTGTGTCCAGCAGTGTTTTTCCAGGTGGTGCAGATGCTGGTCAGTTCAGCCTCCCTCCGCCTGGAACTGAAATCTTCCAGTGCTTGCTGTGACATGTTTGTTGACTTTTTTGTGGATAAAATCACCTGGATTCACCATGACTTCGATGCCATATTTGTAGCAGTGGAAGAACCTGAGGTAATGAGGCCCCACCTTGTATGGTTCTATGGGATCAGTTTCAGTGGGTGTTGCCCGCTGATGCGGAAAATGTCCTTGGGTCAGTTAGAGCCATTAGTTGTGAATTAGATCCATGCTCATCCTGGCTGGTTAAGGCCTGCCATGCAGCAGTGGAAAAACCTGAGGTAATGAGGCCCCACCTTGTATGGTTCTATGGGATCAGTTTCAGTGGGTGTTGCTCGCTGATGCGGCAAATGTCCTTGG
>QEPC01002298.1:3537515-3564591 GCA_003113815.1 Sphenodon punctatus | reverse complement strand
GAAAGCAGAAATAAAAATGAAAATTTGATATTTATGTAAAAAAATGATAGATTTAAATAACAAAAACAAAAAATGAAAACATTCACCCCTGGTGCACACCTCTAGTCCAGAGCGGTAAACAACGCAAGTCCGCTCTGTGCTCATTCTCTTGCAAACTATTCATTCCCTGTCTTTGGACAACATGTGATGTCTTAGCTAATCTCAGTGCCTAGTAGAGAGAGACAATTGAAGTTCACTCCTTTCTCCACCCCCTCATGAGGCCGGTCCCATCACCTGCACAAACTACATGCATCCTCCACACATGCGCGCAAACCGCATGCAATTCCATAGTGGAGATATTGTGCCGCGTGGAGGGATTTGGGATTGCAGCCACTGACAAAGTCAGGTCAACACTGAACTGCGACCTTTCGGATAGTAAAGACCAGTCGCTTTTCTTTCTCTCCCATATAATTTGCATGCTTGGAGTGTATTAGTTGGAATAATTCAAGAAATCAACAATACGTATATTGAGACTTCTCATTGGTAAGTTATATTCTGCCATGTTTGACCCATGGAAGACAGTGGGTCTTGTTAGCCTGTAATCTGTATGTGGACATATGAGTTTAAGAGCTAGTCATGATTCCAGGATAATCACTGAATGTCTCATTGCCTGAAAGATATACATCAAAAGGTAAGAATAGTGATTTTGTATGAGCATTATGACTGACATGTTCTTTTTATCTTCATATCCATAGCCAGGGAGAGCTTCAGATAAGTCTGAATAAGCTCTCTGGCATAAATATCTGTGCTTCAGTGTCCCGTCATCAAACAAAATGGACATCTGGTTGTAATTCCATATCAGCAAATGCCTGCAATGTTCACAGTGTTTTTTTATCTTGGACATTATTAGCAGGTACCAACCATAAATAACCCATAGCTCTCAGTAACACTGTTGTCATATTTTGGCCAACAATATGCATAGCTTTGTTTGACTGCTTATTACATTTTGCAAAGGGAATATCAACTTCTTGAGGAAGGACAGTGTGTGAGAGAGACCTGTAGGCAATGAGAACCGCTGCCAGCGTTAACACTGCTCTTGATATCAGAGCTGGGATCAACAGTCATAACACATGCACAATCAGCAACAGCTCACAAGCCACTGGGAGTGGTTTGTTTTGTCTCAAGACTGTTTTTGGCTCTCAATTTGCTATTTATACAATCTGTTGCAATGGCCAGATGCCATGGTGCAGGAGACTTAACTTCTCCATTTGGATGGCAGCAAAAGCTGAACTCCTTATTTTGTGACATTAAACCATGCTATTTTTGTGGTGGATACACAGATTTTGAATTTTATCCATGATGAATGAATGATACCTACACTGAATGATAAAGATATCTGTGCAGCTATTTATTTCTTATCTAGAAAACCACAAGGGTTATTTCTTGGAATCAGGATACCAGAGTCTACCAATATTCCAGTTCTCTTATTTGAACATATTCACTGATAAGAGGAATTCCCTTTAGAACAGGGCCACCTGGAGGCATCTGGGGACCTGGGATAAAATGCCTTATGGGACCTTCTTATTCTACCATCTGCTCATTGTAAACCTACATCCTAGGTGCTAGGGAAAATTGCTTTCCACCTCACAAGCAGCCTTGCTTTAGAAATACTAGATTTTGAGCTTACCGGGGGGGGGGGGGTTCCTCAGCAGAGCATAAATGTTGGATTTCCCATCTTGACCTGAAGTGGACAATATAATTGGTGGAAACTGCTTAGTAAATGGTGGAAAGTGTCACAGATAATGTATAATAATGGAAAATTCACCACATAAATACTTAGAAATCAGCTCCCCAAGGACTTTTCTTCGACATTGAGTGATCTGTTTAAACGTAGGAATAAAAAGTTAATTAAGACTCTCCCATAATTGCAAGCCTCATTCGCATTAATTTCCAACAGAAGTAACTGCACTGGAATCTTATATTGCTAATGGGAATAAAAAGGATGTAATCAGAATGATTCCTTTGGGCCCAAACTGTGGAATCAGGCTCAGCAGCATAAAAGTACAGCATAGAGAAACTCTTCTTCACTCGCTATGAAAGCCTCTGCGCCTACTATGGGGAACAGCCCCAAAACGTGTATTGAAATCGTAGCTAAAGTTCCACTACAGAAAGCCTGCTCTGGAATCACAGCCTCAAGGGTCTCTCTTGGACAATTCTCTATTTTACATTAGGCTAAAGAGCTCGTAACATCTCTTTCTTAATGATGGGTGATATTTTAGTTCAGGGGACGGGAGGAAGAAATTGTCTCAAAATGGGTCCTTATAGTCCTGTGAGAAGCTGTATCAAAATGTTAGGATGCTCTCTCAGTAGTTCCTGGGTGTTTTGTATCTAAGTTCTAGGAAAATCATATTGTGTTAAGAAGGAAATTCATATCAAGTTGGAACAGAGACTCAAAAAAATCTTCATTTAGTAGAGAGTGTTTTTATCCAAGTGCTAGGAAGCTCCCATTTAATACCTGGGAATTAGCAACACACGGTTTCCAGAAACAGCTCAGTAAGGCCGCCCCAAGCTGTTTCATGAGGGGTGGGGTATAAATGTGATTAATTGAATAAATTCTTTAAGATACTGGGGAATTTAATTGCTCAAGTTGAATATTTGAAAGAACAGGGTGAAAAAAAATAATCTCAGCCACACTCAAGCATTTTGTAGCTAAACATGGAGCTGGCCCACATCCATAAGGTTGCCATCTCTCGTGGTTTAACCCCAAGACTTTCATAGGCCAAAAAGCGAGTCCCAGGGACAAACCACGCAAAATGGCAACCCACCCACATGACAGGCCAGGCAACAATACCCTGGAGCTTATAAAGTGCACTAAATTTGGTGCAATCAGGCTTTTGGAAACCAGATTTAAAAAGCCCAAACGGAAGGAATGCTCCCAGAGTCAGTTTTTTTGCTCTCCCTGCTCGCCTCCCCCCCACAAAAAAAATTCCTATCAGGCTGGTTTCTAAACAAGCTTACTGAAGCCTAGGAGATGACTTTTTATAACCAAAGTTGGAATCTCTCAAACCAAAGTCTTTCCGCCTATGATAGTATCCCCTCTCTTCTCTCACAGCAAACTGGATCTTAGCTGAGGACATCCTTCTTATAATGTGCAGGGAGATTTGCTCAATTCCCTCCAGATGGCTCACTCAGGCTTCCCTCTCTGAGAAGCCTCATAATTAGGGCTTGCAGCTGTAGCCTTTCTGATGCTCAGACACAGAGTGCAAAGCTTTTCCCTGTCGATTCCCAGAGAGGGGTTACAGATCACAGCTCTGCCCCTCTTCCTCCCTCTCTCACAGCTGGCAGGGTGGGTATTGCTGTGCTTAGAAATACAGAAAGCTGATTCCTCTGCATACTTAGCTGTAAGGTGTCGATTCTGCAAAGACGTATGCACATGTTTGCTTAGGGTGGCCAGACATGCACATTTTAGAAAACACATGAGAATTACGGTTGCAGGCCTGCATTGGCTCCAATGCAGCCCCACAACCTGTATTTCTCATAAGCGTCCTCTAAAGTTTGCATATCTGGCCACTCTACGTTTGCTTTCGGCTGTTATAGCTACATCTCACTCTTAAAACAGTATTTATTGTTTTTGTAGTGACCCAAAATCTGGCAGTTTAATAGAACATGATGTGGTACCTGCCATGAGAAGTAAAATGGGGATGAGGGGACAGTTATTTAGCCCTGTTACCGAAATCTACATGTCTAGTCTCCTTCAGACTCTGGAGTATTGATGTTTTATGTCTCAGGGCAAAATCCTGCCCTCAGTTATGTCAAAGGGTCAGCTCTCACTGACTGTTAGGGTTGAGGATTGCACTCACTGTGACCATTTGGGACTCTACCGTGCTTAAATCATACTTAGACATTTATTAATATAGTACTTTCAGCAATCAAGCAGGAATATGGACTGCAAGCAATAGACATTTTTAGATGGTCATAGACTTCTGGAAAGGGTGGCATATAAATTCAAATAAATAAATTAAATAAATTAAATAAACACCATATAAGAACATGGGCCAGTCATTAACTAGCACTTTCAGTGTTGAAAGGGCTTTACAGTTCTTCTGATCTACTTCACCTGCACAACAGCTCTGTGAAGTAGGGCATTATTATGCCCATCTTACAAATGGGGAAATGAGGCTGAGAAATCCTGACTTGTTCAAGACCACTCATGGCTGTAATGGAATTTGGATCCTGGTTTCCCAAGTCCCAAACCTTATTCATTAGGCTGAATTTAATGTCAGCTCATTAGAGTCAATAGTCTCTGATAATCACTAGTCAGCCCCTCCCAAGTGGTGGTATCATTTCATTTTAGCATATGTGCTTCCATCACCTACTGTAATATAAACCATTAGAAGAAACTGTCAACAGGGACATTTTGAATCTCTTCTTGTGTGAGCCTTTTAGCTTTACTAGAAGCCCATTTTCAAAGTACTGGAACGAATATTCTGGGACATGTCTTTACTGTGTTTACCCCATTGGTGCTAGTGACTAAACTGCAGTGAGTGTGGATCCCTGCAAATATTAAGCCCGTTTTAAATGGGCCATGGCTGGGGGGGGATCAGTGTGTGTGTTGGTGCGGGGGTGGCACGTAGGTGCATGTGTACATGGATGCACACCCATCTCTACCCACCTCCACTCACCTCCAGCATGGAGCAACCTCTGTTTTGGCCAATTCCTCCATACGTGGGTGGTGGGCATCGGTGGGTGTCATGGGAGCACACATGCATGTTCACCCACCCACCCACCGCAGCATGCCCACTCACCTTCCACGCATGCCCACGCAGCTGACATGCATGGACATGTGTGGGTGCATCTCATGTAAAAAGGGCCTTAGTCAGTAGTCACAAGTAGGTCTGAAACAAGGTCTCACAAAAGTAAAAAAATCTCATCAAAATCCTAGTTCTCAGTTAATCTTGAGATTCCTCAGGATGTCAGATGATAGCCCAGAAAATGCTCAGCAAGATATGGGGATGAACCTTCAGATGCCTGATGATATCTGACAAAATTCTCAGGCATGGTTTTAAAATAAATAAATAAATAAATAAATAGACTGTGCATACTCCAAATGGCCACCACCCTTAGTCAAAATGGTGGCCATGTTATTGCTGCCATTTTGTACTCCCCATGTACTTCAGATGCAGCCTCTTGTGGCTTGGTGCCTTCTCCCTGAGCACAGCTTAGCCTTTGATAGTAAAGCTTGCCCAGCTGGCTTGCTTTCCCTGTGATACACAACTGGAGCTAGTCAGCCCCTCCCAAGTGGTGGTATTATTTATTATTAATTATTATTGTTGTTGTTGTTGCTGTTAGCAATAATATAGTTGACAATAATAATATGGTGCCAACAATGTATCTGTAATTTTACAGTCCAAAATTACAGACAGGTCCCTACCTTTGTGGGTTTCCAATCTAAGGGAAACAAGGCAGGGGAGACAAAAGGGTGGGGACCAGCGGGAGAGACAGGAATACATCTAAGAAGGTGAAAAGTTGCAGGTGCATGTGCTTAATTTAGTTACAAGGGAGGAGGAGACCCTAAGAAAATCAGGGCAAAGACTAAGGGAATAAGAAGCTATGGAAAGTATGGCATAAGAGGTAAGTTTTCAGTAGGGATTTGAAGATAGGGAGGGTGGGAGTGGAACAAATGTATTCAAATGTCCCAGACACAGGGTATTTTCATATGTGATGGTGCTGAGCACCGCCATGCTTTGATCTTGCCCAGAGTGAGAGCCCTCACCCTGGGCAGGATCTGACCCTGGCACTGAACAAACATGATGGGGGCTGGGGCTGGTGAGGAGATGGGAGGACATGTGGATGTGGTCCACACAGCCCTGTCCCAGCACTGCTCAGTGTGGCCTGGCGCTCTCCCCTGATGGGTAGGTGTGGCGGCATATGAGACCGCCATGCCTGCCAGGAAATGTTCCAGCTACCATACAGAGTTAGGTAGAGCAGACCATCAGACGTGACAACCCACTCTACCATGGTCCGGGGATGGCTTCCCCAGATCATGGAAGGGCTAATTCCAGGATGTGCACCGGCAGGGAGCCCAGCGCACAACCTGGAGTTAATCCTGCCATGGTCCAGGGTATGTTTGTTCCTGCCTGCAGCAGACATCTGGCGGGCAGGAACACAACTGACACCACCATGGGTGGCCGTGCTGTAGTAAGCATGTTCAGGTAGAGGGAGGTAGTGGAGAGAAGTGAAGAGGGGCTGACCAGGATCAAAATGGCAGGCAAGGTGGATGACCTTGGGGGGCAAGATAAGGGCTGGGAAGTCCAGTATGGAACAGGTTGCAAGAGTCAAGGTGAGAGATGACTAAAGCATTTTCAGGTGCTGACGCCCACTCCAGTGGTGCAGTAGCACCACAGGTGGGAGGAGCCGGCAGGGCCATGGGCACATTCAGCCTAGTACACCCTGTGGGCCCCAGGAACCACAGGGAAATGAGGTGGACCATGGGGAGCCCGCAGCAGAGGGGATGTCAGACCACGCCAGTACGTCAGAGGCGGGAGCCAAGGCCAGCACTGCCCTCGCTGCAGCCGACAGCATGGGGGATCAGGGAGGCAGGGCTGTGCAGCTGGGAATACCCCAATGCTCAGCGTGCCTCTGCCAATTGGAACAGCACAGGGGTGGAGTCTAGCAGTAATAAGCCAGACCGGCAGCACAGGGAGGTTGCTGGTAATCAGTGCAGAAGCCTGAGTGACTGGCCTGAGTGATCTGTTTGAGTTCAAGAACTTGTGTATTTCCCTTGTTCCTGAGTGTTGCAAGTTGCTACCTAGTGCCTGAGTGATGGTGGGGTTTCCTAGTGCCTGAGTGACGGTGGAGTTTCCTGGGTCCTGAATGATTGTGGGTTTCAGGACTGGTCTTAGGCATTGCAGGGCCCAGAGCGAGAGAGAAATGGGGGGCCCTATTCTCCTGCTGCCAGCAAAGCCACCAGTGGGCCTAGGGGCACTCCCCGACTCAGGGGGCTACCAGATGTTGCCAGGGAGTGAGGGAGAGGCGAGGCCTCTGCCTCTTCCTCACTCCCTGGCCCCCTCCACTGCCTGTCAGTCTCGATCGGGGAGTGAGAGAGAGGCAGAGGCCCCGCTGCACTGTCACTCCCTGGCTGAGACTGACAGCAACTGGAGCACTGGAGCACAGGGCCCCCCCAGGAGAGGGGCCGGGGGCAGCTGCCCCACGGTAAGGCCAGCCATGGTGGGTTTCCTGGCTCCTGGGTGATTGTGGGGTTGCTTCATCCTTGAGTGACTGTGGCCTGTCCAGGGAGCCCCGATCTGCCCCTTGGTGGCAATTGGGAACTGTGAGTTCATCGGTGGCTCCTCTCTCCATCTGCAGACTTACATCTTAATGATTGATTTATTTATTTTAAAAACTTATACCCCACTCTCTCCAGTTCTAAGGCAGCTCGGGCCAGCTCACAACATTTTAAAACCATACATTAAAACCAATATACAAAGCGTTACTAAAACAATTAATCATTAAAATAATAAAGGAGGTAAAACCCACTGGCAAAAACCCACCCTCACTCCTCCCCTCTCCCAAAGGCTCAGACAAAAAGCCAGGTCTTACAGGCCCGACAAAAGGCCAACAAGCTCGGGGACAGGCGAGCTTCCTCTGGGAGGGAGTTCCACAGCCGTGGCATGACCACCGAGAATGCCCTCTCCATTGTGGCCCCCTGGTTCACCCTGGGGACCTCCAAGAAGGCACCCCCAGCAGATTGCAGAGGTCACTCCAGGGTCCAGGGAGTGAGGTGGTCTCTCAGATAGGAGACCGTATAAGTCAAAATTAGCACCTTGAATCAGACCCGGAATGCTATAGGCAGCCAGTGCAGAACCTGGAGCACTGGTGTAAAGTGCTCCCTACGGTCCATGCTCATCAAGAGATGGGCTGCCACATTCTACACCAGCTGCAGCTTCTGAGTCGTCATCAAGGGCAGCCCCACATTGAGCGCATTGCAGTAATCTAGCCTTGAGGTGATGAATGCACAGATGAGGTTGGCCAGGTCCGAGTTTGAGACATATGACCAGATCCTACGCACAAGGTGCAATTAGTGAAAGGCTCCCTTTGCCACCGCCTCCACCTGACGATCCAAGCGGAGGCCAGGATCCAACAGGACCTCCAAGCTCCATACCTGTGGGACCAGTGGGGGCGAACACCCTCCACGAGGGGGGCCATCACCTCCGCAGCCCAACCCACCAACATCACCTCTGTCTTGTTGGGATTCAGCTTCAGTCTGCTCTGCTTCATCCAATCGCTTACATTGGGAAAGCACCAAGACTGCAGGGCCTGGGTTCATTGAAAAAGAGAGGTAGAGCTGGGTGTCATCAGCATACTGGTGGCAATGCACACCAAACAGTCTCACAACCTCCCCTAGGGGTTGCATGTAGATGTTAAATAACAACAGAGACAGAGTCGAGCCCTGTGGTACACCACATGCGAGATCCCTGGGGCCATATGTTTCTTCCCCCAGCACCACCCTCTGGCTCCTCCATGAGAGGAATGAACAGAGCCATCCTAAGACAGTACTTCCAAAAAAGAGAGAAAATAGCGACAAAGCCCCCTCTACCCAAGAGCCCTTGGATAGTGCAACAGTGATGAACAAAAAGAAAGGGCCCACAACTGTATGGAAAAATAGTGATGTATTGTGTGAAATAACAAAATATCACTTTTGTCTACAAAATTCTATTGATGGTGCATACCACATACAAACATATTATACTGGAAAATATATATATCAAAATCAATAGAACATGTGTAGTAACACACAGAACTCGTCACATTGTGGGGCATGTATGATATCAAAGTTCATATGATGGAGAAACCACGAACATATTCAAATTATGCCTCTAACCAACTGTGAGCTCTGATGAAAGTCCAGACGCATTTCGGGTACACAACCCCTTCCTCAGTGGACAATCATACAATGAATGCAGCAAATTCCAAGTGTGTTAGGATCTGCAGGACAATGAGTGTGACTTTCCTATATGCAGCTGCCACCTCTTTAAAGGCTGATATCACTGCTGGTGTAGTTGCCCCAAGTTATACCATTTCCAATAAAAAAAGAAGACAGGAGATGGGAGAAGTTTGAACGCTCGCTTTAGTGCTGGCTGTGTGCTCCTCTAGTTGTAATCAGGAAAATCACTTGAACCTCTCGCCAGCTACAGGAGCCACTCAGAGCCATTTCTTATCTCAATGAATATTCAGAGCTGCGTCCATCAGCACAGCTATGAGAGGGTCCATCTCATAGTATCCATCAGCACAGCTATGAGAGGGAGTATGACAGCACCTCAGCAGCCGTGGAGACCTACCTTGAGGAGGAGCCCTGTATTGATCCCAGCAATGATCCCTTGGCCTACTGGGCCGGCAAGGCCAACATATGGCCAGCCCTGTTGAATGTGGCCAAGGAATTACTGTCCTGCCCACCAACCAGTGTCCCCAGCAAGCAGATGTTCTCAATGGCGGTGGACATTTGCTCCCCACACCACCTGAGACTGGGGGCCAAGTTGGTAGAGCAGTTGTTGTTCACCAAGGTGAACCTTCCACTGCTGAAATTTCCCAAGCTGCCCCTGGACGAGGAATGATGGTGCAGTGGCACACGCCATCCCATGCCAGGGACAGTCTTGGGACGGGGCTCCTCCTCAATCTGGGCTAGGACTACTGCTTCTGTGTTGATGAGGGGCTGTCCCTCCCTCCCAATGCCTCGCGCCTGCCCTGACCCCCCTTCTCTCATACTAGACAGACTTGGCCACCTTATCTGACTGACCTCATGGCACAGGGTGGCATTGGGAAACTGTAAGCCTGCCAGCCGACCTCTAGCTAAACAATCTTGGCCCGCCTATCTCTCTTTCTCTCTCTCTCTTTCTCTCTCTCTCTCATGCTGTACAGTCTTCGCTAGCCTATCCAAGTGCCCTGCCAAGGTCCCAGTCTTCCTTCCCTACCACCTCTCATGACAAGTTGCCTGTCTGCCCGCCCAGGTTGACACTCAGCTCAAAGTCTGCCCCAGCCCACATGCCTGCCTCTCATGCCAAGGTGCCTGTCTGTCTGCCCAGGTTGTCGCCCAGCTCAAAGCCTGCCAGCCCACCTGCCCACCTCTCATGCCAAGGTGCCTGTCTGCCCACCCTGTCAACTCTGGGTGATGTGCCCCACTTGTCTGGTAATCCTGCTGCTGCTGTCCGTGGGCACTCTGGTCCATGGGCACTCTGCTCTGGTCCGTGGGCACGCTACTCTGGCAAATCCAAATGTGCCCATGCAATCCTGCTGCTGCCATCTGTTGCTGTATGAGAGCTCTTCCATGGAAAATCCTACCATCCTGGCTCAGCTCCATGGGTGCAGCACACAGGCAAATCCTGCCAATGCTGTCTCTGCTGTTCTTTAGTTTCTGTGCCTGGGCAATGCAATGTCTGCTCCTGCTGCCAATGCTGCCTCTCGGCAATCCAATGTCTGCTGCTGCTGTCAATGCTGTCTCTGCTGTGCCACTGCATCTAGCCCTAGGACCCACTCTTGGAATTATGGGGGCATCATTCAGCTCAAAGAGAGCTGTCATTCAGCAGCATCAAGAAACAGCCACTCCAGCTCTGGGACCTGCCGTCAGGGTTCTGGGGGGCCTACGTTACCAGCAGGGAGGGATGTGTCCAGTATCTAGAAGCTCAAGCTGCCACTCTAGCCCCAGGCCAGGACCCACACTCAGGGTTCTTGTGCCCTGTCATTCCACTCACGGGGCGTTGTCATTACACCTTTTCTTTACGCAAACTGCTGTTCATGGTGAAAGAGAGAGAGAAACAGAGAGAGACAGAGACAGAGAGAGAAAGTGAGAAAGAAGAACTCCCATCTGTGCTCATGTCCCCGATGCCCATTACCCACATCGAGAAACAAACCTACCAGAATGAGATGGAATATAACACAACATATTATATGTGTCTGCCTGCCTGTCTGTGTGCGTTCCTGTACCTGCTGCTATCACCTGTCATATGATTGAATGAATTGTTCCCAACCATGCACTAATTCTAGGGACATCATTCAGCTCCCATAGGCTGTCATTCCACTGTACCTGAAGCAGTCATACCCATCCCAGGAACCATCAACGAGATTCTGGGACCATCATTCCAGTCACTGGGGGTTGTCATCCCATTCCACTGTATCCAGAAGTTTGGTGCCCACACGCCAGCCTGCTCCCCACCCCCACCAGTCTACTCCTAGTCTACACCCACCCGCGGATGCCCGCTGAAGCAGCTGGGGGGAAAAAGTCCCTCTGACCACCAGCACCCTCCTGGGGGACTGTCTGGAAGTTGAGACCCTGCTGTTGCCTGGCACATATTTGGGTTAATACCTTACCTACACTACATGTGGTGCCAGGTGCTGCTGTTAGGGATCGACACGCTGTACGAGATTCTTCCACCTGCCAGCCAGAACTTCAGCACAGAGGGATAAAAGATTGGCAGGTCAAACAAAGCTCGTAACAATAACAACAAATATAGCTTTTATTAACAAAACAAGAAAAACAACATTATAAAACAAAAAACAAACATTTTAAACTAGAAAGGAAACTTATCTACTCAGTCCTTGGGTCTGTTCCCTGGAATTTGTGGGAATAGAAACAGGGGCGCATGGAACCTAGGGGCAGGGGTCGTCACACCCACCGGCATTTTGGTAACCACATCTGATGGCAAAGTCCATGGCCCCTGCCATGGCCTCCTGCCACTTGGAGACCAACTGGTGGAAGAGTTCCAGCTCAGCCATCTTGGCAAAGACATACTTGGAGACGTACTACGAGTATGCCCCCACCTTCTGCTCGCGTACCTTGACCGCCTGGAACCGTTCCACCAGTCAGTTCTCCATGGTGGCTGCTTGCTGCTGTAGGTCAGCCACAAAGTCCTGGGTGGGCCTCTCCACCTCCGCCCGAAAGGCCCTTGCCACTGCAGACTCCTGGGGGGACTCCACATTGGAGCTGGAGGAGGGGGAATGGTTTACACTGCGTCACTTCTGGTGTGCTGTCTCCCCCTTCTTCTGGTGCTGGTACTCCACAGCCATGCCAGAGTCCTGCCGCCTAGCCACCGTCTCCCTATGGAGCTTTTCAATATGTGCGATTAGCCCCAATGTGGTCCCCTCTCTCTGCCTCCGGAATCTTTTCTTGCAGATATAAAGAGCATAAAAGATAGGAACATAAGAAGTGCCATACTGTGTCAGACCAATGGTCTGTGTCAAGCCCTGTCTGCATTCTGTCTCCACAAGTGGGTGGGTGGCCAATCTCTCTCTGCAGGGGACTTCCATTCCTAACAGGTCATAGGGTAATCCATTCCCTGTTGTTCCAGCCCTGTGCCTTACCTTGCAGATGGCGTATTTTTCATGCTTCTCAAACCACCTCCAGACATCAGACCTTGTCTGCCCACTGTCTGGGGGTGGCACTGGAAACCTCCGTCTCGTTGTCCTGCGCAGTGTGGCACCAGCACCGGCATCCGATTCCTCTCTGAAACAGGAACACATAAACAACACCTAAGTAATATCATGCATTTATGATGATGCCTCTAGTCCTCCCTCCTTGGGGTGCGTGGGATGGCAATGGGAGACAGTGACCCTGACTGGCACGTGCAAATCCTGCCCTCTTTGGGGCGCTAGTGATGGTAACTAGAAAGACCCTGACTGGCATGTGAAAATCCTGCCCTCCTTGGGGTGCTGCTATGGAGGAATAGCAATGGAGAGACCCTTGCTGGCACGTGCAAATCCTGCCCTTATTTGAGGGAGCTAGGGATGGCAACTGGAAAGACCCTGGCTGGCACGTGCAAATCCTGCCCTTATTTGGGGGTGCTAGGTAGGGATGGCAACTGGAGAGTGGGGATGGCTGGCAGGCACATGTTTGGGTGGGGGTGCTGCTCATGCCTGACTGCTGGAAGAGCCCCCCCACACTACAGTACCCTCTCTTTGTGGAAGACATCCGCTGCCACCTGCTGATGCCCACTGTTTGTGCCTAACTGATGCCCACCACCCACGCACCCACCTGCATGCCAGTGAGCTCACTCTAATGGATAGAGCCTTTCTTGTCCTCAAAGTAAAAAAAAATAATTTAAAAACCTGGCATCATCTCCTGTGCCCGCTTGCTCCTCCACCACCGGCTCTTGGACCATCACCACCAAAGGTCCAGGGGCTGGGGTAGTGACCTCCTCCTCCTCCTCCACCACCACCACCATCACCACCAGCTCTGGGAGCACCACCTTGGCCCCCCAGCATTTAATTAGAACAGTCTTCTTCATTTATTTATTTTTACCAACCAGACAGCCAACAGTTACCCACCAACACTCATCAACCAGCCAAACCAAAACCAAGACATTCAAACCAACACACCACACAGCCAAAACACATGAAAGAAAACAGAACACCCAGCTAGCCACAACACACACGCTCTCACCCACACAAGCACCGCATGCTCTTGAATTTTCGGTTTCCGGCATGAACATGGGATCTCGCGATACCTTTTCCGAATGACCGAACTGAACCGAACTCGACCGAACCGAACGACTGAACCCGAACTCGGCGACCGAACTGCATGACCGAACTAAACTGGACCAAACCAGACTGAACCCGAACTGTGATGAGTGATCTGTTTACACATCCCTATCCTAGAGTACCTGCAGCCGATGCACAAGGTGAAAAGTGGAAGCTGAGTTCACTTGGCTCTCCCCAGAACTCTCTTTGTCCGATCCTGGAGCTTCCCAGGATCATTCAGAGCTCATTGGCCACACTCAGGGATACAGAGGCGCACCTTGCTTCTCCCATTCTGCCACGGTAAGGGGGACACAGACCTTGCTGCATGTCCAAGTGGCAGAACAACAATTGTACCCCCACTGGCAGGAATGAGGCACAAAGTCTTCTCTGAAAAGTTCCAGCACATGAGCCCAGACCTCCTTGTTTCCCTGCCTCAGGGTGGTCTACCTCAACCTTGTTGCAAGACCCCTTGGTGAGCATATGGCTGCTATCCGCTCTGGTGAGGCTTGTAGTCTGAAATAAGCATTCCATCCACACTTGCCCTACATGCAGGTCCCAGTGCCTGGTTGGATTAATGGAAGCCCTCATGAGGAACGTTTTGTCATATTGCAACCAACCGGGGCCTTGGAAGGTTTTTTTATGTTGTATGTATTATATCAAAGTATTTCAGTATGACCAAAGCTGCTATGGCTGGAGTTGCAAAACTACTCCCATGTCAATTGTATAAGCAGACAACCAATTATTAAAATTCCTGTTTGCTTTTGGTTTTTTGAACCTCTCATTTTCCCTCTTATTGTTATTTTTGCTTGAGCCTGGGACTGGCTCCTGGAAGAGCAGGGGAAAAATCCACATACTCATCCTTCCATATCTTTTCCAAATTCACCTGCAGCAGGTGCTCCTGAAGAGGGGCAGATACCTCCACATATGGGATCACTAGTCCCATGAACTGCTGTCAGTGCCCAACCCCACTTGTTGGTTGCCAACCCAGAGGGGGTTACACCCTTCCTGCTGCAGTCCCACTACAGAGGCCCCCAGCCATTCCCAGGTACAGCCTACCAAGAGACCTGTGCATGGTGGGAACCCAGGGTTTATTGTGGGGTAGGGGTGGGAGGCCTCACAAGCTTCCATTGAACCCATCCCAATAAAAACCTTGCTCCCCTTCTAGCTTGATGCGTGGGGATGGGGTTTACAGAGCAGGAGGAAGGCTGTGCAGTGCAGGCCCAGAGTTGGGAGTTACACCATGGGTCCGCCCCTCTCTCCCATTAGAATGGTTCTGAGTTTGTGATTCAGGGGGCTCACCAACTCACTGCTGTTCGCGGTCTTGTTCCTGCCTTCTCTCTTACCCAAGGGTCATCATCCTTGCACCCAGATCACATAGCGCAGCAGCCAATTTACCTCTTAATCCTGGCTCCAACACCTCCTGATCTCCACTGACTGGACCCTGGGGCCTGCGAAGGATGGGATGATCGTCCTGCTCCACCAGACAGAGGCATCATATCGCTTCCTTACTCCCCTTTTGACTCTATGCCCCACAGTGGGTAGGGAGCAAGATTTTGACCCTGCCGCCACTCAAGTGATAGAAAGAAGGGCTGAAGATCCCACATGGCTTCCCCCAGTTCCTGGTCAGTGATATACCTCATTGGGGGAAGGATATCACTCTTTTGGTGCCCGCTGTTGGTACCATTTTGAAAAAGGGCTGCTCATGTGCAGAACAGCCCAGTGGCAATTTTGCACATACACAGTGATTTTTTTTACATTAATTTTAATTTTTAAAACTGGGGGGAAATGAAAATGGTAGGGTCATTTACAACCCCGCCCCCCCCTCTGAAAACAAGGGGTTATGTGAAATGAAAGCTAAGACAGTGGGGATGCCTTCTGCACACCCCTAATAGTGACCCCATCAATAGAAATTAATAAGGAGGAGAGAGGGGGAGGTTTTGTAGGGAAGAGGAGGGGTTCAGTCTTGGAAATATTAAGTTTGAGCTGGCAGTGGGACATCCAGGCAGAGATACCAGAGAGACAGTTTGTGATGCACGATTGGATGGAGAGGAAAAGATAGGGGGTGGAAAGATTGAGTGTCATCAGCTTACATGCTCTTGGGTCCCTAAAATGGTCAGGGATTGCTACTCCTTGGCTGGCTCCCATGGGCTTGCTCCTGAAAAGGACTTATCCCAGTGGATACCTAATTTGGTATCCATCAGCAATACCTACATTTTTGAGTATATCATTTCAGGTATACATTGGGCTTACCTGATCATTGATAAGGTACCCAAATACTCCCCAAATCAGTAATTTCTGCTACCAGATTACTGATTTTTCCTATTACCCACCAAAAAATGGTACAGAAAACAGAAAATCTGTATAGAAAACAGAAGAATAGGAAACAGAATGTGATATTCCAGTACCTGAAGTCGATATTCTGGGACATCCTGGGACATTCCGTGACACCGGGTACCCAAATTGGAGCGAAATTGTGATCCAACTAGTACCTAAAATTTTTGAGTCAATTTGGGTTTGGGGAATTCAGTGGGTATACCTGTTTGGGTACTCGTTTCAGCTCTAGTAACTATAAATAAGTAGAATGTGGGCTTGTTTATTTTCTTGGCATGAACTGTGTGCTTTTTGATGTACAATGGTAAAATGAATTTGTTGTATTTAAAGAATAATAGAGACAGAGACTTCCCATACAGAACCATTAGAGAGCTGGAATACCACAAAGGTCATTTCATTATAGACTGCCTAGTACATCATTCAAATCTGGAGAAATGAGAGGCCAGTCGGGTCTATAGTCCAATATAACTTAGGCGATTCATGGAACGGGGGCTCTGGTATCAGAACACACATATGGTCACTGAGAAGACTGAATCGCTGTGGTCTGTATGGGAGCCCAAGGTTCCTAATGCCTTGTTTAAAGAATATATAGGTGGTGGCAGCATATAGGTCCAACCGGGGGCTGGTGAACCCTATCCCATAGTACTTGCATTTAGGAATTTCAACTGAAAGTTGATCCCAGATTTGTAATCCAATAGAGGCTAATACAGTGACTGCTAACAGAATGTTACCCCAGCAATGTAGCAATAGGACCAAAAGCTTACATTTTTAATCTGTGACACAATCAATAGAACTGATTGATGGATTCTCTGTATTGGGGATTTTCTCTGTTAGCTGCTCCCTGTTTTCTCTTCAGATCGATAGGTGGAGTTGCAATACTTCACATGCTTGGTAATGAGAGCATTTATTCTTAGACACAGAAGAACAGCTCCATGAGTGTGGGTGGTGACCTCTGTGTGTGTATTTTGCTTAGTGGGGTGAGACTTGATACCTCTGCCAACATTTCATCGAACCTTTACCTCCCACACTAAAGCCTACACTAATTTCATTAAGTAAGTAAAATTCAGCACAATGTTCCAAATAAAAGATTTATTTTATGAGCTTTCAGTAGCTGGTGCCAGAGGCAATTTTTTTCTCTTTCTCTTTACCTGTCCTCTTCCCCTGGTACATAATGAGTTATTTTCTGGTCTGTTAAATGTACACATACCTTTTTTAAAAAACTCCACTTCCTTAGCAGCAATGTTATCTTCTTTTCAAAATTTAAGTTCAAATTGAGTAGTAATTAATACCAGCCCATGCCACCTATCTGAAATCATCAGCCAACCATCAGTTGAAATTCTAATTTGGGTCATAGGTGAAAGGACTAATTGAATTCCCTTCAGCTTAGGCAAAGTGTATATGCATTCCTCATGAATAGTCAAGGGTGCTAGAAGAATGCTGACTAAAGTGTCATATGTTCACATGCCTAAGAATTAATAATAATAATACTAATAATTAATTTTATTTCTATGGTGCTCCCCTGCCTTTACAGCTGCTGACTGTTCTAGCAGCTCTGGTCTCTGATTTGGTCTTGCAGTCTCCTAGGCTTATTGTTTTGGGAGACTTCAATATCCATGATGAGGCCAGACTGCTTGGGGTGAAATAAGTGTTCATGGATGCCATGGCAACCATGGGGCTGTCCCAAGTGGTGGTTGGCTCAACACATAAGGGGGGGCATACTCTGGACTTGATGTTTTGCACCAAACTTGAGGCCGGGGGGGGTCTGTTGATTGGGGGGTGTTGTTTGTACTCCCTTGCCATAGTCAGCCCCATTACCTCCTGCGAGCTTGCCTTCCGGTATGCCTACCTGACTGTGTGGACACAGGACCAGTTTGGATGGTCCGCCCACAGAGACTTATGGAACCTAATGGGTTCTGGAATGCTCTGGGGGAAGTGCCCATTGACCTCATGGCCACTCCATCGATGACCTCGTGGCCTTTTGGAATGGTTGGTTGAGGGAGGCCATTGATTGGTTGGCTCCCAGGCATCTGCTTCCAGAACTTTGCTATTGTAGGAGTCCATGGTTTATGAAGGACTTGGGGAGGTTGAAACGCGAGGGGAGGTGGTTGGAGCACAGGTGGCATTGTACTCATGCTCAAAACAATCAATTGCAGCATAGAGCATTTTTGAGGACCTATGTCATGGCTGTGAGGACAGCAAAAAGTGGTTCTTTGCTACCCTTATAGCATCTGCTCAGTCGTATCCAGCAGACCTGTTCTGGGTGGTGAGGGGTCTGGTCAGTCCAGCCTGTCTCCACCTGGAACTGGATTCATCCAAGGCCCACTGTGACATGTCTTTAGTGTACTTTGCAGAAAAAATTGCTTACATTGAGCATGACTTGATGCCTCCATTTTAGAGGCAGTGGCAGTGCCAGGGGTGAGAAATGCCCTGCCTGGTCCTGTTTTGTAGGAGGACTTTCAACTGGTGACACCTGCCAATACGGTGGATGTGCTGGGTTCTGCTCGGGCTACAACTTGTGAATTAGATCCTTGTCCATCCTGACTGGTAAAGGCCAGCCTGGAGACATTGGGGTTGGCAGGGGTAATCAACACCTCCCTTCAGGAGGGGAGGGTGCCGAACTGTCTCAAGGAGACTGTGGTCTGACTGCTTCTCAATAAACCATCACTTAACAATGATGCCCCAGCAAATTATCAACCTGTCTCTAACCTTCCCTTTTTAGGGAAGGTTATTGAACAGGTAGTGACCCGGCAGTTGCAGGCACACTTGGACCATGTCAGATTTCTGGATCCAATGCAGTCTGACTTTCATCCAGGTTATGGAATGGAGACCGTGCTGGTGGGCTTGGTGGATGACCTCCTTGTGGAACAGGACGGGGGTGGGGGAGAGTGTCAAATGACCCTGTTGGTCCTATTGGATCTATCTGCGGCTTTAGATACCATGAATCATGAGATGCTGGTGTCTCGCATGCAGAACCTAGCTGGGGTGGATGGCATTGTCTTGCAGTTTTTATAGCAGCTTTTAAAATATTTTAAAACTTTTATTGTTTTATATTGAATGCATTTATTTATGATGATTTTGTATGCTGCCTCAGATCACCATCAGGTGAGAGAGGCGGGATAAATAAATAAATAAATAAATAAATATAGGCCAGAAATTGCAGGCAATGGGCAGGTGATACTAATCACTGCTAATAATAACTTCTCTAATGATCAAGAACCTCCTTAATCTTATACTGACTTTCACTATAGAGCACTCAGGCACATACTAGATGGAGCCATTTTACGAAATAGGCCATGTTCAGAAAAATAGAGAGGGAAGAGCTAATGGGATCACAGAATCAATAAGCTAGAAGTGATCACAGTGGTCAGCTGATTCATCCCAAATACAAATTCATCTGGTCTTTTCTTAAGTTATCTCCAATGAAGGAGAATACACAACTTCTGTAGGCAACTTCTTTCATTTCTCAGCTGTTCTTATAATCAGGAAGATTTCCCTAAGGTTTAAACAAAATGTGCTTTCCTTTACCTTGGGTTATTACAGACGTAACGGGGCGGCATTCGCCCCGTCACGGAATCACCCTATTGAATCCCCACCGGGATCAATACCGGCATGTCAACAGATGTGCCGGCTGATCCCGGCAGGGAATCTGGGGAGGGGGTGGGGCTGCACGACGCTACGTGTGGCCGCACAGCCCCACCCCACCCCGCTTCCCCAGCAACCCGCCCGCCCCCCGGGAGATTGACCACAGCCCGGAATCGGCAGCGAGCACGGCCACCGATTCCAGGCCGTGGTCAGGGAACAGACATGACATTGATACGCTCAACCACGGTGAATTCCACCATGGTTGAGTGTGTTAACATCACGTCTGTTGGGGGAGTGGGGAAGTGATTCCCGCCAGGAGTTCACCCCCGGCGGAAATCACTTTGACCACACTTTCGGAGATGGTCCCCGGACCATCCTCGAAAACGTGGTTATTTTGATTCCCGCCAGTGGTTCACTGCGGTGAACATCTGGCGGAATTAAAACAGACGTTACAGGACCATTTGCCACCACTGCCAATTGACTGTGGTTGAGCGTGGCTTCATAACATCTGAAAATACCCCTTGAAGCTATTGTCTCTTGTCCTACCCTCAGTAGCAAGAGAGAGCAATTGTTCTCTGTCTTTTTTATAGCAGCTTTTTAAATATTTGAAAACTTTTATCATACTGCTCCCTCCCTGAGCAGAGTACTGGGCCGACTATTTCTGTAATAAAAATCTATAATTTTTTCAAAATCTTTAATTTAAAAATATTTATTGTATTATGGCTACAATCCTCCCACCTCTTACTTTGGAGTAGTACCACTGAAGACAATGGAGGCTAGTTTGGAGTAAGTGATTTGAGGATTGTGGCCTATAAGATTAAACGTTAGTGTTGATCCAAAGTAGGGAAATAAACACAGATTTTTGCAGTCTTTTAAATCAAGTCCTATGTGACAAAATAACTGCTTCATAATACAAAGTAATAATTAACCTGTAAAATTAAACAACTGCACAAAGTTAGATACTCTTTCTCTCTCCAGTGCACAAACTCACACATGCATGTACGTGCCAATGAAAACTGAGAACAATCATTGAAAGGTGAGCCCAGATACCGAGTAACCTCTGGCACTTTCCTTATGAACAACTTCAGTAGCATTAAAGGCAACACTTCTGACTCTTGATAATCAGCTGTTAACATAATGATGGTTTCCAATCACTCTCATGATGTTGATGCCAATGATTAAATTGTCTTCTTAAGCCATTGCCTTGACTAAATTGGTATTAAATCCATTTTGGAGTCCCCTCTACTGTGCCCCACTTTTGATGATCTCTCCTCTTCAAAGCTTTCACAAAAGACACTTTTCTGTATACAAAAAAAGAAGGATTAATTTTCATATCAGCTCCCCTTGAGCCTCTGGCATGTGGTAGTTCCATGGCATGAGGTAGTTTTTGTCAGCCACTTTAACACCCTTTAACATTTCTTATGCATGTTGCAGGGCTGTATCGGTGCCTTATGCAGCACTGCAACATGCAAAAGAAATGTTAAAGCCGTGTTAAAGTGGGGTTAGCATTATGTCTGTTTTCGCCCATGGAATGGCAGACAGAAGACAAGTACTTGTGTGATATGTTTAGCAACTATAATAAAGCTGACATTTATTCTTAAAGCCAATAACAGCTTTATACATTACATCTGCTATGAAGGCACAAAATAGTTTCAACTATGAAACTATTATGTTTTGAGTTTAAACCTTAATCCTAACTGACAATGGGAAGACTCTTCTTGACTTAAATGGATATTAGACTATGTCTGCTTAGGTAGAATGGGATACATGGTTACAGTTTCAGCAGTGGAGTGCAAAATCAAATAGCTCAAGTTAATACTACAGTTGTAATTACTTTGGGCTACTATATCCACTTTCAAATACTGGTGTCTTGTGAATTTTTTGGCTAGTGGGGCAGTGGGTGGGACCAGCATTAACATTTCACACTTACATAGGGTGTTTTCAGACGAGATGCTAACCTGCATGGCCAACCAGAAGCCACGGAGCTGACCATCTGTCTGAAGTTGGAGCAGCCAGATGTGTGCTCCTGTGAGCCATAGGGGTGGATGAACAGAACAGAGTTCAGAAATTCGGTTCGTTTTGAAATTCGAGTTCGGAAATTTGGTTCGGTTCGGGTTAAAATTCGAGTTCGGTTCGGAAGTTCGGTTCGGTCAACCGAACAGACCAAATTCAGTCGAATTCTGAACTTCTGAACCAAGTTCAGCCATTCAAACCAGGTTTTTTGGTGTGTGTTGCCACTAGGGATGGGCGAACAGAACAGAGTTCGGAAATTCGGTTCGGTTCAGTTTGAAATTTGAGTTCGGTTCAGTCGACCAAACAGACCGAGTTCTGTCCGAACTCCGAACTTCTGAACCGCATTCGCCCATCCCTAGTGAGCCACAGAGCACTCATTGATAGCCATGCATGGAGCTATGCCAGGAATGGAGTACTCCATGTGCAGTACCAGCCAAATGTATGGTGGCCACTTCCGTGACTCTGGTAACTACACTGGAAACCACCCATTTGAATTGTTCCCCATGAACTCCACCTGTGGTTGCTCTGTGGCAGAGCCAGGTGGTGGCCACAGAATCCATCCATTGCTTTGCTCATTTGAAAACACCCAGGATCAATGGAATAGAACACACAATGAATGAAAAAAACACAACCCCACACTGCATGCAGAATGAAAATCTACATGCTAGGTGTTTTCAGATGAGCAAGTAGATTCGGGGGGTGGGGGGCATGACTGTCAGAGTGGCTGCCACAGAGAAATCACACATGTGGAGTGTGTGGGGAACTAATCAAACTGGCAGATCCCAGTGTGGTTACCAAGGCCACAGAGGCAACAGCTGTACATTTGTCTTGACCCACACAGCTCATTCTGGATTTCCCGACATTGCTCTGTGAGTGGCTGAGAGTAGGTGCTCTGTGGCTTTCAGGAGTGCTCATCCAGCTGCTCCGCCTTCAGCTGCATGGTCGGATCCATGGCTCATGGGTGGCCATGCGAGTGGCATCTCATCTGAAAACACCCAATGGTGCTGGCATGCAATAGTGAGCAAAATGCAATGCTCTGTTTGAAAAAATCAAAAAGAGAAAACCAGCATTTGCTCCTGTAGATCAGGTGCTAGAAAAAATAAAAAGTAAAAATTGGTGTCTCAAGGCTTCAAGTCTGTTTTAAATAAGGGGTCATTGTATGTGTGTGAGTGTGATTTGTTTCACATTTAAAAACTGCTGTTTAAAAAAGAAGAATGTACTCAGGAGAGAAACCCTGACACACTAGGAAGAACCCTTACATGTGCCCTGACTGGGAAATTATTATAGAATGGGGACAAAATTCAAAGGGGCTAACAGTTTTTTTCCTTTTCCAACACACTAAAATGTTAAATTGACATCACATAAGACTGCATGCAAACTGCAAAAGCAAGTATTTTTGAAGTGTTCACACTGTAACAGAAAGATTGACGTCACCAAAATAAATCCTTTGGAAAAGCTTCTATATTCTGTCTGCTTCTCCCTGCCTTTCTCCTCTGTGTGATTTTTTTCCACTATATGAAGCCAACAAGTATCCCAATCAATTTAAACATTTAAACATTCAAAGTTCCACAAAAAATTTCTCAAACATCAGATCGCGCAGGAAGAGAGACGAAATTCAAAGAGGCTACCACAAAAGCACCAGTATAAGACAACATAAGTAAGTGTTTTTGAAGTGTTGACACTGCTGCAAAAATATTAAAGAAGTCTGCAAGTAAAGCTTTTGGAAAAAGATTTAAAACCTGTTTCCACTTTTCTCCTTGCTGAGCTCGGTCAACACACAATATAGCCATGCCAAATATACAATATACAAAATATATAAAAATACAAACAAATGATTTAAGAAATCTAAAAGAAAAATATAAAATAGCAAAAATATATACAAAAATATATACAAAATATTTAAATCAAAAATAAGGAAATTTGAAACCATCCAAAAATATAGTTAAAATATCCAATCAATCAAATATACCCCCCAGCCCCCCTTAAAATTTTGCAACAGCAGACTCCAAACCAGCCCTTACCGGTTCCAGGCTGCTGCTCTGTCTTTGTCTCCCTCCCCTCTCCCTTCTCCTAAAGACAGGAGGAATGAGAGAACATTCCTCAGGATTCTCATTGAGTTCTTCTAAAGGAACTCAGCTGGGGAGTCTCGTGCCCATCACCCACATCCCATGACCCCATCACCCACATCCCTTGTGCTGCTCACTAAGTGCCCTTGCACCGACTCTGGGCCTGCCTCCCCTCCAGTTATTTATGGATATCTCAAGAGGCACTGCCTCTGTTCGTCCCATCCCCTCCTTCCCCCTCCCCATTTGCTGCTACAGCTGCCCATTCATGCCAAGATCATGCACACGAACAATAGTGCACGTCGTTGCTATGTGCTATTGTTTGTGTGCACACTGTCATTGCCATTTTTGCTCTCTGGAGCATCTGGACTACATTTTCCAACATGTGTGCACATGATCTTCTGGTGAATGGCAGTGGCCCTGGAGGTGAACAGTGGCAGTGCTGTGGAGCTGGTTTGTGGGTGGATTGAGTCTAGGGCTTTGGGGGGGAGGGTGGCCACCTGGATGCCCTGGGGTACCAGCTGTCCCTGTTTAAAAGTAATAACTTATTCATTCATTCATTCATTCATTCATTTTCATCTTTCACCCTGCCATTCCCTCAAAGGCTCAGGGCTGTTTATAGAAAAACCTTCAAGAGAAAAAAGACTTAATAGCTCAGTGGTGAATAAACCTAGTAGCAGTAGTTTAGGAGTGATTGATCTGTTTAATTTGTGGGGGGAGTTTTATAAAAGAGAACTTTAGCTGTGTTGGCTCAACTAACTCAGGTGAGAACAAAAGACCAATTTAATTCCAAATGAGAAATTTTATGCGTGCAGATAGAGCTGGCTTAAGCTTACAGCAATTGCCACAAAAAATTAGTATGTATGCAAGTGACATCAAGCTCTCAAAAGGCAGGAAACACCAGAAATTAGCAATGTTAATTCAGTTGCATTGCATTTATAATCTATTATATGTTATCTTTTATTAGTAAAGAATAAAACATATTGTCCTACTCTGTGAGTACTTTGAGGAAGCAAAGCACAAGAGGGATAGCCATAGTGGCAGACTCTTTGGTATGGAGAACAGTTTACAAACATTGACATCAATGCCTCAGAGATTAAACAAAACAGATATTAATTTTAACATTCTCATGATTTTTAAGCTAAACTTGTGATTTTTGGGTGTCTGATTCATGATTTTGGAGTCAGACATGGTTGAGATGGTCCCTTTTGTTTTACCAACTTTTGTTGGTGTGCATATGTTTCCAGCGTCACAGAATACTTTTTGGAGTTAGTCTGAGTGCCAAATTGTACTGGCTTCCAATAGCTTTCTAGGCACAATTCAATGCACTACTGGCATTTTCCAAAAAAGCCAAAACAACTTTGACTCTTATTTGAAAGACTGCCTTCTCCCTCGTCTCCCCGCACAATTCTAAAGGTTAATAGTGAATGACTCCATGCTAGTTCAATCACTGTTCTAACTAAATTCAAAAAGCAAGGGCCTATAGAGAAGTGTGCTCAGTGGCTTCTCCACAACTCTGGAACTCCCATCCCCTGGAGGTTTCTCAAAACCTGAGCCTGAGCATTTTCAGGAGGTGATTAGCACCATTTTTTTTGGCTCGGACTTTGGCAAGCAGGGATTTTTATATTATATATTATTATTTTAAGTATTGTATTTTGCCTTCATTTTTATATGTTTGAAAGTTTTGTTACCCACCCTGGCTCCTTGTGATACGGGTGGATATAAATCTTTTAAAAAAACAAAAATAAAATACATTTTTAACAAACAAACATGTGCCATCCTGAGGCCATTTGGCACAGGTGATTGGCCTTTAGCAGAATTTAGCCCCAGTCACTTCAGCTGGATGACTGCCAATGCCAAACAGCTTCAGGATTGTAAATGCAAATCATTTTTGAAAATGGCATCACGTGCCAAAGTGTAGATTTTCAAGGGCACAATAGCCCCTGGTTTGTCCGAACTGGCGGCCAGCAGTCCACTTGTCGCGCTCCCTGATGGGAGAGCAAGGAGGGAAAAGTGGCTGCATCCCTGCTGCAGCAAATGCTGCAGCAGCAGGAGAAAAGTGCGGGGTGGCCGGGCTGGTGAGAAGGAGAGCAGAGTCCGCCGCAGGTTGCCCCTGGCAATAGGCAAGCAGCCAACCAGGAGGCGGGATGAGAGGGCCCTCCCCAGTGGAGTGAGGGGCTTCTCCACCCACCAGGAGGCTCCCTCCTCCCTCCTCATTTGGAAGAGGGATCTGGAGCAGCAAGCCCCCACCCTCCCTCCCTCAGGCACTGTGGGTCTTTGACCAGCTGCCTCGCGGGGCCAGGAATGAATTTTTACGAGAGATCTGATTGGCCTAAGCAGTCTCTTGGTTTTCGCCTTCCTCACAGTTCCTCTATGGAAATTTGGGACATTCGGCTTGTTAGTGGACAACAAAGAAGGGTGTAGTTACTGTATATCCTTTGTCACACTCTTGCAGGGGTCCAGTACCAGTATATTGTTATAGTAAGTAGTTAGTCACAGTCATCTCCTTAAGAGATGGGGAGGCGACACCTGGTGCAGAAGCAGGGCATGAGAAGTGCCATCGTAGCCTCCCTGGGAAGGATGTCTCAGAAGGAGGGCAGAGACAGGCACGGTGCCCAGACTTTCGGCATCACATCCTTACTCTAGTCCGAAAGGACACTGTCCCCTTCAACACGGCCTCTGGCCAGATAGCAAAGGGAAGACGTTGGATGTACAATGGTAGGTTAGCTCTGGAGGGCACATGTAAGTCAAGCCCTGTCAGTTATAAGTTAACCTGTTTTTTTTTTAAGGTACTAGACCCAAAATTGTGGAACAATTTACCCCACCTAGCCTAATTCTGATTCGAAATAAAGAGTGCGGCTGTGAAAACCCAGCAATTGAGTCCTTGTCTCTTTCCGGATGCATCAACAACTGGGAGTTGGGTCAGGTGCCCAATGTTCATCATGGAGGCACTATAGGTGCCATTTTTACTTTCAAAATCTATGCTTTGAATTAGGGATGGGTTTGGCCATTCGGTTCGGTCCGGTTCGGTCCACCCGTTCGGTCGCCGTGTTCGGGTTCGGCCATTTGATTCGGTCGTGTTCGGTTCGGTTCACCAGTTCAGGTCCTGGGACTAGAGTGGCAGATTCTGCATATTGGGACAGCCCTCCCTGCCTGTAACTTGGCCCCAGAACCCTGGGGCTGGAGTGGCTGTTTCTTGATACGGTGGAACGACAGCGCCTCTGTGAAAGGAATGATGGCCCCAGACCCATGATGTTGAGTCCTGGGGCTAGAGTGGCAGCTTTTAGATATTGGCCACAGCCCTCCCTGCCAGTAACGTAGACCCCAGAACCCTGACTGTGGGTCCTGGGGCTGGAGTGACTGTTTCTTTTTTTATATCTATCTAGCTCTGCACTAAATCTAACTGCTACTAACTATTCTAAAATCTATTCTACTAAATGGAATATCTTAATAATTAACTACAAAGGCCTTGTCCTACAAACACACTGTATCTCTATCTATCTCTATAACAAAGCTAACTACTATGTATATCTATCTAGTAACTATCTATCTAATAACTATCTATCTATATATATACAATATTACACAGGGGGAAACACAAC
>QEPC01002298.1:3435968-3529246 GCA_003113815.1 Sphenodon punctatus | reverse complement strand
AAAATATTAATTATTAATTAATATTATACATGGAGAGGGTGGGGTTTGGAGATTGTGTGGGGGAGAGGCATAAGGACATGAAAAGGGAGGAGATTTGGGGGTTCTGTGGGGGAGAGAGGCATGGGGACAGGGAGTAGTGATGTGCAAATAGAACCGAGTTCAGAAATTGAGTTCAGTTTGAAAATTGAGTTCAGTTCAAAAGTTCGGTTCGGTCAACCGAACTATTTGAGTTCGGTCAAATTCCAAACTTCTGAACTGAGTTCGTACATTCAAAACTGAGTTTGTTGGCCTTTCAAACTGGTTTGGATTCAACCAAACAGTTCAGTCGAATTCAAGTTCGGTTAGAAAGTTTGGTTCGGTTGACCAAACTATTCGAGTTCGGTCCGAACTCTGAACTTCCCACATCCCTAACAGGGAGGGAGGAGTTTGGTGGTTCTGTGGGAGAGGGGCATGGGGACAAGGAGAAGGAGGGGATTTCAGGTTCTGTGTGGAGAGTGGCATGGGGAAGGATTTGGGGGTTCTGTGGAGAAGAGGCATGGGGACAGGGAGGGAGGGTTTGGGGGATTCTGTGAGGGAGATAGGCATGGAGACAAGGGAGGGAGGGGGTGTGAGGGTTGTGTAGGGGAGAGAGGCATTGGGACAAGGAGGGGAAGGTTTGGGGGCTCTGTGGGGGAGACAGTCATTGGGACAGGGAGGAAAGGAGGGAATAGAGGGGTTCTGTGGGGGAGAGGCATTGGGAAAAGGGAGGGGGAAGGTTTGGGGGTTCTGTGGGGGAGAGACATGAGGACAAGGGATGGAGGGGGGGTTGAACGCTCTGTGTGGGGAGTGAGGAATGGGGATGGATGAAGGTCCCCTGAAGTCAAGATGACTCAAGTGCTTGCATCTTTTGCTGGCCTGATTCCCAAGTTCTTTTTATATATACATAAGAATAGCTATACTGGCTGTAGCTACACTGATAGCAAACTATATGACAAGTGATATGCTTGTTTGAGGAGGTAAACTGAACATAGTGGAAGGAGACCTTGCAATTAGCTTAAAGTGCAAACACCAGAGGTTTGGGATTTGCCAAGTATTTTTATTATAAAAATTCATAAGATTTTAACTTATGGTAAAGCTTAATGGTAGCTTGTCTCTATGTATATATGTTACAGGCCTGGTATCACTTCCCATTGGCTGCTGGTTTTTGTATTTTTCATACAAATTCTCCTAATCTTTCTGATTAGTTTCTTGGATTAATGTCATTTTGCTCTAGTGTAGCTGGAAACTGGTGTTAATATTGCCCACTGAATAGTGATGAAAGCTGCTAAGCTCCCTCATTGCCGTGTTAAAGTATGAATTAATTTCTTTCCCAAAGTATTTGGCCCAGTTTTGTCTCTTTCATCACAGCCTGCAGGTTAGTGCAAGCACAAAGGCCACATGTTGGCTAATGGCTATTCTACCCTACCTTGCTTGGCTGGCTTTTACCCTGCAGCAAAACTGTGCAGCATCTAGTTAGGTTCTTGGGGGAAACTCAATGCTGCATTTATGGTGTGTATTTTACAACTTCACATAATATTGTTGGGTTTGTCTGCACTTTGCATGTGTTTAATTGTGTTGTTCTTTGTTGAACAAACTTACATTTATTAATATGGTTTGCTTTGCTTATTTTGTGTTTGCAGGCAGTGGCACTGCTTCCCACCCCCTCCCAGGCATGCAAAGGCAATTTTGTCAGCCCATCTGGAAGTGGGCATGACTGTGCTGCCTCCTCTTCTTTAAAATAGTCCCCTTGCCATTTTCCACCCTAATTCTCTTCTCTGGGTGTGCATTTCATTTTCGTTATATTAATAATGAAAACAAAAACTGTCATTTTTGTTTTCATTATTGTAATAACAAAAAAATAATGAAATCAGTAACAATAACAAAAGTTGTTATTGATTTCATGATTGCCTGGCAGCTTAGCAGGTGTTTTTGGAGGGAAATGTGGAGAGGGGAGGAGGGAGCAGATATCTGGGAGTCAGAAACAGTGTTGAACTCTTGAACTGGGACAGGAAGGACCTGATGGATGTATCTCTGGCCAATGAGCAGTAAAGCAGATCCCAGAAGTTGAATGGCACCTTGTGATTTCTCAATGCTTCTGCCTCTCAGAACCAATCAGGAGGGTTCTGGGGGAGGGTACTGCAGCCCTTAATATTGTAGGGCTGAGCTGCTTCACTCTGTGTTAGCTCTCTTGCTTGTCAGGGTGCATTTGCAGAAGTTGCTGGTGCTTGCACTAGAAATATATATATATATATATATATATATATATATATATATATATATATATATATATATATATATATATATATATATATATATATTATATATTATATATATATATATAAAAATAAAAGATTCTGTATGTATTATATGAATAAAACTACATATTGTGTACAGTAGATATTGTGTGAAGTTCTTTCTGTACCACAATGAGAAGGGGAAGGAGTTAAAATGCTGGCAATAATTCTTCATTGGCACATGAGATCAATACCTATACAAAAAATAAAATCTTTGTTTGAAATAGATACCGATACCAATATTAAAAAATGACATTTTGTTATTAATGAAAACAACACATTTTAATAACAAAAATGATAACAAAAAATGAAAAATGACATGGGGCCTTGGTGCACATCCCTATTGTAATATTTCTTTTTTAAATGGGAGGGGGGGGATTGCTGGAAAGGTTTCTCTTTTTTTCTCTTGAATTTTCACTGCATTTTAAAATTATGCCAGAACCTTTGCATTTTGGGTGTAGGTAGGATGTGACTTTTCTGCAAGAAGGTCACTGACCACATCATGTGGGCTAATGGCTATTCTATCCTGCCTGCCTGGCTTTAGCACTATGTTAGCAGCTTCTAGATTTTATGATGCAGCAGAACTGTGCAGCATTCATGGGCAGGATCTGGGAGACAGGTCCCTGGCCTAGTGGTCTTACAATCTAAGGAGGACACAGATGAGGGGAACACAGGGAGAGCCAGACACATGCACATTTCCATTTTTTAGATTTTTTTGTAGTTGGGGAACCAAGACTGTAAATTTCCATTATTAATTTCAAGTCGCCTTGGTTCAACCTATCATTGTCTTGGCTCTGCCTACTTCTGGCAATGCCCATCGTTTATCTGGTCTCACCCACTTTTGGCCCCACCGGCCTTAGAACCCACCAGCCGCCACTGAGCCATCACATCCACCACTAGAAACTCCATTGCAATCACAATAAGGGTTACCTCCAGCAACAGCTCTGTTTGCTTCTGGTATAGGCAAAATCAGACTCTGGACAGGAAGTTTTGAACAAGACCTATTTTCATCCTCTAGAGCTTTTTTGTAGGATCCATACTTGCCACTTATCATTCTATACATGAGTCTTTTGTTGGTTTCAATTAGAATTTAGTATCTGGACAACATGCTTTTTTGCACTAATAGTGCTTGCTCTTCCAGAGCTAGAAAAGTGAAAAAAACAAGTAAAGAATTAGCCATTTCCCTGATTTATTCATAGGTTGTGGTGGGGTGGGGGGGATTCTCTGATACACATTTTAAAGGTAGAACAGAAAACATATATAATACAAGTAGAGCTGGTGTAAAAGGGGCAGAAGTTCCACAATTGGTGGGGAAATACATTGTAAACTTTTTTTCATCTCTAAATCATCATAGCCCTCATCTCAAAAAACATTTTTGTGTGTTGAATGCTGCTGACTTAACGTGCCTTCTTCCTGCATCGAATTTCAGGATGGGAGTCCAAATTAAAAAAATGTCAACTGCCATTAATAGCAAGGACCGAAGGTACCTGGCAGAATCCAGAAATACCATAAAATAAGACACAATTGTAGTGCATTATTTCCTTGATATTGTCATATATATATTTTTTTACCGTATGCTGTTTTTCATCAGAGGAAATATTTGTCTAACAAATTGACAGGGGGAATCTCTTTAGTGATAATATTAACACACACACAAGGCTTCTATATACAGCTTTCTGTTCTTTTGTTCTATATACAGCTTTCTGTTTCTGTGGCGGCTGCCAAAGGCTGCTGGCCATTTGGTGGGCATGTTTGGCTGGAGGACTGGTTAAGTTTAAGAGGTTTTTTAGTTTTAAGCTTTAATTTTTAATTTTTTATGCAGGATATGGGGTTGAGGATACATAGGGAGAGAGGGGAGGAAGGTGAAATATGGGATACTCCCCTGACTAAGAGACAGGGGAATGGGTGAGAATAGGGTTGGAAGGTTTGAGGGTTAGCCATAGGTGGCCCCTCTGTGAGAGGGAGGGACTTGGGCTTTGGAAGTGGGTGGGGACTCCTCTGGGTGATAGATGGGAGAGTGGGAGTGGGTGGGGTGGGATAGTTAGGCATGGTTTGGAGGGAGATTTTTGAAGGGCATTTTCCTGTCGGTTTTATATATACTGGGGCTGATCGCAACCCCCCTGCACTATGCAAGCAGAGTACATGCATCTCGTGCACAACCCTCCCAGGGACCATTCACACCTCTTTACTATCAGGACTATGGTGTGTGTGCAAGGCACGCGCAAACATACACATACGTGCTTAAACTGTGCATGTGGGGGTTTGGGATTGTACCTGTTGCTTACTCGGAGTTAGGTTTGAGGAGGAACACCAAGTGAGAGTCGTAGAAGTGGGAGGGATGGAAATACGGACGGATAGGACTTAATTTATATGCATTTGATGTGATGATGATGTTTTAATAGCTGCTCTTAGCCATTTGAGGGATAGTGTGGGGTATAAATCAATAACAAAACAAACAAACAACTACTACTAATTAATAATATACTAAAATGGCGCATTGCAGTATTATGTAGCCAGTTGCCAGATAGCAATGGATAACTTCCAAAGTAAGATTTTCCTAAAATGGCACCCTATATGCTGCCTACAGCTTCTTGGGGTGTAGCCCACAGAATTTTGTTCAACTTGTTTTATGAACTATATATTTATTTATTTTATTTTATTTATTTTATAGATTTGTATCCCGCCCCCTCCTGCAATGCAGCTCGGGACTCTTAATGCAAAGCAAAAAGAACCATTGATGTTTATACAGCTATACATTGCATAATATCAGACTGGCCTGTCTTCAGAAACAGTTGAAAGCCATTTTGTTGGTAGTATTTTTTACTATTAACGATATCCCAATAAAAAACTACTGTTTTGTTGCAATCACACAATAAAATCTTTTATAGGCAACAATGTACAATCAATCAATGCATTCGTTTATGGGAAGAAATCATAAGTGGATAGGATGCAATATTTTCACCCCCCTCCCCCTCAAAAAATCCATTCTGTCAAACAACTATGTGTGCAGCTCATATTGTATCAGTTTTAGCTCACTTTTTAAACTACCATTCAGCATGCATTAAAGTCAATCCGAGCTAGGCCATTGACTTCAATGAGGCAGGATTACACCCTCAAATAAGCCAAAATTCAAACTCTAGTGGAGGAGCTTGAATGATGGCTTGTTCCTGAGAACATGTGTATCTTTCTAAATGTTAAGTGTATACATATTGAAGAGCATTTCATTCTTTTGGGACAGCAACTGTACACAGAAAATAATTAGAAAAGAGTCTTTGCAAGCTTCCGCTCCCAGGAGCTTTGTTTCGCCAAGAAAACAGAAATTTAGTATTCCTGAGTGTGCATTCATCTTAAAAGTTTTATTCATGTTTATTCAGACACATGACTGCTTTCCTCCTTATTTTGTATCCTCGGCACAGAAATTATAGGAGATAAAAACATACTGTTCACTGACAGAAAATGGGCAAACTTTGACTTCATAATTTGTCATATGTGTAAAGTTTGGCTGCTCCGCCTGGCTTTTGATGAGGGAGATGGGGTGTAGGGTGGGCTGGGGGGCTGGGAGGGAAGTGTGTTTAGTTCTGTGTCTTCTCTTTTTATTGTATTGTTTGGGTTTTTACTGATTTTATATGTTTTAACATTGCAAGCCACCCCGGGCTGCTTGAAGCAGGAGGGGTGGGGTAGTACCTACCTGATTTTATAAAATAAATATAAAATAATTTTGAAATGTTACAAAATTTCAAAAGTCACACAAAAATGCCACTAAAAGTGTATTAAGGATTTGTAGTAAAGTCCCTTTGGTCTTAATCTTGCGAAGATTTTTTCATAGGTTTAATGTTTCACAATCAGAGGAGTTGCAAATGCAGTGTGACTGCAATATAATGGGACTACTCCGGAGAAAGTGGTTTGAACACTAAGGGTGCAATCCTCATTCATTCCAGTGCCAGGAGATTGCAGATGTATGTTGCATGCCAAACATCTGGTCATTGATACTACCCTGCCATTGGTCATATCAATTTCACTGCTGAGCAGTAGGCTTGTTAGCCATGTCAATTTCACAGCCAAGCAGCTCTAGACTTGCTGGTCTTCCTCAGTGTTACTGCCCAGTTCCAGCTCATTGGACTTTTGGTAGATTCCAGGCCAAGTCCAGTACTTGCTGGAGTTGTCAATTTCACTTCTTCCAACCATGGTGTTGATTTCCCACTGGTTTAGAAGATTTAGCAGTCATTTAACTCTAGCAAAGCACTTTGTCTGTAATTTTACTTGCAGTCATAGCCATTCTGCACCTGAATGAGTGAGGATTGTGCCCTAATTGTGGCCAGTGTAAATATTTGCAGAATCACAGAATTAGATTAGAAATCTTCTTTTTGTAGAGGCTATGAGCCAGATTCTGAGGACAAGGACAAGAAAGAAATTATCCAGTCCTCAGATGGTGCTCCACTGAATGTTGATTTACATCACCTGGGGGTGATTTCAGAAGTGACGCATTGCAATTTACCACAGTGAATCCCACCCCGGAGTGAACGGATTCACCGCGGGCTGTGGTGACATGTGCAGCCCCAACAGAAGTGACAGGATCATGACCACCGCCCGGGGGCAATCAGAGAGAACATGGGCCGGGGGAACACAACAGACATGCAGTGGAGACGTGGACCATGGTTTGAGCCCCAGAATGCACCGTGCCTGGGGTCAATTCCTTCCACTGTGGCTGCGGGTTTCTGTTCAGAAGTTACTTTTCATTCACCCCTGCCATGGTGACCATTCACCACACTTCTGGACCTCCTCCTGCCCCAACCTCACGAAGCATGGTTAGCTTCACCCTGGGCCTCGTTTGACTGTGGTGAACATCTGGATGCGAGCAAACAGAGGGTGATTTCAGAGGTTACGTTTTCAGCATTCACCACGGTCAACCGCAGTCAAACGCGGGTGGTGGTGAAAGAGCCGTGTACGTCTGTTTGCTTACACCCAGATGGTCACCACAGTCAAAGCAGCCCGGGGTGAACCTGGACATGCTTTGTGAGGTCGTGGCAGGAGGAGGTCGAGAAGTGTGGTGAATGCCCACCACGGCAGGGGTGAATGAAAAGTAACTTCTGAAGGGAAACCCCCGGCCGCGGTGGAAGGAAATGAACATCGGATGTGGGTGGGACGTTGGTGATAGCACCTACCCAACATGGGACGTTGGGTGCTATTGCCACCGCCTTCTGCCTCCTTGGGACTGCTGGACCCCCTGTGACCTGCCTCCTCCCACCTGTCGCCCTCTCGCCTGGGATCTGTGGGTGCTGCCCTGAAACCCTCCGTGTGTCCTCCTGCTGACATGTCGCTGACAGCCCTCTGTCTCTGTGAGATGCCTCCCCCACCCTTGCGCCTCGCTCTCCTAAACCTGGCCTTGTGGCCCCTGTTCCATGGGGCTGGGGCTGCTCCCTCGCCTTGGTAGCCCTTGACCGTGGAACAGCCTTCCACCAACACCCTGTTTGCCTTGGGGTGTGTGTCTGGGTGGCTCCCCTGCCCTTCCTCCCCCATGCAGGCGTGTGGGGGGGAGGGGGTTGTCCATGCCTTTGTCTGGTGCCGCCCCTCATGCACTGGGTGTGCTTCTCCTCCATATGCTTGTTCCATGGCAGGACGTTGTGCTGGACCCCCCCTCCTGGACTGGGTCCCGTGTCCCCCTTGCTTCTGCTCCTGCTCTGTATGGCTCTTCGCCGGGCCGTTGCCACTTGTGCCCTCAATAAATACCTGTTGTGCTTCATTGTGCCTTGTGCTAGCTCCTGGCTCCTTGGGCTGCTGGGTTCTCCTTCCCCTTGCCCACTGGGCTCCTGCCCCCTCCCCCTTCTTCTGGGTTGGCTGTGCCAGCCCCTCACCCACCCACCTCCTGTGCATCCGACCGGCCATGGGGTTCCCTGTCTCCCCCCCCGGTGTGACCCCTCTGTCCCCCTGCTTGACTCCCCTTTGTTGTGTGGGTGTGCTGCATCATTTGTGTGTGTGCGCTTCTCGTTTTGAAGTCCGGGCACCTTCCGTACAGCTGCTGTTTGCAAGCGCTGCTTGTGCTGCGGCTCCCTCCTCCTCCCTTCGTGTTTCCCTTCCATGGGCGGGGCCCTCCACTGTCTGTGGCTTCATTTGTCCACAGGTGGCCATGTTTGCATCTGCGCAACCCCGGTGTCTTGTGGGGCTCCCACCACGGTTCTCACCACCACGTCATGTCTGTTGGATTCCCCCAGCCTGGTTCACTCCAGTTGGCCCCGGCTGGTGGTGCCGCCCCTGTCACGTCTGTTGGGGCCACGCGGCTCATCACAGCCCGTGGTGAAGCAATTGACACAGGGGTGGGATTCACTATGGTGACTCTCACCACGTCACGTCTGAAATCACCCAGACATGCATGGTGCTTTCACCACCACCTGTGTTTGACTGAGGTTGTCTGCGTTGGACATTCACCACGTCACTTCTGAAATCACCCTGGATTTCAGAATAAATTCTTTTTTGTTAAAACACATGCTGTCCTATATCCAGTGCAACCCGTTTAGATCAGAATTAGTGCAAGAAGTATTGTAAAGTGGCAAGGGATTTGGCCAAGTCCCTTTAAAAGGAAAGGAAAAGAAAAAGGATGGGAAAAAGCAAATATTGAGGACTTGACGTTTGTTGCAATGAGGTATGTGCTGAAATTAGTGCTAATCATAACAGGGAAATGAAGGTGTACAAAATTTTCTCCCTCTGTTGGAATTAGAGAAAGAATATATCAGTTGGAGCTATAATACCAAAACAGACAATACATGCTGTATGTATACGGTATATCATACTTAATTTACATATGCAATTACCATTAAACTTATTCATTATATATAGAAAATATAATTCCCTTTATAGAAAAAAAATGTTGGTTTTTGTTTGCTTTGATAATTTTTACATACTTTGTTTGAAAAATAAAATGTTTTGCTAAAATAGCAATCTGGGGTATTAGATATATCTCCTTGATGGAAGACATTGAACCACTTGCTGTTTTAAGTCTTATATTGCAGACAAAAATATATTCCAGGATAAGAGGGCTTGGGACATTCTGGTTTTATATTCTCTGTTGCTGTGACTGATAAGGATCTTCAGAGAGCATGCTTAAGTAATAATTAGGTTGCAGTCAAAAAAACACACTTCCTTGAGAGTAAGCTCCACTGAAATCAATGGAAATTACTCATGAGTAAATGTGTTTGGGCTTGTAGTCCAAATGAAGAAACAATGGGTGGTGATAAAGGAAAAGGAAATCCAAAGCTTGCCCTACCCACATTATCTAAAATGTACAAACTTAGCTATTAAGTTCAGGTAGGTTGTGTTCTGGCAATTTCAATACATACAAAATGTTGGAAGCCTACCCTTTCTTAAAAATTTTTTTTTTAAAAAGTAATACCGTGCAGTATACTAGTTCTACACAGTAATGAATTTTTATCCAATATGATTTCCATGATTCCCAGTTACAATAATGAACTTGTAAGTTCTAGTCTGGCTTATTCTTACACATTAGAAACAAATGTTCTAAAGAGCCTGATCTAATTCCAACTGAAGTCAACTGGAAGACTCCCAATGACTTCAGTAGCATTGACATAGCTCAGTACTACTCAATGTCTGTTTCCAAGAATGAACGTTTCAGCTTGGCCAGTCAAATCAAATCACATCTACCCACATACTTGATTTGGTTAATCCCTACACACTAAACCTGGCTCTTTTTATGCACATGATGAAGCTAGAGTGCACACAATCATGGGTAAAGAGAGACATATACCGTAACCACAGTGGTTGCATAGTGGACGTAGAGCACCGGTAATAACTCATTATTTTCAATTCATTGCTGGGAAAGGGAACCACCTTTGATATTCTATTCATTCACATTTTGACCTAGTCTTGCTTTTACTGAAGGAAAGGGAGTTTTGCAGTTCAGTGCACTCCACTGGGCATAAGATGGGTGGTACATATGGGACAACATCTTCATGCACCATTGTCGCGGATGTTTTATTGAAATTAAGGGCTTATAAAAACACACACACACACAAACATATAAACGCATGTATATTTTTCCCAATGATTGGGGGCCTGAAATTATATTTCAAAACATAGAACAAAGCAAGCATTTCCAATCAGTACAAAAATGAAGGAGGAAGGAATAAAAGTCAGTTTGAAAACTCTTTTATTTGTTCAGTCATTTGCCTAGAGGTATATAAATTTAAATGGGGGGGTGCTTCTTTAGTGAATGGCAATTTCCACACCTGTTGTCTGCCAATTTCAGATCATTCTTGAATCTTTTGCTACAGTTCTGCCCCCATGAGATTGAACTTTGAATCCCAAGCTTTTAATACATTGCTGGGGTTCTTGCTTTGTAGGTATTTGCTACCGCTTGTTCAAAAATTGCTAATAGCCTTCCACATCTAAGAAACATATGCATCTGTCACAGGATTGGAAAAATCAAGTATAGAATCTTTTTATGGGGCCAAATTTTGCTTTTGTTCACAATAATAAGCCAGAATGTGACGGTCTACTTGACTTTTCAGCCTTAATTGAGCAATACTCTTAAGTGTGTGCTTATATTTAAGCAGGCTTATTAAGTCTCCCTGATTAAAAAATAAATTAGGCACCTACTTCACTGGCTTTATTGAATGAATAGTGTTAAATGTTTATGTTTAAAGATAAGCATATTCTTAAGTGTCTGTTTGAACTGGGCTGCAAATAGATATTATGATGGCAACAATAACCTGCTGTATCTATTACATCACGGACCATATTCTACCGTTGATGCTTGCTCAAAATTCCCACTGAGAATGATAGGACTTCTGTATAAAAAATGAAGGTAGGAAATTGCCCTATGAATCAGAGTAGTTTTCACAGTCAGCAAGCTAATCTGCTGGCTGCTATGGTGGATGGATTAGTTAAGATTTTTGATCAGACTGTAAGTGTGAATAAAGTAGACATAGCTCCACTGAATTTAGATTCTCCACTTGTAAAGTGCAGCCTACCTTCACTGGGTTCCAACTAGGCCATTTTCAATGTGATGACAGTTTCTCCTCACTTAAACTTGTCCTTGTCTGAAGCCCATATTCTAATGGTCTTCTCCCAGTGACTGGCATGTATCAATGAGTAGCTATATCAGAGTTAATAGAATTATTTGAGAAATAAAGATATCACCATCTAGCTTTCAATCAATGTTGAATTGAATTTTTCAATACCTAATCACTTTGCAATGGTTTGAATACATATGTCTAGATACACTGTACTTTCCATAGGAGTTGGGAATTCAGTTCTAACATGTTAGAAAGCCTATATTGAAGCAGGAAATCTAGGCTAGATGGGGGCCTTATTTTAGAATTTGTTTCAATGCAATCATCTTTAAAAGTGTAGATTTCTTTTGGTCATTTCTTACATAATTTAATTAGCTGTTCTTCCCAGTTTGGTTAAGAGTTGTGCATGTGTGAATTTTCAAATCTGACTAAATTTGATCTTTACAAGTCACCTGTCATTTTTAATTATCTAATGGAGAAATCGCTGACTTCAAAGCTTCCTGTATGGAGGATTATCGACTATTTTCCCAGACGAGCAACAGAGCGAACATTCTGTACTGAGTTTACATCACTTCCAATGCCTTAATATCTCGTTAGTGTATGTACAACTTTAAAGTATCTCTAGAGTGTGCTATGTAATTAAAATGTCAACCTCAGGGAAAATATTGTGCCATTTATTTTACAATTGATAACTTTTGGGGGGGGGGGAAGAGTTATGTGAAAAACGTATGATTCATATTAAGGTTATTTGTGTCTAGAACTTTTTCTCTTGTTTCCTCCAAATACAACAGAATTTTCAATCAGTGCTGATTGTATTTTTAACAAAGAAATACACTAGTCTGTCGCGTGGTTAATATTAATGTCTCTCTATTCAAACATGCTGGAAACTGAATAGAACAGTTAACATATAACAGTCACACATCTTTTCTGGGTACATGATAGTATCTCTAACATGAATGGAAGATTTTTCACCATTGCAGATCTTCAGCTACCAGTTAATCCAACACTTCCATTGGTCATTAACACCTTGCTCTTCCACGCTTCCTCCTTTTGAGAGTGTTAAAGTAACACATTCTTTGAAGAAAGGCATTGCCTCAATAAGAAAATTCTTTCTCCAACAGAAATCCCGCAGTGTGTTTCTAATCCATTAAAAACTGATGGTAAGGGGAGATTGCCATTAAAGGAACAGAGCCAAAGCTCTGTTCACTTTCATACTGTAATAATAGTTCTCTTCTACAATGAGATTTTACCTAAGAGAACCCCCTCCTTAATCCAGATTTGTTGGTAACTACTGACATTTGAAGGAGGGAGCACTTGTTCAGACGTGACAGTAGACAATGTAATAGTTGTTTACTATGTACTCATACTGAAGCATTCAGATGTGATATGGCCAATGGGACACACATCTGGCTGTGATGCTGGAAGTAAAGGGTATGCTGCCTTGGAGCAAATGATTGGATTAGATGACCCTTGAGGTATTTATCTTCCAAACCTATGATACCATGATTCCATTATAGGGGTAGTTTTTAGGAGTGTGCAATTCATTTTTGTTTTTTAAGTTACTAAAATGAATGGGGTGAGTGCACAAAAAGGCCAATGTGTGTGTGTGTGTGCAGACTGGCTGCCTTTTTCCAAAATGGCGGTGATGCTGCTGCCACCATTTTGAAAAAGGATGCACATTGCAAGATCCCATGGGTTTCAAACCGCCAGCCCAAGGGGTCTGGAGCCCTGCCTCACAATCTGGTGCCACTCTCTAGGCCTGATTTCAACTCTGTTTGTCTTCCCAATGGTTCATTCTGTATTTCTTCTAGCCCTTTCCTGAACCATACCCTTCCGAGGTGTTTCCTATGTACTCCAGCCCCACCTCCCAATTTCTTGATTGGGTACCCGATAACGTAAAAGGCATGCTGATACGTTGGGCAGAACAACCCCAATTCTCACTTCCTCCAGGCTGCTTGCTCCCTTCATGCCATGTCTTAGGCCGTTTTCAGACGTGCAGCGGGGATCAGGCGCGGGAGCGGTGAAACAGCCGCGGCATTGTTCTAGACGAACCGGAAGCGGAAGTTGTGCGCGTGATCCGGGGCCGCGCATTCTTTGCCGACCACGATCGAATCAGCCTGCTTTCTCTGGGGTGACATACGCGGCCGGAAAAGAATGCGCGGCCCCGGATCACGCGCACAACTTCCGCTTTTGTTTCGTCTAAAACAGCACCGCGGCTGTTTTGCCGCTCCCGCGCCTGATCCAAGTGCACATCTAAAAGCGGCCTTAGTCCTCACGTGTCTTGATCTTGTCTCTCTGTTCCCTTGTGCTCTAGCTGCAGCATTTAAAAAATGAAAACAAATGGAATCTCTTCTGCACACCCTTAGTGGTTTTACATAGTATTCGCCTACTACAGTCTATGATGTAGGAGGTGTCATCTCTGAAAAATATGTAGAAAAAAATCCACTTTCCACTAGACATCCCACAATCCTTTATTGAGGAACACCTGTTGCTTCCATTCTCTGAGGGGGGTGTTTCAAAAGTGGATGTGTGCTTAAAACAGCAGTGTCTCATCTGAATGGTGTGAGTAGGTAAGGAAATGTTACTATATAGCATAGAGCACATAGTAGCTTACCCCTCCCTGATACCACCATGTCTGAACATGGCTGGAGTCAGAACCAAGGATTTTTACATCCTGAGGCATAGATCAAAGTTTGCCTCAAAATGCATTTTTATTGAAAACACACAGCAAAGATTACAGATATAGAAAGTGATGTATACAAGATGATTACATCAACTTTGCGCAAATAAATAAATGAATATCGGTTTATTGTGGTGAACACTAATTTTTCTTTAATGTCCTAATTGGGGGTGAAAATAAGTGACATAAGCCTGTGGCATTTTTTGTTGTTGTTGTTCACTTGACAAAAGGTTAAAATATTGCTGTATTCCGACTCAACATACAACAGCGCTGGACCAATCAATTTTGCTATTTTGGGAACTGAGCTTCCAAAATTTGTGTGCTGCAAAGTCTGTGCATGTCTAATAACTTGAACGTTTTCCCAACATGTGGAGCAGCATTTTAATACATTTCATGTATACTGTATATATCTATTTGACCAAACAAAAAAATAAAAATCAGTCTTCTGGCATTAGACAGGAAAGGCTATTTGGTCATTATTTACTATAGTTCTTTTTTTTTACAAATAACTTAAACAGATAAAAAAAACAACCAAAAGTAGCACAAGTCATTACTGAACTCAAATTCTCTATCATGGGGACATGTACTGTGGTCAGAAAAAAAAATACATAAATTTGAGAAAGTTATAAGCATGTTAAGCCCAACTGGCAAGTGATGGTTCTCCTCCAAGGCCCTAATCCTGAAATTAGATCTCATTGAATTAAGTGGCTGTAGCCCTGAAACCACCAAGGCCATGCCCATGCAGTGTTATGGGTAGGCAGCGTTGTGTCCTTGCAATGCGTGAGTTACTATTGGCAACTAGAGAATGTATGGTGGATGGCTCCAGTCTAAATGTTATGTTTACCACACAATGGTAGTAGGGTCTATGCACATGGAAAGAGACAGGAGGAGATTTTCCCCATTCACCCAACCCAGGTCTGATGAAACAGAGATCAACCATAATCCAGTTTCTGCTTCGTCAAAGATGTGTTTCAGTTATTCCCATATTTTTTATTTTGGTATTTCAGTTTGACTATTTCTCATGTGCAATAGACAAAATAAAGTTAATGACTGAAACAAAATAAGAAAATCAGCAGTTACTGAATAGGAATAACCGAAATAATGACTATGCAGAGATCCATCATGAAAATGAAAACTTGTCAGATTTCTGCATGCCATTTGAAAAATGTGGGTAATTTCCATGGATATGAAAATGGCAATCTGTTTCAGTCTAAGGGTGCTTTCCCACAACATTGATGTATGTGCATTATTATTTAATTCAAATATTTCAGTAACTTGGGAATGCCTTCATCCACATATTTTCTACCCAATGTGCATGTTTGAAAAGTGCATTACAGGGTGTCTCAAACCATCTTGAATAAGGGCAGGTTTTTTTATTATGCGCATAGATTGATTGTGTGAATGCTGCATTGAAACCACATTCACATAATGCACGTATTTTCAATGTGGGAATGCAGCACATAAAGGAATGCACAGGAATCCTCCAGAATAACGGAAGTCCACAGAGAGAGCTGATGCTGCTCCAGGGATGGCAAATGAGGGAGGGAAAGAACCTCTGGAGTGGTAGGAGAAACAGCTTCCGGAGGAGGGGAGAAAGGTCATTTCTGGTTTCCTTCCTGTAATGCTGAGAATGCAGATAAAAGCAAGAGAAATATGCACATCAAACTGAATGTGGAAATGCTTATAATGCACAACTTTACAATGTGCATTAAGTTCAAATGCAGAGAAAAGCAGAATGTATGAATGGGGAATAGCAAATTGTAACGTGCATCTTAAACAACCAGCTTAAAACAATGCAGACTTTTTTATAATGTGGAAAAGCACCCTTAGTGCCAACAGCAAAGTGAGAGAAGGAAGGAGATCACTCATCATTAAGCAAGTGCTATCCTGCAGTAAAGAAAGGAAGAGGTAGGAAAAGGAGAAATCTGACAGCAGTTCTGTGGAGAGTGGAAGGAGGTGGGAGGGAAAATGCAGACTGCTTGACAAGGGGTCGAAGGATTCTGGACTTTCAGAGAGCAGGGCCTTCCTCCATCCTAGAGCCCATGTTACCATCTTTCGATCAGTGTGGTATGGTGGGCAGTGTGGTGACCTGTCACCCACGTAAAGTGTAATGTGGACAAGGCTACTTGGTGGCATGTGGTTTCAGGACTGTGGCCAATATGCCACACCAAGCTCAGAAGCTTCTGCCAGTACTAACCCAGTTACGGTATTGAAGCCTGAAAGTCCAAAGCATGTTTAAAGGTCCATAACCAAAGTCTTCTGAAATTGAAGGACAGATATTCAATGGCTTCAGTCAGCTTTGGATGAGGCGTAAAAGAATGGTGAAATTAAAAGTTGAAACAGATCAGGGCAGCAAGAACAAATATATGCACCCTATAGAATAGAGTGGTTCTCGGACTGAACTCTGAACAAACTGTAATAAAAAATTAAAATAAATACACACACACAAGTGCTCTTCTGGAATTCACAAATGTCTTCAGAGTATAACATTTTGAGAATACTGCGATTTCCATGACAAAATAATGTGGCATATGATCCTGTCAGTAAGAATTCATAAACACACACATTCTCCATCTCATTATTTATTCTTTCCCCATCTCTCAAGAAATCCTGATCTCCTAAGTATAGTTCTGAATGAGAGGGTATGGAGTAGTGGTCCCGAAAAATACTCAGTTGTTGCATCTGCCCAGAGGTCCTGATGCAACAAAGCACTTAAGTACACACCTGCCTTTAGGCACAAGATTTGAATGGTATTTCTCAAGCATTAAAGCTAGGTACGTGTTGAAGTATCTTGTTGGATGAGGGTCTTACAGGAGATCCAGAATTTTGGTGGCTTGCTACCATACTTCAGAAATCGGACAGGAAAGATCAAATTCAGCCTGTCTGAAAATGACATATTCAGGGCCAAGCGGTTGATTGAATGGGCACCTAATTGGTGGGAAAACGTTTGGCTACTTAAGAGGGACGTGATCAGTAGAGGACAAAGTTTTGGTGGCCAGTTCCATGCAGCACTATCTTGAAACCAATAATGTATTTAAGAATGATGTTGGTCTTTCTTTTGGGGGGGAAAGCATAGCCCAAGTCTTCTAACAGCCAAACAGGACATTTTTAGACCAGATTGTAAGTGAAACTGTACGTGTAACCCTGCAAATAAATAAATCAAATAAGTTTTTTAAAAAAAAGAGAGAGAAAAGAAATAAAAATTTGATATAAGCTTTATCCTTCCTGGAACTTTTCTTTCCCTTTAAAAAAATATTTTGTTAAAAAACACCATGATATGAGGGCGATAGACTATTTGGTTTCTTCTAAGTAGATGCTCTTAAATTAATGCATATAAATAATTTGTATTTAATTTCCTCTCTTTCCTGTTTAGCAAAGCATCAAATGCACAGATCCTTACTTTCCTCCACCCCACCCCCACCCCCAGGTCAAAGTCACTTGGTCAATGCTGAGTCTCTTTGTGTTTCACTTTTTAAGACAAATTGTGCCTCCCGTTCTTATTTTGTCATAGGACTCAAGGGCAGAAATGCTGTGTTTTCACTTGCACTGTTCGCTGTTTCTGCGCTTGCCATTTCAAAGTCCTCTGACCTCCTTGCATTGGTCAGTATCCGAATCTGCTCCTGGACAGTTTCTAGCAAGATTTTCACTTCCTGTTGTTCTGCTATAAGACAATTGCTGGCTGGGACGCTCACATTGACAAGTTCAGCTGAATGGGAGTTTTTGCACCATTTGATGCCTGTTACTTCAGAAACATTTTGCATTTGCATGCAGGCTTCATCCAAGCCCACTGAGGGGATGATGGGAACCGAGTTGGCCCTTGACGATGAGTATCCAACCAAGTCCTTTTGATCCACATTATTAAAATAAGGAAGTGTCTCTCTTGAAGGCAGTTGCATATTTATTGTAGTATTCTGTGGAATTTTTAAACCAGTGGATGAAAACCTAAAATAAAATAAAAATAATAATTAACGTTTCTATTTTGTATGACACAGACTGACACAATCAGCAGGGCTTTATATATTTTTTTCCTTGTTGAAAATAGTCCATTTCATGAATCGTAATCCAAAACTAGATATTTAATTATTAAAAAATATATACATTATTGCCCCAATCCACAAAATGTATACAGCACGTGCACCAGGACAGCAGATCTCTTTGCTGTGCAGTGGAGGACACAATAGCAGTTTGAGAAAAGATCCTAGCGTAGAAGAATGCCTCATCAGCCTTGCACTCATTGTGGGCAATGCATTGAAATCCTCAGCTCAGTGTGTGGCAGAGGTCAAAAAACCAAATAGAATGTTAGGAATCATTCGGAAAGGAATAGAAAATAAAACTGAAAATATCATAACATCTCTATATAAATCTATGGTACGACCACACCTAGAATATTTTGTGCAGTTCTGGTTGCCCCATTTCAAAAAAGACATACACAGACACACAGACACTCTAATACTGATAAAATGGGTGTTACAGTTTATTATACATGTTGCAGGGAACCAGTAGAGCACACCTGCAGCCCTGCAACATGTATAATAAAATATAACACCCATTTTATCAGTGTTAGAGTGTCTGTGTGAAAAGAGCCATAGTAGAACTAGAAATGATACAGAGAAAGGCAACAAAAATGATCAAGGGTATGGAACAGCCCCTGTATGAAGAGAGCCTTGATAGGTTGGGGCTCTTCAGCTTGGAGAAGAGACAACTGAGAGGGCATATGGCAGAAGTTTATAAAATCATGAGTAGTGTGGAACACAAACATAGGAAGCAGTTATTTACCCATTCTAACTGTACCAGAACAAGGGGGACACTCTGTGAAATTAACTGGCAGCAGATTTAAAACAAATAAGAGAACGTTTTTCACTCCGTGGACAATTAACTTGTGGAATTTATTGCCAGAGGCAGTGGTCAAGGCAGGTAGTGTAGCTAGTTTTAAAAATGGATTGGATAAGTTCTTGGATGATAGGTCCATTAAAGGCAGGTTTGGGGAGTGTAACCTCTTACTGTTGGGGGCTGGAACAACAGGAAATGGATTGCCCATTGTGACCTGTTGGGTACTTCTCCAAAGAGACAGAGTGTGGTTTCCATGTTGGTCCCAAGTGAGAGAGAGACAAAGTGGTTTGAATGATCTCTTTTACTGGACTAACTGTTCTTGGTGGAAATAAGCAAGCTTTCAGGCCACTCAGATCCTTCCTCAGGCATGTAGCATAGGCAGTATAAATATATACAATGAGCAAATGTAGGGCAGGTAGATATGAGGGGGCATGGCATATTTGGGAGTGGATAGGAGAAGATAGCAGGTGGGGAGAGGGTTAAAGAGAGAGAGAGAGAGAGATGTGCCAGACACTGAAAAAAAGCTGTAAAATTATATATTGGTGTAGGAGATCAAGAAACAATAGGTAGCGGTTAAACACACAGGGAGGGTCACTACAAATACCTATTATACCTTACAGTCTACTGCTTTTTTAGTTTTTGGTATCCTCTGTACCAAATTCCTAGATATCATTCTAACCACTGTCTCCCTCTATGTAACTGACTGTAAACTAAACACTCAACCTTTGTGTTACTATGAACCAGTTTCTTTGATATGTATATTTCCTTCCCCATATAAGCTGTTTCCCACAATACCCCTGACCATTATGTTTGCCCTGTCTGTGTATTTAACCACTACTGTCTCTTTGTCTCCCTTAACTTCAACAGGATTAGGTTTGGAACCTATAAGCATGCATATGAGATGATTTCCCTAGCTAATGAGACATACTAGCTTTCTGCTATATGTGTATCTATGTAATATACCTGCATATATATACCTGCATGTATATATGTGTATCTATGTAATATACCTGCATATATATATATGCAGGTATACACACACTCACGTCAGAACACCTTATATTTTATAACAGTTCATATCTGGAAATGCAAACAGATGTCACCTAATCAAACCAACTGCTGCCCACTTAAAGTCGGATACCGGCACACTGCAGTCAGTCTCCGAGGATGTGAGTGGCATGAAAATGCTTTGTTTGCTTAAGGATCTCATTTAGACTAGTTTGCACTGCAGCTTAATTAGTGGTGTTTTAATTAATCAGCTGATAGCAAGTCTCCTTGACTCAAACTCTGGAAGTGTCAGGTCCTGTTGTAGATAATGAGGCCTGACATTTTTTGAAGGCAGTGAAATCTGTCCCCCACGGTGGGACAAGAAAATGGAGGTGAAGCAGCACACTTTGTCAAGAAGAAATGAGTATAAATGCTAATCAGTCAGCAAGGTTTGGACTTTTGGCTGATAAGATGCACAAGATCTTTTTTATCCTGCAATCTCTAAACCCACTTACTCCAGAGTAGCCCCATTGTAGATAATGAGACTTAACTTGAATAGGGCTACTTCAGAGTAAGTGATTTTTAGGATTCTGGCCATAAGTACCTATTGATATGGATCAAATTGTCCTCTTAAGCATTCTCCTTGACTGGCTACATTACTTGCTATAAAACTGTAAGCCTGGTTTTATAAACCTTAAATCAGGGGTGAAGACCCTCTAAGCAACTGCAGCCCATGGCTAGTTTTTATTTGCACCCTATCCAATTCCTGGATCTGGCCCTTCAACACTTGAAGTCCTGGTACTAGCCCAGCATAGGGGATAGTGTGCTGCAAAAGAGACACATCTGAGGAGTATTTTCCAAAAGCATTACTGCTGCAGAATTAGCATGGTGCTGGGCACAACAAGGGAATCAAAACATTTGCACATACTTTTAAACTTTTGGTTTAACAGTTGGAGGTTATGAGTGCTGGGACCATAGGGTAAGGGAAGAGGGCTAAATAAGCACAGGCAAAAAATTACTACTTCAGAAAGTTTATATGAGTGTGTACAGGATCAATATTGGCCCTGGGCTTGCAGTAGCATGAAAAAAACAACCAATATAGAAAGTGTCACAAGAAATTCTCACATTAACTAGAATGCGCTGAGTGCAGCTGAACAAGGGACCTACTTTTCTCTCTGTTTCAGTGCTTTGAGACTACACTGCATCATATGCTTTAGTCATAGGCAAGTATGCGGGAAGTGATAATGGAATTTGTCTGTCCCTTTGGAATTACGGGGCTGGAGAGACACCTATCTTGAAATGAAAGAGTTTGAAATAAAAGAATTTTCAAAATGCGCCGTTAGAGGGGACAGTTTTTACCAACACGACACGGCAGGGGGTGCACCCTGTGCTGCTAACACAGAAGAACACAGCCGAAGCTTGTTAAGCTGGGCAAAAAGAGACAGGCTTCACTAGGTTACCAGGTTTACTATCTTTACTGCCTCAAAACTAGAAAATCTATTGTGATTAGGTTCCTGTTGTGGATTTGTGGTGTTTAGCTATAGTCATGTGTTTGTCTTTCTGGGAATAGTTACTGCAGGAATGGGGTTCTCTGAGGTACTTTCTCTTTCTGGGAACAGTTCCTGCAGGAATGGGGTTCTCGGAGGTACTTTCTCTTTCTGGGAACAGTTTCTGCAGGAATGGGGTTCTCAGAGGTACTTTCTCTTTCTGGGAACAGTTACTGCAGGAATGGGGTTCTCTGAGGTACTTTCTCTTTCTGGGAATAGTTACTGCAGGAATGGGGTTCTCTGAGGTAATTGGTTTTTGAAATTGGTAAATATCTGTGTGCTGGATATAAGGGCTCACTAAGGATGGGAGAAAGGAGGGATGGAAGGACTGTGCCCATGAGCAAAGGAAGAGTGTATGCTCCAGAAGGGGAGGAGTTTAGACATAGGCTCAGGGAAGGAGGTAGCTGAGTAATTTCTCTTGTATGTAGGTGGATGGGTCTGTGTGTCACATTTATGAACTGAAAAGAGGCTGAAGTTGGACCACTGGCAGGGCCAGCCATAGATTTGGTGAAATACAGGATGAGGTGGGCAGTGGGTGAGGCCTGGGGAGGGTGGATGAGAGAGGAGGAGGCTGGGGTTGGGGGAAAGCAGAGATCCTCACAGGAATCCCCTATCCCAGGAGCCTCCAGAGCTTTTCTGCCCCAGCTCCAGAGGTACTCTTGGCATCCCACAGCTGCAACTCTGGAAGCTCCTGGAGCCCCACAACCACCTGCCAAGAGTTTCTGGGGTGTGGGTCTCTGAAAGCACAGGGCCAGAGACATGGGCCCCTGTTGCCCTTCCTAGGACTGGATCTGCACACTGGTCTAATGTTCCTCACTCATGAGTTTCTACATGTCATTTTATTGACATTTATGGTGTTTGAATATTAATTTTGGAGTTACTCTACCCAATACTGAATTTCAATACTCAAAAGTCTCCCTATGCTGTGGTACAAAGTGACCCCACCTCCCAACTTAAACTCTGGCCACCGAACACATTGTGCTTTCAAAGTTGGCCCACTGGCAACTTGTGTTGAAGTCCAATAGAAACATGCCCTTTTGTGACTACCTTCAGCTTTTTGTAGTTTCCCATTGTCACTCTGACTTTGTAACAAGTCCCCTGTATTCTTGAGGCCTGTATAATTCTATACTTTGTATACTTGTATCCCTGTATACTTTGAGGCCTCTGTATTGTAACATGAGGATTATAGGGCAATTTGACTTCTGTGCATAAAAAGACAGAATGTGGAGGAGGCTCTTTTATTTGTTAATGAAATTAGCTTTAACATCAAACCTGTTTGTGTGTCTGAAGTTATACCCACAATGAACTACATATCCCAGTACAAGGGGACACTCACAACTTCCTCACTCACAGCTTCCTGTGATGTCAGTAAAACTGCTCTGTATATTTGCATTCCAGTGTTTCTGTGTATTCTCTGCAGGAGACCCCTCCCACTTCCATCCTGTCTTTTTTGTGAATACCCGAGTTGTTTGTACATGCCATGATATTGATATATAGACTCGGGAGAAGTCAAGTCCTGAGAGAGACTTTGTGGTACAAACCTACAGTAACTGAAGCATTTCAAATATTTCTAATGTAGTATCTCTCTGAATCTCTGAATGTGTGAACTATAATAAGATCTCAGCCTGCTGTGATATTCCAGGACACATTTCCGCTATTGTTTAGTTCTGACTGTATATGTCACTATGATCAAGTATCCTACTACACTTACCTGCAAGCTCTGTGGAACTTCTGTGTGTGCGTATAACCACTAGAAGAACTAGGCTATTCATATAAGGCAGTGGTGGGGAACCTTTTCTGTCCCGGGGGCAATTTTGAAAATTAGTGCAAGCTCTGAGGGCTGCATACAAGTTGAGACAAGTGTGTTTAAGGCATACGCTCAAGAAAAGGAGGGCCCAGATCACTGATTTGTGCCATGGATCTGTCTTCTCTCCTTGTGAGAATGTCCTCATCTTTGCTCCTTTATCCTGAGCTCAGTTTTTCAGTGGTTAGAAGTAGGAATTAGATACAGGGGCCAGATCCAGGAATTGGAAAAGAGGCGCATAAAAATTTGCTGCAGGCTGCATTTGGCCCAGGGCTGAGGATACCCACCCCTGGTAGAAGTTGGATCCCATCCAAATTCATGGAAAGATTTTCATTGACTTCTGTCGGCTTGGCATCAAGCTGACAATATAGACAATCCTCATTCATCCCAGTGCATAAGTAGGTTACGTACACATAAGTTGCATGTCTACGTGCATGTCAAACCCTAATTCACAGTGAGAGGAATCGCTCTGCCATGTAACCAGGGTCACTGGACTGCTGCCAGTAATATGGACTCACCTCTGCACCTGAGGTATACTTAATGTAATTGGCAAAATGCACTTCTCACCACAGCCTCTACCTGGACATCCAGGAGGAGCTGAAAGTCAAGGAGTACCCCCCTACTCTGAACCAGCAGGTGGCGAACCCCATCAATAATGGGGGACACCACCTCCACTGCCTTCCCCACTAGCATCACCTCTGTCTTGTCAGGATTCAACTTATTGGTTAGCCCTCATCCAATCCCCCACAGCTGCCAAACACTGGGTAAGCACTGAGACTGTTGGGTCTGGGTCGGATGAAAAAGAGGAGTACAGCTGGGTGTCATCAGCATATTGATGACACTGCATGCCAAACCTCCTCATGACCTCACCAAGTGACTGCATGTACACATTGAACAGGAGCGGGGACAGAAAAGGACCTTGCGGGACTCCGCACGAGAGGTCTCAGGGTGATGAAAAATGATCCCCGAGCACCACTCGCTGAATTAAGTGGTAAAGCAGTAAATAGCAATACAATAAATAAATGGAGAGCCACCAGATACTAAATTGGAGATACCATAGGACATCTGACTAGATACCGCAGATACCGGAAAGTATTATTCGTTTCAGCTCTAGTGCTAACCACATGGGAGGACTCTGCTTTGGGTGGACTGACACTGCAGGTGCAAGTGATATTTGGCAATGGACAATGACTGCTGTCACTGTGAATGATCATTTTGTAACCACTTCGGTCTAGGATTCCTACTTCTAGACCACTTCGGTCTAGGCTAGCATTTTGGCATGCAACATATGTATGTGCAATCTCTTTGTACATCTGAACAAATGAGACTTGTGCCCTTGAAAAGCAGTGCAAAGAACTAAAATACTGAAGTTCAGTATATATGAAAAATCTGTTACTACTATCCACGCATCTTCAGTATTCTTCCCCCTTCCAATGTACCAAACTTTAGTGTAATACAACAAAAACATGAATCACAATGTATATAGTATTTGTAACAGCTAATCCCTTAAGAAGTCTACAGTGCTAATGGGAATGACCATCTATAAGAATTAAAATGAAAAATAATATAAAATAAATGCAAATACTATTAAAACACTTGACTGTTCTCAACAGTCCCTAGTGAAACAATTATGGCTATAAAACCTGTTTTCTCCAATATCCAATCTGTATGTGGATATTAAAGACCCTGTATGGCATTTTAATGAGGTTGGGTTTATTCCACATACAAAATATCCCTTTCTCCTGCCGCAGTGTATTATGCAGTGTGCTCCTTGGTTAGTGCCTTCCACCCCAAAGGTGGACATTGCCTGCTGTTCTTTAAACATGACTTTTGTGTATAATCCTGGAAGTGAAACAAGTTAAAAGAAAGAAAACTGACTCTTTGTGGATTTCTCATCTAAAATGAAAGATCTCCAGAAAAGAGCTGCCCAAAACTTGGATAGACTGTTCAGGCCAAAGGGCTAACAATATCTTTGCAGGGCCATGTGCTCTGAAAATGTTTCCAGTGTTAAATTTAGATATACAGAAGACTTAAAGGACACAACACTTGCAGGTTCTATATAGTTAAACTCTTTTTTTGCAGTTAATAATGCATTTGCTTGCTTCGATGATTCTTACTACCTACCCTTGACAAGGTATCGTATCCTGATCTGTGATCCTTGACTCTTCTAACTGTTGATAAGCTGGTCCTGTAATCCCATTGAATCTACCCCGAGGTAAGGGGGGAGTCCTCCGAAAGGCATTCCTGTGGAGCATTCCAGTTCTCTGCCCTGGACTGCAGCATGACGAGAGACTTCTGGGAACAAAAACAAGGACAGAATAAAAACCTACTAGATCCCCGATGCAAACATGCATGAAGTAAATATTACAACATCAACAATACATTGAAGGTACTGTCGTAAACTTTGCTGGGGTAGTTTATGATGTCAGCACAACTTTTGCAGTGCTGTAATATTGTCAGGCCCCTAGGCCAGAAGAGGGTAACCACACACTCCTAAGTCCAGACATTGGTGCATTTATCATCCACCAGGATCTTATAGTGACATACAAGGGCAAAAGCCAAGCCAAATATCATCACAGGGAGATGTTGGTGATAGTGCAGCTTGCAAGACTCATGGCACAAAAATGCGCCTCCAGGATTGGACAGAAGCAGCCAAGTACGTGCACTTGAGACCTCGCATCTTCATGAATGTTAGACCCCTTGTCTCTCCCTCTGTTCCCCTTCCTATGTCTCTCCCCCAGCTCCTGTCTCTCAGATTGTAAGCCCTAGGGGCAGGGACCGTGTCTATTTTATTACTTTGTAAAGTGCCATGTACACTGCTGGCGCTATATAAATGTTTGTTAATAATAATAATAAATCCACGTGGTTTGCTGGTGCCGCGCAGCCCTTCATTCGGCTGCTGGAAAGCACCTGAAGCAGTCGCGTTCTCTCTCTTGGCCTGATCAAAAGGAGTGGAGAGTTCAGAGCGGCGGCATGGATTCAGGCGGTGGGGGGGAGCAGCTGGTGGCTGAGAGTGGCACAGGCAGTGATATTGGGAAGAGACTGGGCAGGGGGAGCGATGGCTCTCTGTTGTGTTGAGGGGGTCCCATCTCTTCAGGGAGGGAAGAAAAATGGGGGGTCCCTGTCAGTGGGCAGGGTATTCATTCAGGAACCCGTGGGGAAGTTGTAGGGGGAATACACCCCTCCACACACTTGTTCCCCCCTCCTCCACTTATTGCGACAGGGGATATGGGCAGAACAAAAGAGGCCAGGGGGCTGGTAAGGCTAGTGGGAAGAAGGGGACAGCAAGTCAAGGAGGCGATGGGGCGAGGGGGAAGCAAACAGCAGCTGCCCTGAAAGCCCCTCCTCCCCCTCCTTCGGTGGGGTCTCTGTGAGAGGGGTTGAGTCAGGTGGATGTGGCCTCGCAGGTGGTTGCTGGACCCAGCAGGGAGGCTGGGCTTGGCCTTGCGATGGGGGCGGCTGTGCCTGGGAGGGAGTCTGTGGATGTACCCATGGGTGCTTCTTCTGTTATAGTTCAAGGGGCCAGAGTGCAGCCCCCCCCCCCCGCCTTGCCTGACTTCAGGAGGGCCATGGGCAGGCCTTTTTGCAGTCCATGGAGGCAAGGATGGCTGGGTGGGATAGCGTTATGTCCCGCCTGACAGCCTCAGGGCTATTGGAGGCTGGGGGCATTGGGGGGGGGGTCAGGTTTCTGGTGGAGCAAGCTGGAATTCACCCGATCCTTCTTTGCAGTTTAGTGAGGTAGCGGGACCAGGTCAGGGCAGGCCGGCGCTGGAGGCGCTGGTGAGGAAAGTGGACAGAATGGAACAGCAGATCACCAGGATCACCCAGCTGCTGGAGGGAGGCATTGAGCTGAGGGTGATGGCACCATTGATGCCAGTGGCTGCGGTGCGTCAGGTTGCAGCTTCAATGACAATGGTTTGGGCGATGGTGACTATGTTGTACCTCTTCAGGGTACAACGCAGGGGCAGGTAGTGGTCGGAAGCAGTCAGCATTCTCAGAGAGGGGAGGCGCCCGTTGGTAATGGGCATAGTGGGGAGGCAGGCAGTGGAGATGTGGGATCTATGGCGGGGACGCCTGCGGTGCAGCAGGGTCTCGTAGCAACTGGGCAGGTGAATGCTGGGATGGGCCAACTGCTGGTACAGCAGGACCCGAACAGGCTAGTGTGGGTGGATAATTTATGGTGCCCACAGGTGTCAGTGCTGCAGGGTGGGCCGGCTGGGGTTGAGGTGAGTAGTGGGGTTCAGGTGGTATAGGCGGGAGGGGCAAACATCTCAGCCCCACCGGCTATGGCTATGGTTTCTCCTGGTCAAAGCAGGATGGCCCTGGCAGGGTTGCAGGTCAGGGTGGTACCTCCTTTGCAGGGCGGATATGCCAGTATCTCTGCCCCACTTGGGGTCCACCTGCTGGAGTCCACAAGGGAAAAGATCTGGAAGGGCTATTACATTGATTTGTTCGCCATCCTTTTTTGTGACCCAGTTCCTGACCCTAATGCCCTGAGCCGAAGGAGTACGAGAGAACTAAGTGATGAAAAATAGATAGAAATTGGGCCAACTGGGAGTCAACTTTCATTATCTATGCGGGAGTAGTTATGCAAGTCTTTCCAGAAAGGGCAGTAGCCTTATGGAAATATTTTGACATCGTTAGACGAGCATATCTGACGAAGGAAGGCTTCGGTTGGCTCAGATATGATGAGGCATTCCGTCAGTACGCAGCCATTACTCCTGGAGTGCGATGGGATGTGAAGGACCACGACCTTTGGATTGAGTGTATACAGCGAAAGGATGTAGTGCACGCAGATAGCAGGCACATTATTGTTAAGGGAGATGCCCAACCATTGGATAATTTTTGTGGCGAACAGAGTAAGAATGAAGTGCAGTCGTTGGCCTGCTGGGACTTTAATGAAAGTAAGTGTTTTCATTCTTTTGCAGGTTTAGAGACATATGCCTGCAGTGTGGGGGGGCTCACCCCTTCATCAATTGTCAGTGCAGGTGAGGAGCAGGGCAGAGAGGCAAGTGGGGATTCCAACCTGGTGCAGGCAGGGGTAGGGGGCTCACCCAGCCTGCTGCGAGTAAGGGCGCCAATGCCAGTTAAATGGTGGGTGCTCGAGGGCTTGCTACATGATTATCCTGATCAGAGTCAGGCACGTTATGTTGTTAATGGTTTTAGGTTTGGTTTTGAAATTCCGTTTGAAGGGAAGAGGGAGCATATGGGGGCTCGGAATCTGAAATCAGTGATAGGCATGGAATCGGTGGTGGAGCAAAAGATACAGAAGGAGTTAACGGAAGGCCGTGTGGCTGGCCCGTTTGAATCCTTGCCTATGGGGAATTTGAGATTGTCCCCATTGGGCATAGTACCAAAGAAGGCCCATGGGGAATACAGATTGATTCATCATCTGTCTTACCCCAGGGGGCTTTCAATGAACGATGCAATCCCGCCCCCCCCCAGAGCTGTGTACGGTCCATTATGCTTCTTTTGATAGGGCGGTTGAGTTAGTTAGGGAATGTGGTAGGGGTGCCCTTATGGCAAAGAGTGACGTTAAATCGGCTTTCCGTCTCTTGCCGGTGCACCCCAAGGATTTTGACCTATTGGGATTTTCATTTAAGGGCCGTTTTTACTACAATAAGATGATGCCCATGGGATGTTCCATCTCATGTGCCACCTTTGAAAAATTCAGCTTGGCTTTGGAGTGGATTGTTAAGCGATGGATGGGGTCAAACTATATGTCACATTATGTCAATTATTATATATTCATTGGTAGGGCAGGGTCGAGGGAATGCAGTGACTTGTTGGCTGCTTTCATGAAAATTGCTGAGTTGGTTGGGGTCCCATTAGCTGAAGAGAAAACGGAAGGCCCAGCTTCCAGTTTGACCTACTTAGGTATAGAATTGGATTCTGTATGTCAGTATTCTCGTTTACTGGAAGATAAGTTGAAAGTAATTAGGAATGAAATTGTCTCATGTATGGGGGCCAACAAGGTGACTTTGAGGGTGCTTCAGTCATTACTGGGAAAATTGAACTTTGCATGTAGGGTGGTAGTGCCAAGGGAATGCATTTTTGTCTCGCCTTTATGGCAAGACGGCTAGGGTCACTAAGCCGCATCACCACATCAGAGTCACAAAGGAGATGAGGGATGATTTGGGAGTGTGGCTAGAGTTTCTGCAATATCACAATGGGATCAGCCTGTGGAGAGAGTTATATCTGTTGGAGGCTGAGTTGCAAGTGCACTCTGATGCAGCTGGTGCAGCGGGGCTCGGAATTTATTTTCAAGGCAGGTGGTGCTCAGAGCAGTGGCCTGCTCATTGGCGTGACTTGGACATATTGAGGAATTTGACGTTTCTCTAATTGTTTCCTATAGTGGTGGTGGTTCATTTGTGCGTCGACAGATTTAAGGACAGGAGGGTATTATTCTGGTGTGACAGCTTGGCTGTTGTACATGTGGTTAATTCATTGTCATCAAAATCTGAGAGGGTGATGCGGCTGGTTAGAGTTTTTGTTCTATGGTGTTTGAAGCATAATGTAGGTTTTTCTGCTAAGCATGTGCCGGGAGTGAATAACGAGATTGCTGAAGCCCTCTCTCATTTCGAGATTCATCATTTTCGGAATCTGTCTCCAATGGCCAGAGGGAAGCAAGACTTGTTTCCCCAAGAGCTTTGGAGCCTTGGATTCTAGAGATGATAGAAACGGTGAAGGGCTCAGTTTCCCCGGCTACATGGTGGCTGTATAATAGAGCTTTGAAGGAATTTTGTACGTTTGTTGTAGGAAAGGATTGGTCAGTATCATTTCCGATCTCTTTGCCACAGGTGGTGCAATTTGGGATGGAGTTGCGAAGAAAAGGTTTGGTGCCAGGCATGATTGCGGCGAAGTGGTCCGTTTTATCGTTTCTGTCAAAAGCGGACAGCCCTTCCGAGTTATCTGGATCGCCTATTTTGAGAGCTATGCTGTAGGCCTGGAGAAGGCAGGGAAATGGTAGGGCTGATGCCAGGATGCCTGTGTCGCCCAAGTTGTTGTCCGATATGGTTGCCACGCTGGCTGGAATTTGTAGTGATTCAAGTGAGGTGAGGCTCTTCCAAACTGCCTTTGTTATTGCCTTTTTTGCAGAGCTGAGGGTTGGCGAGCTGGTTGTTAATTCTCGACTGGACTGTTCAGGTCAGGCCTTACAGGTGGGGGATGTGTTTATGGGTGTGAATTGGATTGAATTGTATATTAGGAAGTCAAAGACTGACCAGACAGGGAAGGGTGCCAAAGTAGTGCTCTTCAAGTCCACTGAACCATTAATTTGTCCAGTTTCATTCATGGTTGTTTTTGAGGGAAAGACCTCGGGGATCAGGGTCGTTGTTTATGCACCAATCTGGTCAGCCTCTAACTCATTTTCAGTTTACGGCAGTCATGGGGCATTGTGTGGATGCGTTGGGTATATCCAGGAGATTTAGTTCACACTCATTTAGAATCGGAGCGGCATCTACTGCAGCTGCGGTTCGGTTTGAAATTTGAGTTCGGAAATTCAGTTCGGTTTGAAATTCAAGTTCAGTTTGGAAGTTCGGTTCGGTCGACCGAACAGACTGAGTTCAGTCGAATTCCGAACCAAGTTTGGCCGTTCAAAACCAGTTTTTTTGGTGTGTGTTGCCACTAGGGATAGGCGAACAGAACAGATTTAGGAAATTCAGTTCGGTTCAGTTCGGTTTAAAATTCGAGTTTGGTTCGGTCGACCGAACAGACCGAGTTCGCTCCGAATTCCAAACTTCTGAACCGCATTTGTCCATCCCTAATATTAAGTCAGTGGGGAGATGGCACTCCACAGCATTCAGATCATATATTCGCCCACTTCCCGCAATGTAGATTCATGAGGTTAGATGATTTATCAATAGTGATAGACAGTTTTTATTCTTTATAGGGTTGCTGCGGCAGGTGGGAAAGAAGGTAATTTGGATCATTGGTCATAGTTTTGTTAGTTGGGTTAAAAGAGTGCTAAAACTTCAAGTTGGGGCTCACAGTTGGGTTTATCCCCCCAGGCAATGGTAGTATGGAAAGGTAAGTGGGGCATCCTATGGCCCCAGCTGATCCCATTGCTCCTTGGTGGGGGTGTGGGACAATCCCCAGGGATAATAGTAATTCATTTAGGTGAGAATGATTTGACCAGAGGGTCTGGGTTGGATTTGTCCATAATAGTGCAACAGGATTGGCTTAAGTTGAAGGAGTTGTTCCCTGGGGCACATTTGGTTTATACTGAAATGTTGCAGAGAAAAAGTGGCCTAGAGCCATTAGTCCAAGAGCGGTGGACAGATCAAGGAAAAGGATAGGGAGATCAAAAAATGTATTGCAAAAGCAGGGGGAATCTGGTTTGTGCATGGGAATATCTCATGGACTAGGCCGGAATTGTATTGGCCGGACGGGGTCCATCTGTCAGAGAAGGGCCTTGACATGTATCTGGGGAACTCGCAGCAATTCTTGTGGAAGTGTTTGGTTTAGGTGGTGGTAGCTCTGGGTGAGTTAGGGGGTGTTCAAGCAAGCTTTGCTGCTGAACTGGGTGGCGGTGTTCAGTACCATGGTGAATTTAAATGGGTAACGGAATTGGTTGGCATTATGGAAAACATCAGGTAAAGGTGGATGCGGATATGCATCCAGGAGATTGGACCTGGGAAGCAATCAGGGGAAAGGCGCCCCACCGCTATCCCAGAAAAGGACTGGCATCAGAGGGCCTCTGGGAAGGATCTAAGCGGTCCCAACATGGTCACTTTATCGGCAGTTCTTTTGGGTATCGGATCAGGTCTGGTCCAGTAGAAACGTGGATTGGACTTGTATCTCCAATCCAAGTGGTCATACATTATGGTACTGAACGCAGGGAGTGAGGGGCATTAGGGACGGAGGTGATATCAGAAGGTTGAACTTAATGCCCAATCACTTTCCTTATAATCTCACCCAGGGTTATAAATTCAGCCTAATTATCATGGGAAGCACTAATTGGTCCTTCATTTGGGAATTTTACTATTTGATTCTGCCAGGGGATAATTGGGATGATTTGCAGTAATTGGCTAATTTGGGTAATTATATTAATTGGATTAATATAATCAATTTGGAAAGCAGATTTTTCCACCGTTCTCATTAATTGGTTTTGATTGGTTTTTAATTGGTTCTCATTTATCAACAGGTTTCCAGTTATGCTGGTTGTTTTTAATAAACAGTTGCGGCCAGTTTACCCAAACTTACTGTGTCTGTGCCTTATTTCCAGTGCGGGGGCAAAGGGCCTTGGAATTCACAGTTAGGTAGTCTTGGGTTATATTTTATGTTTATTTGATTTACTGGACTCTGAGCACAATAATCAATTCTATATTAATCTTTTTTCTTATATTAAACTTATTTAACTAAGCTGATGTGCTTAAGTGAATTCCTAACTTTCAGGTGGCACGGTTTGGGGAGATTCTGGGTCAACATATTCAGATGAACCTGATGAAGTATTTTCTGTGCTTTGGGAAATTCTGAAGCAAAGGTGACTAAGAAAGTTAACCCCTTAAGGGCTGAAAGTTTTGGGGAGAGCTGATCTAGGAGCTGCAAGTGGGCAAACTGAGTCCCAGCTAGCCTAGAGCGGGGCAGAGAGGTCCTAATCATATCACACCATTGTTTTTGCCATTTGTTGTTATTTTTCGTAAGTTGATCAGAGCTGTTACAGAGCCAATCCTGAACTCCATGTGTACACCCCCGGAGGCTGTGGAGACGCAAAAGTGCCGGATAAGTGCTGTGATGTGCTGGAAATTACCATAAAAAGTGCTGTAAAACTGTCGTAAAAGTTCCTAACAGTCCTGAAATGTGGGGGGGGGGGGGGGGGGGGGGGGGAGGGGGAATCTGGAAAGTGAAAAATTTCAGAAAGTGACAAAAATCACAGGCACTGATATCAACGATGACAGAAGCACAGCATCAGCAGAGATTGACAAAGTACTGACGAACACTCACAAACACATCTGAAAGGTTGGTATTTCCCTGTGGAAAAGGAACACTTGCTCTCATCTCAGTCCTATTAACAAGTTTTCCCAGAAAACTATTTGCCTAGGTATAAGCTGCTGGTGGGAACAGAAACTATAAAATTATGTATGATCTGAATTTTCTAGATACTGACAACAGGGACTACTCCAGTTCTGTAAAAGTTATGTAACACTAGTAGTGTTATCTTAAATTGGGGAGTAATGGTTTTTTTTCCCCTCAATGAAAAATATTATTCCCACCCCATAAACCAGAAGATTTTGTGGAACTCTGTTTTGCCAAAAAATGAGCTTTTTTTCTTACAATTTTCTCAGAAATTTTGTTTCTTTTTGCCTGTTTGTTTTTCTTCCCTAGAATCATGGTTGGCCACCTTGTAATTTTTTCTTGGGGAGAGTCTGGGGAAAAAAATATTTTAGAAAACAAAATGCATGGATATTCAGAAATTGGATTTCCAAATTGAAACTGTACTTCTGGAATATTTTTTAGAAACCATGAAGATTAAAATGACAATTTTCAAACTTCACAATAGAAACATTTTTGTTTTTTGAAAAAAATTAACACATCCATGTGCTCTAAACATCAATGGAGAAAATGGCACCTCGATAACATAGCTTCACATATTGATAAGGCTTGCCTTCTAATAAAATCTACTATGGCTCCAAATTTAGCTCTGAGGGTATTTTACTTGGATTCGTTGGAGTAACGGAGGTGAGTGCAAATTTTAACCAATAGATGAAAACAGGAAATGAACATGTCAGATAAATCTGAGTCATGGTTTGCTTTGGCCATGTTTGACCTCACTGTGTGTTACTTTTCTGCTAGCATTCATGAAACAGATGTTTGTTTACCTGAATGATTTGTGTGTGTGTGTAAACATCTGGAGGTTTATAAGTGCACTTTAGCAAAATTCACCTGTTCATCCTAGTTTTTCACATAAGTATTACAGTGGAATTTTGGGGGGGGAGAAAGTTAAAGATAAAAAAATAAATCACAAAACATCTAATGAATCTTTAACTGAGCCTCTAATATCTCAATCAAGAGAGAACCTAATCATTTAAAAATTGGATACACACACATGAATTGTGTGTAACATTCCATCTTGTTTCAAATAAGCCAGGGATTTTTTATGAAGTTCTTTTACCTGCTCTCTCCTCTCTGAAATAAACTTGTCAACCACCACCCCCTGCCATGTTTCCCTGAGATTTTCTTAAATTTTCCCTGGGTTTATAAAGGTTATATTCATTATCCAAGCAGGGAAAATAAACCATTTCTTGTTCCTTGGGTGAATCATACAACAGACTACAAATACTCACACAGGCATCCAATAAGTTGGTTAAAAAACTATTAACCGAACCATGAATGTGAAACAAGGCAGTCCAAGCTATGGCTAGTTCATAGACAATTCAGAGGCCAGAAGAATATCCAAACTTGATGAATAAATCATTTGCAAGAAATAACTCACCATCTCGAACCTCACCAATAAATCCCCTAAATTCTTGAAAATTGGTTCTGAGAGGAAATTTTCTGTAGGTTAAGCAACTGAGCAAAAACAAAATTATGCTCAGCAAGAGGCATATTCTCTTCTCTGGGTACATGCACAGCTCCCACCAGAGTCAGCCATGTGTGTGAAGTGGAAAATGTGCTGCACTGAATTTACAATAACTCAGGGAACCATTTTGCTCTTCTTTTCAGTTTGTTGCTAAACAAAATTGATTATACATCTCATTATGGATGAGTACATCCAGTAGTACCTTTGTTTACAGAAACATGGAAAGCATTAACAGGATGAACACAACTTAAATGATAAAATTTGAGATAGAATCAAAGGGTAATGTATTGCACTGCATGGTTAAGCAACTAAAATGTGATTCAGGCATGTGTGCATGTCTACACACCTACATAGACTGCCAGCTATTTATTTAGTATGCTGGCTCAGACACAGACAATTTAGCCTGTCCATACATTTTATTTTTGAAAATCCTGCCCCCCAGCAAGGCACTGTAACACCCAACATCCTGCTATTATCAGCAGGTAACCTGATTACAACTGTGCAGGGAAGAATCGCAAATCGTGAAACGGATCCCAAAATACTTTGCAAACTGTAGTCAGGGATCATTTACCCACTACTTTAATACAGTCATCTTTTGGAGGGAACAAAACCACTGTTTCAGAGTTCAGAACCATTTTCTCTTTCCTATTTTTCCTATGAGTTGAACAAATAATGGCTTCAATACGATGGGGAAAAGGTTGTTTTTCAGCATTCTCTTTCATTCACCTAACATACCATCAAAGTCTTTCCTTTTCCTGTCTCACCTAGATAACAGGAAGTCTTGAGGTCATTAGCTATTGTTTTTGAGAACTCTTAGAAGACAGGAGATGTCCCAAAAGACTGAAGAAGAGCAAATAAAGGCCCTTTTCAAATGGGCCATGATGGGTGGCAGATGGGTGTGCGCCCGCGGTGGGTGGAGGTGGGGGTCCATCTCCACCCACCCCCACCTACAGAGCACCAGCATTGGAGCTCATTGCTCCATGCGTGGGTGATTAGTGGAGATGGGTTAGCGCGGGAGTGCACACGCAACCCCACCCATGCACTGCGGCATTCCCATGGGTGCCTCCACCCATCTCCATGCAGGAGGGTAAAGGGAATTGTAGGCCGGTTAGTCTAAACTGAATACCCAGGAAGCTATTAGTCCAAACAAGCACCTGGTGGATAATGAGGTAGTTATTAGAAGATACATGGATTTCATAAGAACAAATCATACCATACCAAATTTGGTTCCTTCTTTGACAGGAAAACTGGTTTGGTGGGTAGAAGGAATGCATTAGACTAGAAAGGCTTTCACTCAGCACTGGTTAGGTCTAAGGATTTTCTGACATGATATGGGAGGCGTGGGATTTTTTCAGTCGTCACCACTGCTCTCTAATTGCGAGGATTAGTGCCCATCAGAATGCTCTAATCTGCTTTTAGCGCACAAGAACACCTGTCCTTGTAAAGGCTACATTTGGGGACCTAGTCATGTGCCGGTGTTCTCATGTGTTAAAAGGGGATTACAGCATTCTGATGGGCATTAATCCTCACGATTAGAGAGCTGTGGTGTAGACTGTGAAAGTTCCCGCCCCTCTAACATATGTTGGAAAGTAACCTCAGTCTCACTCCAATTTGGGTCATCCCTTTTAAAGAAGGATGCTGACAACTGAAGAGGATTCGGAGGAGAGCAACGAAGTTGCTAAAGGGTTTGTAATACAAATCAGGCCTAGGCTGAGGGTGAGACAGGCAGGGCAGCTTTCCCAAGCCGCTTGGTGTGTGTGGAAGAACCCTGCAGAAGCATGACATCACTGCTCCCAAATCTCAAAAGGAACGTGCTTTGGGGCTGTAGGAGAAAGGGCCAAGGCTTCTAGTTCAGAGTGGATATGGAGGACAGTGGGCCCCACAGAAGTACTTGCCCAGCATCCACCCTCAGGCAGGGGTGGCACCCTTCCCCTTGGTGGCAGTGGCGCAGAGTTCTGCTGCTGTGTCTGAGGTTCTCACCAGTGCCGTTTCTACCGCATCTGAACTCCTCAAGCCAGCAGCAGGAGCAGGGCACTACTAGAAACCTCAGACATGGCTATTGGGGGGAGGGCATGCTGCCTCCTGTCCTAATGGCTCTACCTTGGTTCTTGGCCCTGCCCCCTCACTGCAGACCCCATCTCTTTTAAGGCTGGCTCTGTATGTCATATCAAGAAAAGCTGGAGGAGCTGGGTATGCTGAGAGTACAAAAAAGACAATGGGGAAGATAGCACAACATATTTCAAGTATATAACAGGCTGTCACAAAGAAGATGGGGGCAACAAATTTCAATTTGATTCCCTTAGCACAATCTTTCAGTTTATCAAAATCATTTTGAATTCTAATTCTGTATTATAGAAATAGGGCCAAACTGAATAAATAGTTTTTAGTCCTATCAGAAGTCTCTTGTGGTAAGCAATGGCATTTTGGTGGTGGTTGAGAGAAACAAGAACAACTGTTTGCACTTTGACTAATATACTCCCACACAAAGTCTCTGTGCACGTAGGTCTGTGCATATTACCATAAGGAAACCCATTTCATGTCCAGAATGCAAGTTGCATACATTGCAGATGTACATATCTTTTGCTGGACATTTTGTTTTAAATGGATGATGGCTCAGTGGCATTGCCACAGCACTGACACTAAGTTTTGTGCTGACAAAAAATGTGCACACTTTGCTGCCTATGACCAAAAGGCATGTTGCGTGCCCTGTTGACAGCAGCAGGAGCAGACATATGCCCTGATGACAGCAAGCTGCCAGAATAGACACCATCTCCTGATAGATTTTAAGAGCTAGCAGTGTTCTTAGCTTCAGTGTATTAGACAGTCTGCTGCTAACACATATTCTGATGAACATCACATCCTTTAGATCAGTTTCCACTGTTTTAATAATTGAGCATCTGCTATATCTTGTAATATAAATGTCTTTAAGGATAAATAGTGTGTGACAATATACTATTATACATCAAGACCTTTCCGATACAGAATTAATCCATTTACAGACCAATCTGTGTCATATGGGAGTTCTCCAAAACGTGAGTCATTGGTAAATTCTCATCCAGGTGTACATCAAAGTAAGGCTGTGATTCTTAGACATTAAAGTTAATGGAAACCGAGCTATTGATTTCAATGAGGGCAGGATTGCATCTTTGGTAAATGCAGTTTGAGCTGTAACTCATTTCTCTTTGATCAATGCTGAAAACCTACCCTCAGTCTGTTGGCAAACATAAACATTTAAAACCCTGTTTAGACATATCTAGTTATATAATTCAATGGCATGTTTAATATCTATTGCAGTGGTCTTACTGTGTTCACTGGCAACAGATTTAAAACAAATAAGAAAAAGTATTTTTTTCACTCAGTGCACAATTAGTGTGTGGAAATTATCCCAGAGGAAGTGGTCAAGGCCAGTAGTGTAGCTAGCTTTAAAAAGGAACTGGATAAGTTTCCTGGAGGATAGGTCCATTAATGGCTATTAGCCAAGTAGGTTTGTAGGACATAACCTCTTACTGTTGGGGGTTGGAACAACAAGGAATGGATTGTCCATCGTGACCTGCTGGGTCTCTCCCCCACTCGGCAGGTTCCCCAGCCTGCGGTCCACCCGTATGGCACTACCCCCCCCACACACACTATAGTGTTGTGGGGTAGAGTCTGCAACACTCTGGTGTTTCCTAGGGCAACAGCCAGCTGGAAGCGGAGCAGAAGCATGGGTATGCACATCAGGTGAACAGCTGCTCTGCTTTGTGCTGATGCCCTGAGTTTGGCTGGCCTGCTCCGCTCCTGGATGTAGCAGATGTCATACATGTAAATGTATGACATTTAGCATACTGCCTAGACATGCTATCACCATGTAGCCCAAGCAACTGCTTCTGAGAAAACCCCAAACAGCTAAGGCCTTGAAGTAGACAGCCTCTTGAAATGAAAACTCCAATTACCCGAGCAGTTGAACTAAACCCAAATTTTATTTACCAAAACAGTGTTTCTTTTCACTTATGAACATTTTAGAGTACTGCTGAAATGAACAGGATATTTTTGTCCTGGTGAAGGTATTTCAAATTCATCTCTCTCACCACTGCAAAATTTCACTCTTTGTTTCTTAATTTTCTTCACTTTGGTATTTCAGTCACTTGGTAGTTCAGTACCTGGCACCTTGTTCACTTCAGTGGTATTACTTGGCATGTCTTTGCAAAATTTGAACCAATCAGATTCAAAGTGCCAAACACATGCATATTTAAAAAAATACAAGTCTAAAAAACCCTCACTAAGTAGTACCACTACTAGCGCCAAATACTGGATACCAAACATGAAGTAGCAATGGGATTGAAATAATGAATGTAAAAATATCAGTACAAAGTCTTAGAATTTCAAACAAAGATGAAAAAGAATACTTGCTTTGTCTTCTCTTTGTTAAAATGGATTAAAACACACCATACTTATCAAATCTCGTATTTGCTTCAGCTATTAATTTCACCTATATTTTATAGCTAAAATAAAATAAAGAAAATGCCACAGGAAAACAGTCCATAGACGTTTATCTCATGTAGACTCTGTTCCCGTTACATTTGTGGTAGAGAAAGTCATGAGTAACTCAGGAAAAAGCCTGTGGTATCTCTGCTGTATTCACATGCCATGTAATTGTGTGGTAGTTGCCACTTTTTGTTCTGATGCTAACTGCCATTTAAAGAAGTTCCCAAAATGGGATGTTGGGACCGCAAGAAGAGGTTGTGACATCTGCAGACAAGATCATAATATCTATTTATATCTTATATACTTTGCATGTCTTTGTTGCTGTCTGTTGCAGGATAATATTTAAATCTCAAAACGCAGTGAAGCAGGCAAAATTTTTGTGAAGTACTGAAGCCAACTAAGGCTGCTTTCACATGAGGCAGTGTCTTCGGAGATTTCACCACAATCTTAAAATTGCACGTTTTATTTTCTGGGCACCCTTCTCATAAGACGTGTCTCCCACAATTTTTTTCTTTGCGTGTTTTACACTGATGTCACTAATCATGGGATCTACCATTCAAGTGCAAATTTTGTAGTTTTTATCCTCCTCCTTCTGCCTGACTGATCTCAGAATGAGGTTGAAATTCATAAGCCAGCAGCAGACTGAAATTAACAAGCCAGGAGCAGATCAAGGTGAAATTAACAACTGAATGAACCACGAGTCTATCCTGCTGGTTTTCAAACCTTCTATCCCACAATCGTAATACCATGAGGTATTCCCACGTTCCCAATTTTGCATAACCATAACACCCATGCCTCTAAGAATAGAATTTCTGAGCCAGGTAACGCATGAGCAGTTAAGGTACAACTTGCAGGCTGAATGCAGAATAGTTCACTCACACATGCAGTTAACTCATGGGAGCAAATTACCATCCTGCAATTACCGTCGCGTGTGAAAGCAGCCTAAATGTGTGAATGCTTGTTACATTAACAGTTCTTCAGTTTGGTAGCAATAGGGTCTGTATGGTAGCTAATCACACCTTTCTGAGCATCTACAGATAGTGCGTGGTTGCTGTGTTGGTCTAAAGTGATAGCGAGGAAGACAAAGTAGTTCAAATGATATATTTTATTGGACCAACTACACCAATATATAATATTACAGCTCTGTTTTCAAATGTCTGTCACCTCTCTCTTTCCCCCCTTTCCACCAGTTACCTTGTCTTATCCACTCCCACCTATTCCATGCCCCCCTCATATATACCTACCCTACATTTGCTCCGTGTATATATTTCTACTGGCTATGCTACATGCCAGAGGAAGGGCCCTGTGTGGCCGGAAAGCTCGCTCATTCTCACCACCACAAGTTGGTCCAATAAAAGATATCATTCAAACCCCTATATCGCCTTCGCTGAGCATCTACAAAATCATTTAATCCACAGGGCAAATTCCCAGGGGTTTCTTTAGCCCAGGGTATTGTACCCCTTGCTGTAACGTGTAAACAGGCCCATAATCATATTTTTAGGACAATCTATTCATTTGGGATTCTATTATGATCCCTTAGTTATTAATTATTATTGTTATTATTATAAGCATTTGTATAGCACTAGCTACGTACCTGGCGGTTTACAGAACAATAAAGGGATACCTCAGGGATCGCTTCGTCCTCCACGCCCCAGAGCGGCTCCTTCAGTCTGCTGGGGGTGCCTTCTTGGAGGTCCCCCATGTTAAGCGGGGGGCCACAATGGAGAGGGCATTCTCAGTGGCCGGGCCGCGCCTTTGGAATTCCCTCCTGGAGGAAGCTCACCTGGCCCTGAGCCTTTTAACATTCCGGCAAGTTTGTAAAACCTGGCTGTTTGCCCAGGCCTTTGGGGAGGGTGGGGAGGGGGGGTTAATGGGTTTTTAATCACCCTACTCTACCTTATTATTTTTTTGTAAATTTCTGTCCTCCCTGTTCTATTGTAAGATTTTTGTGATTGTTTTAATATTTTAAAAATTGTTTTAACTGAAATTTGTTAGCTGCCCTGAGCTGCTTGCAGGAGGGCAGGATATAAATATATTAAATAAAAATAAATAAATAAATAAATAAATAAATAAATAAAATAAGATAGACGTGGTCTCTGCCTATGGCTTACAATCTAATAGACATGGAGGGGGAAGACAAGGAGAGGGAACACAGGGAGAGACAAGGGATAAATAAAATTCAGGTGGATGCAAAGTCTCAGGTGCATGTGCTTGGCTTGGTTGCAGTTAGGCAGGAGTCTGCGGGGAGGGCAGACGGTAAATATTGAGAGGAAAGTTCTAACAGGCGTCGGGAAAGGCGGCGAGGAAGAGGTGGGTTTTGAGGGGAATCTGAAGGTGCGGAGGGAGGGGGCAAGGCAGATGTGGGCAGGGAGGAAGTTCCTGGCATGGGGGGCAGCAAGGGAGAAGGGATGAAGGCGGTTAGGGAAGCAGAGGAGACGAGGGAGAGCGAGGGAGGGGACAGAGGAGGAGCAGAGTGCATGTGCAGGAGTGTGTAAGGAGATTAGGGCTGAGAGGTATGGGGGAGCCAGCCTGTGAAGGGTTTTGTAAGTGAATACCAGGAGTTTGTGAAGGATGCATTGGGGAAGGGGGAGCCAGTGAAGTGAGGAGAGGAGAGGCTGCATGTGGTCGAAACGACGGGCTGAGTGGATGACCCTAGCAGCGGAGATTTGGATGGAGATAAGGGGGGACAGGTGAGAGCGGGGGAGGCCAGTAAGGAGGAGGTTGCAGTAGCCGAGGCAAGAGATGACCATGGCGTGGACAAGAGTTTTGGCTGAGGAGACAGAGAGAAAGGGGCAAATCCAAGCAATGTTATGGAGGGCAAAGCGACAGGACTTGGCAACAAAGTCAATGTAAGATTTAAAGGAAAGGTGAGTGTCGAAGACGAAGCCCAAGCTATGGGCTTGGGGAATGGGACAGATGCTGACCCCATCGATAAGGATTGACAGGGAAGAGGGAGAGGAAGGGTAGGGAAGAAAAATAAGGAGTTCAGTCTTAGCCATGTTGAGCTTGAGCTGACATTGGGATATCCAGGTGGAGATATCAGAGAGAAAATTGATGAGGCAAGCTTGGACAGAAGGGGAGAGGGGGGTGGAGAGATAGAGTTGAGTGTCATCAGCACAGAGGTGATATTGGAAGCCGTGGGAGGCAATGAGTTTGCCAAGGGACAGGGTGCAGATAGAGAAGAGGAGAGGGCCCAAGACAGAGCCTTGGGGAACCCCAACTGAGAGGGGGAGGGAGGAGGAGTTGGAATTGGGAAGAGACATATTAAAAGAAGCAGTCAGAGAGGTAGGAGGAGAACCAGTCAAGGACAGAGCCACAGAAGCCTAGGGAGTGAAGAGAGTGCAGTAGGAGTGAGTAGTCAATGGTGTCAAAGGCAGCAGAGAGGTCAAGGAGGACAAGAACAGAGTAAAGGCGCTTAGATTTAGCAACAAGTAGATTATTGATGATCTTGACAAGGGCAGGTTCAGTTCAGTGAAGGGGGTGGAAGCCAGATTGGAGAGGCTCCAGGGAGGAGTTGGAAGAGAGGAGGTACAGGCAGCAGGAGTAGACAACTCATTCCAGAAGCTTAGAGGCGAAGGGTAGGAGGGAGACCGACTGGTAACTAGAGGGGTCAGAGGGGTCACGGGTGGACTTTTTGAGGATGGGAGAGACAGTAGCATGCTTGAAGGTGGAGAGGAAGGAGCCAGTGGAGAGGGAGAGATTAATGACATGTAAAAGGGGGGGCAACAGTGGGAGCAATAGAGGCCAGGAGGCGGGAGAGAATTGGGTCTAGAGGACAGGTGGAGGGGTTGGAGGAAGAGAGCAAAGAGGAGATTTCCTCAAGGGAGGCAGAAGGGAAGGAGGAGAGGAGAGAGGGGGGAGGTGGAGGTGGTGAGGGAGCGGGAAGAGGAGATGGGTGGGAAGCAATGGCCTTGCGGATCTTGTCCATCTTTGAGGTGAAGAATTATGCGAGACCCTGAGCAGAAAGGGAAGAGGTTGGAGGGGGTCTGAGGGGCTTGAGAAGGGAGTCAAAGGTGGAAAAGAGGCGGCGGGGTCACGAGAGTAGGATTCAACCTGGGAGGCATAGTAGTGTTGCCTCATCAGGGAGACAGCGGAAGAGAGGGAGGAGAGGGAGAATTTATAGTGGAGGAAGTCAGGGTGGAAGTGGGATTTGCGCTAGAGGCATTCAGCAGCCCAGGTGCAGGAGCGGAGTTATAGCGGATAGTAGGGGTGAGCCAAGGATGGGGGTTTTGGGGTCGAACGGGATGGGAGGAGAGGGGGGCAAGGAAGTCGAGGGTCATGGCATTAAGAGAAGAGATGACAGTGTCAGGGGAAGAGCAGGAGAAGACAGGAGGGAGGAGGGGGGGGAGAGGGAGGAAGCAAAAACTAAAGGGTTAATAGACTGCAGATCATGGAAGGGGCGTGGATCTGGGGAAGAATATGGGGGTTGGTGGGAGAGGTTGAAGCAAGCGACTCGGGTAATGGTAGGAGCACAATCTGCAAGCAAGGCTGTTCGCAGAAAAATAACCTGAGACTTAGGCCCATTAATGGCAAAGTGGTAATTTGTTACATCGGTGCGAACCATTTTTCCAGTTGAAAATGCTGGGTTTGCTGCTCAGCGTTTTCTTTCTTTTTCCAGGAAACATGTTGGGTTTTTTGCCCTTATGTTTTCTAGAGGTGAGACTTTTTTCCTTCCACATAGGCAAATGTTACCTGTCTTCAGCTTCCCCTTCTTTACAGTTCAAAATGTGAAATATTAATTAAGGAACAAAAATCTATAAGAGATGCAGGATTTATGGGAACAGGATACAGGCTCCCCTTAGTTAGGGCTGAAACAGCAACTCCTCTTTCCATTCCACTATTTCATTCCGCCATTTCCGAATTGCCCACAACTTTCTGCAGCTTTTCCGCTGGCATTTCGCTAATTCTGAAACTGTTAGAACAATCACAGAAAAAGTCGGAACAAGCATTGTTCAGCTACTTTGCAGTGCCGGTGGAAATTGCAGAAGATAGAAACTGTCATAACAAACATTGTTCCACTATTTTCACAGCTGGTGGAAGTAGAGGAATGAAAGTAGTGGAATGGTGGAAGTAGTGGAATGAATGTCTCTATCACACCATACCACTCATTGCGGAAGAGCTTTTTCCATTGGAAAAAGTTACTGCAGTGGATTGCCATTTCAGCCCTACTCCTAGATCTCTGCAGTCCAAATTGGGAATGATGGAAAATTGTTCTTATCTGACAGCTGTTCGGCAGCTTGAGTGAAATGACTTGGCTGTCTGTCAAATTCTCAGGGGGTAGATATCAACATCACTAATAAAACAGCACCACCACAACTGCCAACAACTGACACCAAGCCTGGTAGTCAACTTGTTTACTTTTAGAAGCTAAAGAAGATTATTTTTTATTTTACCATGAAGTGCTGCAGTGCCAGGGGCATGAGGGTGCATTTGTACGATGAGAGGGACTATTGCCATAATGACGTGTAGCACAAAGATTTGGTTGTGAACAGTCAGGGATGTAATGAGAAAGGTAGGGATGTGTGGAAGAGGGACTCTCCCCTTGGATTTTCTCAGTATTGATGGATTTTCCATTCTGATCTAAGTAGTTGTGAATGCAGAAATCCCCTGCGTCCATTCTCTTAAAAGGAGGCAGAAGGACATAGAAGTAAAAATAGTTTAAGCAGAAGACACAATGGGTGTAAACCGATGAACCCTAGCCCTGGTTCTGCTCCACCTCACCCCCATGTAGCCTGTCCATGTGGCAGAGCATAAGGAGAGCAGGCACCATTTGCTCCAGACTGTGGTGCTCCAGAACATCCTGGAGCAGAGTGGGCTGGCCAAACCTGGGCTACCAGCCCAAGGCAGAGCTTCGGTTTGTTTGCTTGGCTATGAGTTCTGACTGGATGCTGCATGTGGCAGGTTGGCCCTGGCACAGGTAGTTCCTTTCTGAATCAGCCCACCAAATAGCCAGGTCCACAGTTGGAATTAGCTCAGGTGTCCTTTTATTGCAGTGCAAAGTTCCTCCCCCACATATATACAGGTTTACAGTTCAGTAGCATCTCAGCACAACATCCACGTAGAGCTCCCTGATCATCTCAGCCTTACTGGCTCTTATCTCAAACTCAAAGAGAGTAGATCTCACTCCTGCTTCTCCAGCAGCTCCCAACTCTCTCAAGCTGTTCACTTTACCCTCCGTGCCCCTAGGCTGAGCCAGCCAGAGGCTTTTTCACATCCGGGCTGCCTTGGCCATGCCCAACCCAGGTGTTCCACTGAGGCTCAGAGGTGGCCTGTTAAAGGGCCAATATCCATACAAGTCTCTGCTCAGCCACACCGGGTTCTCTGGAAATCAGCAGAGGAAGGACTTAGCTCAAATTTGGAATCCTTGTTACCCACTTTGGTACAGTCTTGAAGAGGCTGATGTAGATTAGAACCTGTCCCAAGGTCTGCTTTAAACTATGTTGTAGGACACTCTAGTCGCTGAAACAATCCAGAGTCCAGGCTACATGTTTGTGCTCTCTGTACTCCACTTCCTGATGGCAGGAGATGGTCTCCTCCAACAACCAGCAGCTGGTATATGTAGAGGTGAATTTATGCTTAAGGTTTCCATCCTTGGGGTGCTGTGACTAGCAAGTCCCATTCACTTCAAATAATGGTTCTTTGAAGATCTGAGATGAACAAATTAGCTAAGTCAAGACCTATGTATAAAGCATTTGGCTGAAAGGTTTCAACTGCTTCATAGTTAGGGAAAAATTAATTTTCAGTAAATAAAAAATTAGTTTTCTAAATGGTTACATGTGAGCTGTAGAAACAAGAGTGAATTATACCAAGTTTGCAAACTGCTATAGAAGAAAGCTTAAAAAGGAAGGACCAGGCAGGTGACTCATCAATCAGCTGTACAGTACTTGTAAGCTAGTGACACTGAATAACTTATGAAGCTATTGCTTGATGCATAAATCAGTAGCAGGCACATAAATCACTGACACGAGGAAGTCTATTGCATGTTTCACAAAACAAAAGCCTGATGTATTAAAGAATAAATTATAAAATTACAAAAGCAATTAGTTATAAATCAAGCCATGCTCATCCATCAGGAGAAGACACATCTCAGAAGCAATGATAAACACAGTAGATAGTTGGCATCCTGTAAATAATGGGCCCAATCCTGCTTTCCCTTTCAGTGAAGTATCAGAGAGATTTCAGTGCCCGTGCTGGGGTACTGCAGAATTCAATGTAGGGGTGTGTGGGGTAGAGTCCCTTTGCCCTGCCCCTTTCTGACATGACCAGGCACCTTTCAAGCATTGTGACATCACAATGCTCTGAAAAAGGGTGTGGTTGCATCAGGACCCCTTTGCCTTGCATATTTCCAACTCATAGTCATGCCCACTCTACAAGCATCACAATGTCATGGCACCTGGAAAGTTCACCTTCCCTGCCTCCTGACCAAAGGGCTTGGAGGCAGGGAAGGTGCCAAGTGGGAGGTCTGGGGGTGGGGAATGTAAATACACCTGCTTCTATTTCCCCCCCCCAAGCACACATGGAACACAGAAATAGGCTTCCTGGGCTTGAAACTTAATTTTCATAAAAGAATATGAACATTCTTCTTTCAAATAATCAGTCTTGAAGTGAGCAAGAAAGTAGGTATAAACTTAAATCAAAAATTAACTTGGCCCAATGTTCTTATTGGATTTTAATTTTAATCAGCATTTCTAAATGTACATAGTATTTTCAGGCTTCTAAATTGTCTTAAGCTTCTATGTGCTCCTATTGTTTAAAGTACATTCAAAGTGAGGGAAATGAGTTGATTAAATTAAGTAACATAATTGCACATTATTTGCATTTGAAAAATGGAAATGTCTTCTAAATTAAATATTTCACCTTTAAAACATTCAGATGTGCTTTCCCCGTCTGAGTAAAATGAGATTAAAAACTTTCCATACAAAGTGCTTTCGGCCACAATCCACCAATCCGTCCTTATTTAACAAATCATTTTAGGACATGTTTAAGTGTTCTGTGACACTAGGCTCAAAATAGCAAATTTTATATGAGCACTGTCAATATTTTTTTTTATACCAGTCAATATATTTTCATACCAGACATAGTTAAAGTAAATGTAATTGGACCACGTTGTCCCTATTGGATTAAATTGTCCACTGAAACAAAAAGGAACAACAAATCAATGCATCAGAGAGGAGGAAAAAGAGAAACTAGTTGGTAGATTGTTGGAATGATACGTCTACAAGAAACTGTATTAAACAGCATAAGACCTACAGTAAACTATGGCAAAGAAGTAATATTTTAAGAAATAGCCCTTACTTATTGTTTTTCTCAGCTACAGGATTGTAGTTTTTTTCTTTCTTTTTTGTTTACATCTTAATGACCTTCCCGTCAATCTGGGAATATTTTGGGGATATCTTCAGTACAGCTATTATCAGCATTGCTCCATTCACATAAATAATTTGTGCTTACACCTGACAAGAATCAAATATCTCTCAACTCCTCCTCAGAACTTGAAAAGAAAATATTCCCCCCTCCCCACCAAAATAAATTACAATCCAAACAGCATCTCTCTCAGTGTCAAGAAGTGGGCATTTCTTTTTGGCCTTGGAAATGAAATTTGGAAATGGTCAGTCATCAAAAGCATCATTTGTTCACTCCACAACCACCTGAGTATATAGAGAAGTCGCCTTGTAGTGAGAGTGCTGTTTGTTTAAAATATTGAGAGAGGTTGCAAGTTTGCATCAAAGATTGCCTAGCGGAAGATGTCATTAACTTCATGGACTGAGATAAGGCAGGGGAGGAAAATTTTGGGTCGTCTTAATGGTTTCTCAGAATATAATTGTCTCATTTTCTGGTGTGTGTGTCTACAGCTTTGAGAGTGTCTTTTAATGCTTCCTCGAGGCTTTTAGTAGTAAAAAAAAAAGGAAGAAAAAAGATAGAGGAGGGAGAGGTGGTGTATAAGCCTGTGAGCACTGCAATTACCCTTTTATGTCTACAGCTGAGGAAATACTTGGCCATTTGCTTAATGAACAGAATGAGGTTCTGCTAGTACCATACAGTTTGGAATGTCTCTCCCCAGTCAGAAAGCACAATCATGTTGCATACATATCAGCAGGCTAGTGACATCTCTGCCAGCCAATTTTCTGGCCAGAGAGCCGAGTGCTTACCTATGTTGCTTGATGGGCTGATTTCTTCTGTCAGGAGACAAGGCTTCTGGGAAAGACTGTGTTCCTGAAAAACTAGACTCCATAATTTTTTCCATCACAGGTCCAGGATGCCTGTCTGTCTTTGAATACTGTGATATGGAAAAAGAAAGGAGTTAAAAACATTAAATGAAGAACACATCTATGCATTGTAAATATCTGGGGTCAGTAACGAGAGGGGACAAGTTGTTTTTTATTTATTTAAATGTATATGACACCCGTCTCATCAAGGCTCAGGGTGGCTTACAATCGATTAAAACATCTAAAAGTCCCCTTGTCCCCCAACCCTTCTCCTACCCACACCCACCCCAAAGCATTATCTGACCACAACGTATCTGAGACTGGCCATGAGTATAGAGAAAGTGCAGATATATGTAAATATTATCCAAACTAATATGCAAAATTATCTAGGTCTAAACCCTCCCTGACAAGTATTTATCCTACGTTTTTAGCTTATCCAACTTGCTGTTACAGAAGGCAGGTATAATAAGGTGCCATATCTGTCAAGGTGTTGCTCTTGCAGTATGCAGGAGACAGAAACGACAGAGCACCTTATGTTGCGATGTCCCTACTATGCTAAATTAAGGTCAGTATAGCTGGTTCCCTTGTTGAAGAAGCCAATGGCCCTAACTTCAGAAGACTGTTATCTGTTTCTGCTTAGTTTACGGGATAGGGAAGAATTGATGGCCATTGCCATCTATGTAGCTTTGGCTGAGAAAAGGAGGACGTTAATACAAGCCAAATTAAGGTCAACTTACAAATGGTCTTGAAGGTGTTAGGACCAGAGGCAGAGTATGCCTCCACTTGAGACCAAATCCTAAATGCTAGTTATTACCATCTAATATCCTCTAATAGCAAGGGTCCCAGACAATTTGTTGTCTGCTATCACCTCCCTTGTATAAGATTATGGCTATGGGATCTGTGCTCGTTCGGGCACAGAGGGAGTTGTAATCTCTCCCAAATTAAATAGAAAGGGAGGGAGGTAATTGGAGGGGAGTAGGGGGAGGACTGTAAAGACAAAAAGGTAATTATTGGCAACTCAACTGTGGCAAGCAGTCTGAAGTGATATTGGTATGCCCTTTGCTTGAGGTGAAGGCAGGAGAGAGCCCAAATAGCTTTAAGTTGTTTGTTTCAGGGGTAATTAGTTCCCGCTAAACGGGGAACCAACCCGGTACCCCTGGGGAAGCAAGGGGACTGTGGTGGAATTGACTCAAGTTGGTCAGCATATGGTTATAAGTTGTAGTATTGTATGTTGTGTTTCCTATGCTTTATTATGTATGTACGCATGTATTGTATTGTACGTGTTTTATCATATTATCTTATATTATTATTATTTATCCATGAATCGTATCGGTACTATGGCAATAGCAGAAGCTAGGCAGAAATAAATTATTATTATTATTATTATTAAGTATTTATCCACTGGTACATAAAATACTAGCCAAACCATCTCCTCCTTCCTCACCACCACAACGGAACTTTTAGAGATTATCCATTTTTATCCTGCTGTAAAAGACAGATGAATGTTCAGTCTGCTTCTTATTTTATCCAAAGCAGTTTGCTCCTCTCTGGTGCTAATTGGGTATTACTTCAATGATATGAGAAACTGACCTGCATTCCCTTTTAGATGATAAAAGCAACACAGCTGGCTGAGTTTTTAAGACTACCTAACAATTACTGGAAACAAACAAGTATGGTTTTGGTTATTAAACATCTAGGTTACAATGTGCCATTAATTTTTGGGCATACCTTTCTAATAAGCATTTGCAAGTAGTGGAAGGTATGTCACAATGCATACAGTTTGATTTATCAGGTTTCTAATGCATTAAGCTCCTTCAAAAATATAAAAAAGGCTAACAGCAGGAAAATAGGAACTGTCCATGGTGAAGAACTATTATGGTTTTATTCACAACGTGAATGACCCACGTTTTGAATCCTTGCCCCCAGGATTACTGGGGCAGTATCTGAACCTGCAGTGCCACTGATTTGTTTTGCCTCAAGCCCAGCCACTCTCCCACAAAAGCCTCCCTGTCAAGTCCCCTAGTCACACCTTTCCTGCCCATCTCCAGCCCATCATGCCTCCCAACTTCCTGGTTGGCTGCCAGCCAGCATGTAAGGATGTCTGGTAGCACCAGGAAACTGGGTGGAGTAACTCCCTCTCTTCCATTTCCAGCCCTTGCTCTGTGTCTTGTTCCCAGTTCCCAAGTCCTTGCTTTTGTTCCTGCTCTTCATCATAGACCTGCCTCTGCTCTAGTCCATGTCCTCAGCCTTGCCTCCCCCATTTCCTTCCCCCAGATCTGATTCTGACCGCTTTCACCCCAAACCCCAACAGCTACCCATGTCCCAGATACCCGTCACCCTGCAACACTTACACAATGCATTTTTTTGTTACAAGCAGCTTGCTTCTAGCTGTCAGGGTTGGGTCTTGAATCCCAGCTCAGGACTTGGATGGGGCTGGCTCTTGCCCCTGTGCAACCTGCACCCCTTGGTGAAGGGTTTCTAGTAGAGTAGAAACTCGGGCCTTGGAAAACTATGGAATCCACTGCGGATTCTGATACTTGGTACTGAATTTCCAAAGTCCAAGTACCAAGGCCAGCCATTGGAAAATTTCGGAAGCCTCATTCGAGTGTGGCGCCTCTGTGCGCGTGACTGGAGTGATCCAGGGTCGGAAACGAAATTTAGTGTTCTATTTGGTAGGAGGGGGTATGGAAGGGAACAGTTAAGTGATGGACAAGTCAGATGGAAAGTTATGATTGGCTGGCAGAGACAAAATAAAAGTGGCTGTACAGCCATTTTTCATTATCAAATTAATTTGGCTGTGTGTGCTACCTTGCTGATCTATAAGTAATTGGCTTGGGGGGGGAGGGGTGCCTGTCCTGTCCTCTCCTGTCCATATGGGCAATGCTGGGAGATGGCCATGATTTTTTTAAAAAAATAAGTGGGTGCCACACTGCTGCTGCCTGCTGCTTGGCACCATGGAGGCCAGAGGGATCTCTCCCTAGCTCCACTTCCCCTGGCCTGGGCTATCCATATACTAGGAATAATGCTGGGGGTTGTCACCAGTGCCAAATAATACTTAACATTTGGGTGCTACTGTTGCTTGCACTGTTTATTAGCAAGCTGGCAGCAACCTAGAGGCCGGAGAGGGATCACTTTTGCTGTGGTTTTTGTGGGCACTTTGACTGTACTTTATGGGTTCAACTTTGCCAAGATGTGACTGACCACTGGGGCACAGGGAAGATATACTTTATTTCTGGTTAAAATAATATGATGCATCATATGATGTGAGGGGGCCTGCCTTGCATAGGTGGGCACTGGGCTGGCACAACACAGGATTGTGTGTGTGTGATATGTCTGGTTTCTTTCTTGTGGGAGTTGTTATGTCTGCTGGACTGGCTTTTGGGGGGGAGGTTCTTCTCGCAGTTGCATGTTTGTGGGTTTACCTTCTTGAGCGATTGTCCCATTTTCCTAGCCTCCTTTTCTGGGCACTGCTTGGTTGGCATCATGATTTTAAAGTGGGTGAACTGCTGATAGTGGACCATGCTGTGGGTACACTACTGCTAGTTTTTGTTTTGGATTTCTGCCCCCAGTTAGACTTTTGTGGGTTTGTCTTCTTGAGTGATTGTCTCACTCTTGCTAGCCTGCTTTTCTGGACACTGCTTGGCATAATGATTTTAAAGTGGGTGCACTTTAAAATCATTAAAAGAAAGAGTTCCGAAGTTCCGAATCCTGGGTCCTCAGACAGAGTTCCAAAGTTTGGCCAAGTGCCTGGATTGGGTACTTGGAACTTTGGAACTCAGTCTGAGTACCTGGAAGGTCTATTCGGTACAGCACTAGTTTCTAGTGTTTCTCCTCTTCTGTTGTCTTCCATGCCACATCCATCCAGCTTCCTGATTGGCCCCAGCTTTCTTAAAAGGCATGCTGGGAGCAGCAGGAAACTGGCAGAGCAGCTGCTTCCTTGGTGTTCTAGCCTGACACACGTTCTGAATCTGGTGACTCCCTGGTCCTGTATTCCAGGTTGTATTGTTCTATGACTGTTTTCATTTCCTTGTTAAGCCTTGTCCTTCCTTTTTCCTCCCCCTTGTTACATCTGTGTCTTATCCCTCTCCTCTCTATAGTCCTTGTAGAGCAGGGGTGGGGAACCTTTTTGAGGCTGGGGGCCGCATTGTTGGTCCCCGAACGTGATGGGGGGGTCACATGTCAAAACCAATTAAAATCAATTTTAAAACAATTAAAATAGATTAAAATAAATTAAAAATAAATTAAAACATAAATGAAAATCAATTAAATAAGTAAAACTATTACAATAACCACACACACACACACACAGAACATACACACAGACAGAATACACACACACAGAACACACACACAGAATATACTCACAGAGAGAACACACACACACACACACACACACACACACACACACACACACACACACACACACACCCCATCTCACTCCTGGACTCACCTGCGCCCGGCTCGGCGCTGGCCCCGTACTCGGCAGCATTGAAGGTAGTATCCCGCCTGTGGCCGCAGGTGCCCTAGTCCAGCACCTGAAGGGGCAGCTCAGCACCAGGTTGTGGGTAGCAGCAGAGCCTGGTGGCACAGCACGGCGTGTACGCCCCACAGGGCTCTGCCTCCAGACCATGCAGCAACCGCAGCCAGGCTCCAGCAACAGCTCTGGGCAGGTAAGTTTGATTAGGCTTTCCCTATTGTGTGCAGCCCACAAAGCCCCGCTCGGGCCACAGTGAGCCGGGCGATGGGCCGTACACAATGGTGAAGGCCTTAGGGGTCGATGGGCCATGAGAACAAGCCCCGCAGGCCGGAAGTGGACCGTGGGTCGGAGGTTCTCCACTAGGGATGGGCAAACAGAACCAAGTTCAGAAATTTGGTTCAGTTCAGTTCGGACATTTGGTTCGGTTCGGAAGTACGGTTCGGTCAACCGAACTATTCGAGTTCGGTCCGAACTCCGAACTTCCGAACAAAGTTTGGAAATTCAAACCCCATTGAACTAAATGGAATATTATCTTTTAGAGATGGGCGAACATAGCCAAGTTTGGAAATTCAGTTCGGTTTGGTTCGAAAATCGAGTTCAGTTTGGAAGTTCGGTTTGGATGACCGAACCGGTTGAGTTTGGTCCGAACTCCGAACCGCGTTCACCCATCCCTATTCTCTATCCCTGTTGTAGAGTGTAGTCTTGTAGTTCCCTTGTTACTAGGGATGGGCGAACAGATCGTGGTTCAAGTTCGGCCATTCGGTTCGGCTGCGTTCGTTTCGTCCGTTCGGTTCGCCCGTTCGGTTTGGTTCGTCGGTTCGAATGTTTGGCCGTTCGGTGGTTCGGATCGAACGTTGAGTTCGGATTCGGGATTTGTTTCGGTCGGGATAGGTTCGGTCTTTAGTTCGGTGCAATCGGGAACTGAAAATGACATTTAGTTTTTGAAATAAAAGGAAAAAACTAAAAAACATATTTCTGGCCATAACATTTTTGTTTCTTATTACTTTTTGATGATATTTAGGGAGATTGTACCCCCCAATGGAGCGCACCAAGTAGACCAACATTCGGAACGATTAGATAAAGGAAACTGATTTCAGAAGCAATTGAATATTGTGATTTTAAGAAAAGCTCCATACACATTCATGACTACAACTTCTTTATCTTGCATCCAATGTTCATGAAACTTGTGCATATTACATCCCTCTATATGCTTAATATTTCTGCCAATTTTAGGAAAGAGTGGATAAAGGGTCCCAAGGGTATAAGACATTAACCTGAAAATACATTTCCAGCTGTTACATTTTGATATTCCATTCTGTTTACAGGATATTTGACAGGAATGTATCAAATACCGTTCCTGCTATTTCAGCAAATGTACAGGAGATTTTGATAAAGGGAACCACTTCTGTTGGCCAATTTGCATCACAAACCGATCTTATACCACAGTGACATAAGAGAATCCCAGGCATAGGCCCCTTCTCTACATTTGTTGTACAGGCATATAAAATTGAGACCCTTTATAATATCTCTCTGATATTTGGCAGAGATGATCATGAAAGTGAAATATATAGTCCTGCCAAATTTCATGTACACTGGTTGGACTACAAAGATGTTATAATCAGACATACATTTATTTGTTAATTGCTTATACCACCAAGACCTTTTGTCCAATCCTTCTGAAATTTGGCAAAGATAGTTACTATGGGAAGGGGTATAAACTTAACATGTTTCACCTACATTAGATGTGAGGCAAAGAAGTTACAGCTAAGAATGTATATGTAGAATATTGCAAAATACAATAATGCAACTGCTTCTAAAATCGGATTCCTTTATCCAATTGTTTTGATATTTGGTGCACATAATGAGTTCTATTGAAGGTAGAGGCACCCCAAATTTCAGCCACATAGCTTAAAAAACAAAAAAGTTACAGCCGATAATGTGTTTTCCATTGAAACCAATGGAAATTCAATTCCGAACTCACCGAACGCATCCGATCCGAACGTTCGAATTCGAGTTCGGTTCGACCGTTCGGTTCGGTTGACCGAACTATTCGAGTTCGGTCCGAACTCCGAACTTCCGAACCGCGTTCGCCCATCCCTACTTGTTACCTCTTTACCTTGCCCTAATCCTCCTCCCTACAGTCCTTCTATAGCCTAGCCTTGTGATTTCCTTGAATCCCCCCTGCAGTATTGCCTTATCTTGTCTTGTGGTTCCTCGTATCCTCCCTGCTGCAGTCTGTCTTAAGCCTCACCTTGTATTTCCCTTGTTACCTTTGTGCCTTGTCTTTCTTCTCCCTGTCGTTTGCATCTAGCCAAGTGTTGGGGTTTCCTTGTGCCTCTTGAGTCCTAGCCAGTTACCCTTGCAGCCATGTATTCCTTGTCTCGTTCCCCCTTGTGCTTCCCTCCCTTGTAGGGTCAGTTCTTCCCTTCCTTGTAGTTCCACATACACCCTGCTCCTTCCTTCTGTCTGTGTCTTGTAGCTCTGATAGCACCCACCTTGTGTTACCTGAACTCCTTCCTTCCTGCTCCCACTATCCTGCCCCTCCACGTTGTACTCCGAGCCCTCTGCAGTGCCCATGTTCCTTCCCCCTTGCCCTGCATCATCAAGTTAGATCTTGTCTCCCTTTTCTCTGTGTGTGTGTGTGTGTGTGTGTTGTCTGGGAGTCTTGCTGCCACCTACTGTTGGTTAGTGGTAATTTTGGAGCTACAGCCTTGTCAACATCGCCTCCGTGATGATGTTCAGTTTTGGCCCTTTAAGCCTGAACGCTAAAAGAACCCGAGGGGTATCCAGTCTGACCATGGGGCTGTGCTCCACATACCATGCTCCCCCTAGCCCCTCTCCCTCTACACCCCTATGTACCTAACACTAGCAACAAAACCCTACATTCAAAGGTCATTAAAATCATTTTACTTATGATTATATTTTAAATTTGTATTCCACCTTTTTCTGCAGGCTAAGGGTGGCTCACAACAAATAAAAACAACATATTAAAACAAATATAAATAAGTCACATGTAGAGCACTCTCTTCCCCTCCCCCCCTAAAAAAAACCCCAACCTTAAACACTCTACATCCCATCCAATCCACTCCCATCTCTCATCTGGAGAAGTCTCACTCTCCCAACACCCTCACCTCTCATTGGAAGGAGAGTCCTTCCCCCTCCTGACCTATTCTCCCTCCCATGTCCATCCCCACCTCCTTTGCTAAGGGTCTGTGACTGTCCTCAAGTCCCTCCCATCCCCACAACACAATTCTCCATTCACTTTAAAAATCGCAATTAATACCACTGCTAAAACATTCACTGCCACCCCTTCCCCCCTCCTTTATTACCACCAAAGGGCACAATACAGTGGTACTCTTCTGCAGTGCCATGCCATGGGCACCAGAAAATGAGCCCACTGACTTTAATGGGGATAGTGGGGTTCTTTCCTCTTGCTGCAGCATCTGGTGTGGTGCATGAGCTGTGCCCCCACCCTTCCTGCTCTCAGGGAAATGCTCCTGGAGGGCTAATGACGATGGTAGCCCCCTCAGTCCATGGTGGTGGGTGCTCAGTGGTGGGCCAGCAACAGAAGAAACAGCAGCAAATGCTCCCTTCTTTTTTTAGGTTTAACAATACTTGTCTGTGTTTAACAATACTTTCCAGTGTTTTGAAAAAGAGACATGGTACACATGAAAACTAGTTACTTTTCAAAATAAAGCACAAAATAAAGGTACAATACCCACTTCAGTTACTTTCTGTGACTTAGCATACACATATCCACATTTTCTCCAAGGGTTTTTCTTATCCCCATATGCTGTGTGAAAGATCCACTCAAACAAAAGGGTAAAATGACTAAGTGACTTTAAAGTGAAGACACGGAAGCTGACTGTATGCAAAATGCTGTCAAAGATGTAAAGCAAACACACTGATAAAGAATAAAGAAAATGCACTGCATTCTTGTTCCATTCAGCAGTTGTAAGTTGGAACAACAGTCAGTAAAATATTTTTAGACAGAAATGTGATTTTAAGTTGACAGTATCCCTTAAGGTTTTAAGCTTTAAGGGTTCGTTTGTCAGCTGCAAATATGAGACTCTCTTTGGTTTTTTACCTGAATAAATCAATTTGATCTATGTGCAGATGGATTGTTAACTTCAGAAAGCTCTTCCTGTCCTCCTTGTATTTGTGCATGAGACTAACTGCAACACACAGCTTGCCTATAAAACAATGAGATTCATAGAACTATTCAAACTAAGACTTTTCCTCTGGTGTATTAGTGTAGAAGTGGACCAGTGGTGTGTGACATAAGATGATAGTGTCCCTTCTCCTTGTACAAGGAGGTGTAGCTCAGCGGTTTCCTAACTTCTGGTCAGTTACCCCATTTTGAGTCTTAAATATCATCCTGAAACCCTAAACATAAACAAAGACAAGTGTCAGGTCCAGACATCGGGGATGGTCTGGGGACTACTACTACTACTAATCACTTCTAAAGTGCTACTAATTAAACCCAGAGCTGTACAAATACATATAAAATGAAAGACAGTCGCTGCTCCAAGGAACTTACAATCTACGTAGGGGTGGGACACCGGAGAGAATACCGGATACCGGATGTACCAGTATCGGATCTCCCTGGTAATGGATTTACTGGTATCGGCATACCGAATTTTTAACATTGGCCGCGTTACCGGATTTTTTACATTGCGGCTATTGACTTCAAGGGCCGCAATGTAAAAAATCTGGTACCGCGGGCAATGTAAAAAATCCGGTATGCCGGTACAGGTAAATATTGGATTTATCGGATTAAGCCGATACACCCAAATACCGGCAATATCGGATCTCGGGCGAACCGGAATTCCCACCCCTACAATCTAGATAAGACATGGACACAGATAGTTAAAACCAAGGCAATAGATGAATCATGGACTACAGGGTGCAGTTTATTCAGTAACTGATTTATTACGACTAAGATCATGATTGGGATAGTGATTTAAAGGCGATTTCAAAGAGGTGGACCTTTAGGCAGGACTTGAATATGGATAGGAAGGGCCAGGTGCACTGCCTCAGAAAGAATGTTTCGGGCATATGGTGCAGCAAGGTGAAAGGCCCGGAGTAGAGAGTTAGCAATGGAGGAGAAGGGTACAAATAAGAGGATCTTGCCTGATGAACAGAAGTCATGAGAAGGGGTTCAGGGGAGATAAGGGAGGAGAGGTAGTGAGGGGCTGCAGAGTGAAGACACTTATAGGTAAGAAGAAGAAACTTGAAGTATATATGGAAGTGGATGGGGAGTCAGTGTAAAAACTTGAGAAGGAGGGGGTTACATCATGGTTGTAATGGTGTGTAAGGCAGGTGAGTCTTGTAGCTGAATTTTGAATACACTGATGTGGAGATAAGATGGTTCAGTGAAAGACCTGCAGAAAGCTGATTAGAATAGGCTAAGTGGGAGGTGATAAGAACATAGATAAGAGGTTTGGTTGTGTGTTCAGAAAGGAACGATGGATGTTAGTAATGTTATAAAGAAAGAAGCAACAACTTTTAGCAGTGTTGTGGATGTGAGCAGAGAAGGAGAGAGTGGAGTCAAAGATGAACCCAAGGTTATGGGCTGAGGGGACAGGAAGGATGACAATGGGGCTGATCCCATGCTCTGTGTGCGCAGTCGCATGCACACACAACCGCGCAGTTTGCATGGGTGTCAGAGGCTGTGGGCACATATGGTTTGTGCACACATTCGTGCACATTATGCATCCTACATGGCATGGCCCACATGGGCCCCAGTGTTTTCTACAGAGATAGAGAGTAAGGGGACCAATGTATGGACCCCGGTAACAAAGCTGGCATGCTGGCAGATACAGGCAGGGAGATAGACAGAGAGCCTGACAACAGCCAGAATGAAGCAATCAGGCAGAACCAATTCCTGAAACCTAGTCAGAGCAGGTCTAAATTATGAAGACTGTAAAACAGGTCAGAGCAGATTCAAAGTAAGGCTCAGACCCCAACCAGTACAAAGGAGTGCAAACAAGGATCAAGAATCAGGTAATAGGTCTAGCAGGTAACACCACGCAGAGGAAGTCTTAAGAGAAACACATGATCTGGCCAGCTTCTTGTGGCTTCAAGGCCAGTCTTAAACACAGGCTGGCAACCAACCTGGGAGATGGGAGCAAATAGCAGTGCTGAACAGGGATATGGTCGGACCAGCACTGGGAGGGCCTTCAGCAAAAAACCCTTGTGCCTAGCCAGAGTGAAGCAGTAGTGCTGAGAATAACAACAGGATTGTTCTCCTGGGAGGGGTGTCAAGCAGGGGGTAAGGGCAAGCATGGCCCTCGAACCTCAATGGTACCATTACTCCTTACAAGGGCCCACCCCGGCATTCCCCCTTCAGCCTTGGCCAGGGAGCTGTTCGAAGGGGAAGGTTACTAAGATGGAATTGGTGCTGGCATTGGAGGGCACACCTACTAAGAGTTTAATAAGTTGCTTCAGCTAAAATACTGGACCCATGATTGCTTAGCAGCAATCTTACCAACGTTCTTGCTCTGGTTAATTAAAGAGTGCAGCCATTTAATTCCATTCTAAGTCTCTGTGTCTCATTTCTTGGGGGGGTGGGGTGTGACGGCAAGCCAGGCAGCCACCACCTCCACCTCCAGGGCCCTGAGGGTGTCTGATTCCTTAGAATGAGCAAACTATATTAAAAAAATCTATTGGGACCATGGCCCTGCCTGCTAATAGTGCTATGGTGTCTCCCCTGGACAAATTCTGCAACAAAACAATTAGAATGCTGAATAACTATCATAACAACAACTTTATTCAGACTGTTCTCTGGACCAAAAACATTCACAAGGACAAATTGCCATTCTAACAATTAAGCACTTGGTGGCAATGTGCAGGGAAGGCAGCGTATGAGGCACTCGCAATAAAAAAAATTCATGAATACCAGAGGCACAAGCCCAGTTGGAGTCCTGCCCCTCTAGACTTGCTGCTTCTTGGGGCTGCCATGAATATTCAAAGAGAGATATTTGATGAGTTTTACCAATTTGCATGTACAATTGAAATGTGCATGACATTTGCAGATTAAGCAACCAGGTTCACAATGGGCTTATAATTTGATAAGCACTGCTCATTAACTGGCAGTTTATTAGCCTGCATTTCATTTGTTCACTACTTATGTGCTCCTAGCAGAGGCTCATCAAAAGCCAGGTAAGTATGACTAAAGTTGCTGTAGTATGTTTCGGCTTTGTTTAATCCACTTGGTTGGCTTGTTCATTGAAGCTAAACTGCTACTTTGATTAGCTCAACCTTAACTGAAATGAACAAATCCAACTAACTGGACAAAGTAAGGGTTCAGTGATGTTCATTAAGGGAACTAAGTGAATTAAAGGGAACTGAATTTTGCACAAACATTCAGAATATTTGTGAACTGCGGAGATCACAAATCTGGATGCTTCCAAGGGCTCCCAGGTGTCCTGATATGACAATTGGGTGTCCAGATGAGTGGCTCTTTCACTGCACTGCTCTCTTCCTACCCCCTGCAGCCCTTCTCTGACCACTATCCCCTGGGAATAGTGGGTGTTCAAGTGGCTGCACTGGAAAGAGCGGAGCCCCAAACTGCTTGGTTCTCTGCTCCACTCTCTTCCCCTTTATTCATTTCAGACCAAGTGCGGAGGTGGTTGGCAGGGAGTGGGGGAGAGAAGGAAATCAAGGTTGGAGACCTGTTCTACTCTCTCCTCTGCAGCTGCCTCAGTCACTGCCTTCCTGAGGCTCAACAGTGTGTTCAAGAAGGGCAGGGCCTGAGAGAGGTGCAAAGAGCAGACAGAGACTGGGCAGTAGTTTTGGTCTCCCATTCAGTTCTGTCCCAAGTCCCCCACACCAGACTTGCTGCTTCAGAAATGACAAGCCCGGTGAGGGTGTGGATGTCTTCAGAGAGGAGAGAGTGGAGCAGTCGGGTCTCCCACTCTCCTCATGACCTACTTCATCTCATTCAGACACGTTGTTGATCTGGGGGACAAGTACTGCTCCCAGGTGAGTGAAGCATCTGGATGACTGAGATGCAGAAAACCACGTCACTATTGTATTCACTAAAGGAAAATAATATTTAAATTTGATTAGCCAGTTATTCAGTAACAAAAAACCACTACGATTTAACAACAAAATTAAGGCTTGTATACATACAATCATTTATTTATTTATTTGTATTTATAAAAATCATTTAATACCCCGCCTCTCCTGCTCCAAGCAGCCCGGGGTGACTTACAGTGTTAACACACATAAGATAAATAAAACCATGAAATACAATAAAAAGGGAAGGCACAAAACCAAACCACCTGTCCCCCCATCCTACCCTACACCCCACCCTCGCAAAAAGCCAGGCAGAACAGCCAGGTTTTATAGATACGGTGGAAGGAGGGGAGATCCGGGGCTCCCCGGGCGTCCACCGGCAGGGAGTTCCACAGCCTAAGTGTGGCCACCGAGAACGCCCTCTCCATAGTGGCCCCTGGGCCACATGAGGGACCTTGAGGAGGGCATCCCCAGAGGACCACAGAAGCTGCTCCAGAGCATAGAGAGCGAGGCGGCCTTGGAAGCATCCATCATGTTCCAAAAAGCAAGGAAATTCCATGTTAAGGAAGACACCTTAACTTGCACACCGTTGTGGCACCACAGACCTTGAACCGCAAGACATACTGCCCATACTCACAATTCACGGACCAGACACCCACATCCTCTTCATTTGCGCATTGAAACACCCACTATCCAGTAAGCCTAAGCAAATCCTCCTTGGCACAGATGCCCTCTCCCTGAAAACTCCCAGTCTTTTGTGAGATGAACCAAACTTTCTTCCAGCAGAGCTCCCTTTTATCCCACAAACTCTCACTCTCCTCTCAGACTAAATAATCCCCTGTTGCATATCTATCTGCCTTCAAACCCACCATCTGTCCAGTCTGTAAGGAATCATTCTAAGGAAACTCATCCTTCTTATCGCAGCTGTCCTTTGCCCTCAAACTAGCTGTGTGTTGTGAGCCAAAACCCCTTGCAAGACAGCTGGCTCCTTCCCCCAAACACCCAATCTGCCTTGACCACAAGTCTGCACGCCCTAGCTATAGTACCACCTCGATACAGTTTTCCCTCCCTACAAATGCTTAGTCTCTCTTCATCCTATGCAAACCCTGCCTTGTACTGCTCCACCTCCTTTAAATCCTCAGTCTACTCTCATCCTAAGCAATCTCCAGGCCTATATGTTTTCATACTAAAATCCCAGTCTCCACCAACCTTAAGCAAATGCTTTCCCTGTGTGACATTTCCAGCTCCTTCCAGTGTCTCCTTAGTGTTACATCCCCCTCCCCACAAAAAAGCTGGCCTCTGCCCCAGAACTCTCAGGCTACCATGAGCCTCAGGAACCCCTCCCTAGCAGAGCAGCTTCTTTCCAAAATGTTTGTGGAGGTAATATCTATTTATTGTACAGGTCAATAGTCATGACAACTGTACATATCACAAAATATACAAAAATACACAATAATTAAACAAACCAAAATAAAAACATGCTATAACAAGCCCACATGGGCAAGAAACAGAAAACATATGCTTTAATCAAAGCATTTGTAGTCAGGAGGAAATCTCAGCACATTTCCTCTCCAGCAAAGTTGCATCCTGCCCTCAAAGTCCCAGTCTCCCTTGAGTCTAAGCAAAACTCCTTCTGGCGCTGGTGTATCCTTCATCCTAATCTTCCAGAACTGAAAGGGCTGAACTCGGTTCCGGGCTGAACTCAGTTCTGAATTTACAAGTTCCAAGGACCAAGGTTGGTACTCAGAAATTTGGTACCCTCGATCGAGTGATGGATGCGCACATGACCAGGGTGATGCAGACCTGACCCTAGCTTCTCTAAGCTATCAGAAAAAGCTTAGTTTCATATTTGGTAGGCCCCCCTGCCTACCAAAGCACAGTGCAGTTTTTGATTGGTTGGCAGGGGCAAAATAAAAGTGGCTGTTTGGCCATTTTCCATCCTCTTTAGTGAATTTGGCGGAGTGCTACACTGCTGTATCTGTATTTCAGCTGGGGAAAGGGTGCCTGTTAGAGGTATGGACCAGGGACCCATGTCGTTTTTTTGTTTTCATTTTTGTTATTTAAATCTGTCGTTTTCATTTTCATCAATATCAAAATTTCGTTTTTGTTTTCTATTTCCATTGATTTCAATGGAAAACACATTTTCAGCTGTAAACTTTTTGTTTTTCATTATATTTGGCTGAATCCTGGGGGGCTTATACCTCCAATGGATGGCATCAGGCGTACCAAACTCCACAAAGATTGGATAAAGGAATCAGATTTTTATAAGCAGTTGAAGTATGCTATTTTGCAAAAATCTGCATATACATTCCTGACTGTACCTTCTTTGTCTCCCATATAAAGTGGATGAAACTTGTCAAGTTTATACCCCTCCATATGTTTAATATCTACACCAACTTTCAGAAGAATTGGATAAATGATCCTGGTGGTATATGCAATTAACTTACAAATGTATGTCTGATTGTAACATCTTTGTAGAACAACCAGTATACATGGAATTTGGTAAGCCTATAGCTCACACTTTCAGGAGCATCTCTGCCAAATATCTGAAATATGTGATAAATGGTTCCAATTTTATATGCCTGCACAGCATATGCAGAGAATGAGCCTATGCCAGGGATTCTCTTATGTGTCACTGTGGTATAAGATTGGTTTGTGATGTCAATTGCCGCCAGCCACCCCGAGCTGGTGACAGGAGGGCATGGGGTATACATTACTGAAATAAATAAATAAATAAATAAATAAATAGGCCAGCAGAAATGTCAACCAAATATCCTCCCCCACTTATTACTGGGAAGTCAGAAGCATCTGTTTAAGAAAAAGCCAATAGAGATTCTCTTGTGTCCTCTGTCACAGTGCTGCAGGATGTGACTGGGATGATAATTGACCAGTCTGGATGTGTAAACTATGGCCACTTTCAGACCTCTGCCCCCACACATATTCTGGCTCTGGGAGGGAATGTGCAGCCAAGATATACATGGGGTGCTGCTGGTCTGAAAGCCCCGCCCCCCAACAGCTTTGCCGGCAAACACCCACAGTGATACAGAGCAGGATTTCCTGCTCTGTATCACTGTAGGTGTTTGCCGGCAAAGCCATGCGTGGGGCTTTCATACCGGTGGCACCCCACGTATATCCTGGCCGCGCATTCCCTCCCAAAACCAAAATATGCGGGGGGCAGAGGTCTGAAAGTGGCCTTAGTCTCCTGATTGCTGGGATGCTATCCCCAAAGTACCAGTTATGTCCCTTCTATGCCCACCTCAGGGCTGTCCCCTATGCCCGCTTCAAAGCCACCACCGATTGGACCTGTAAAGCTGAAAGCATACAGTATTTGTCTAGTGAATGTGTCTGTCAGTCTGTTGGGTTGCTCCCCATTCTTCCTCCTATATCATCCCTCCCCCTGCCATGCCAGGTGCCTGCTTCTGACTGGCACGGCATGTGCTGCTCTTTATCTGAATAATGGTCTTCAAGGGGGCAACTTCAATTGCTTATAAAATTGGGTCACTTTGTCAAATTGTCCCGTAGTTTGACAGAAATGACAGAGAAGGTATGTAACACATTTTGCCAAATTTCTTGTCAACAGGATGGAATATACAAATGTTACAGCAGGAAATGCATTTTAAAGTTAATAGCTTATAACACCAGAACACTTTATCCAATCTTTGTGGAATTTGGCAGGAGTGTTAAATTTGTGGAGGGACATAGTATTCTCAGGTGTCATGCAAATTGGATGAATGATAAAAAAAAAGTTGTAGCCAGGAGTGTGTATGGAGCTTTTCAAAAAATCACAACATTCAATTGCTTCTAAAATTGGTCCCCTTTATCAAATTGTTTCGAAAGTTGGTACACATAGTGCTCTCTGTAGGGGGTAAGTCTCCCCATGTTTCATCAGACTGGAATGAGAAACAAAAAAGTTATAGTCGGAAATATGTTTTTCAGGATTTTCCCATTATTTCAAAAACAAAAATTTGTTTGTGTTTTCATTATTATTATTTGTCATTTTCATTATCATAACAACAAAAATGAAATGTACACCCCTAGTGCCTGTCCTGACCTTAGGGGCAATGCTGAGGGTTACTAGCCACCATGCTTTTTAAAATATATATATTTTAAAGTGGATGCTGCTTGCACTGCTTGGCACCATAAAAGGCCAGAGGGATCACTTTTGCTTCTGTTTTTTGGGGAACTGTACTTTTGCTGTGGGTTCAAATTTGCCAAGATGTGTCCAGCTGGGGCACAGGAGGGATACTTTCTGGTTAAATTATGGTGTGTGTGGAGGGGGCTTGCCTTGCATAGGGGGGCATAGAGGAAGGGAATCTTTTTTTGGGGGTTGGGGTTCATGTCTAGTTTCTTGTGGCTATGCCTGGTGGCTGGTGGCACACATGGGGCCATGGGCCTCAAAACTTGTTGAAACTTGATTGATTGATTTGATTGATAATGCTGTTTTGGTGGAACACCCCAGTGCAATGGAGCACACTAATAGCCACCCTGTTTTTTCTTCCTCTTTTTTTTAATGAATATATTTTGAAGTGGGTGCTGCCGGGCCATGCTGTGAATACTTTGGCTTGCTTTTGCCATGAAGCTTTTGCAGTTGTACTTTTTGGGTTTGTCTCGTGAAGTTATGATTGTCTCACTTTTGCTGTGCTTTTTTGGGCACTGTACCTTTGCTGTGTGGGTTCAACTTCACCAAGATATGCGCAGCTGGGGCACATGGGGGATAATTTATGGTTAATTTATGGTGTGTAGTTAATTTATGGTGTGCCACGTGTTTGCTCAGGTGCTGGCCATTTCTGATTTTCCTCAATTATGAGTTCCAAGGATTTCGGAGGTTCCGAGTTCTGAATTCCTAGTCCTTGGAAAAAGTTCCAAATGATAACCAAGGACTCGGTCTTGTTACTCGGAACCTTAGAAATCCTCACAAGTACTCGAAGCATCTATATGGTGCAGCCCTACTTCTGAGCCCAACCAACCAGTCATAACACAAGTGCCTCCCTTTCCTAAGTCCCCAGTTGTCTGTGAGCCTAAGGAAATCCATACCATGGCACAGCTTCTCTCTTCCCTCCAAAACCAGAGACTTAATTGACTTAACCAAGCCCACCCCCTCCACAGCTGCCCATTCCTGCCAAACATCCAGTCCCAGACAGAAAACTCTACCTTTGGGGAGGGAGGGGGATTGTTTTGCTCAAGAGAGAGTGGCGTTTTGGGGGAGGAAGCACCAGTTTTTTGGTGGCAGTTCCTTAGGCTTAGGGGATACTCAGGATTTAGAAGGAGGGTGCAGCAGTGTTAGAGTGGGACTTTGCTTAGCATCAGGAGAGACTGGGAATTTGTGGAAAGGAGACAGCTGTGCCAGGGAGGATTTGCTTAGGCTCAGTGGAGAGTGGGGGATTCAATGTGCAGATATAGAGGATGTCAGCTGAAAGTCCAAGGGCGAACTGAGTCTTACGGTTCAAGGTCTGTGGTGCCTCAATGGTGTGCAAGTTAAGGTGTCAGCCTTAACATGGAATTTTCTTTCTTTTTGGATCATGGTTGTATGTATATGAGCCTTAACTCCGTTGTTAAACCATAGGTTTTTTGTTACTGAATCTCCTTGTTTTTTGTAAGGCATTTCTTTTGGAAACATATCATTTAACTTCTGTGAAAGTGCAGGTAGCTTACCATACCCTATCCGGCTTGTGCGCTCATGAGTATGCTGAGGAGCCTGGACTGGTACAGCCTTTCCCTGCTCTAGCAGGTTCACAGCTAAGGATATTCATTTGGAACTCACGGCTTGCAAACTGCAGTGCCAAGTCAGTGCTCCCGCAGTTTGTGTCTGTCTGCATAACCCTTTCAGTCCTGGATCTTTTCAAAGTGCTGAACTCCCCAGTCCCATGCTTCTTCTCCTCTTCTTCCCCTGTATCTGCCTCAGTTCCCAATCCAGTTCCCAAACTGTTGAGGCTGATTGTATAGAGACAGGGAGAGTGGGAGTGGGGACCCAGCCCAGGGGTGGGGTGGGGGTCTGGGAAATCTACTCCCACCCACGGGCCACAGGCAGGCCCCAGGCAGCCCCAGCCAGGATTTAAATTTGGCAGAGTGGCATTGGGAACCCAGCCCAGGGATAGGCGAGGGCTGCAAAACCCTTCCTCCCCACCATCAGGCAGGGCAGCAGGCAGGTCTCAGACAGCCCCCACCAAGATTTAAATTAGGTAGATCAGCAGTGGGAACCCAGCCCAGAGGAGGGGGAGGGCTTGGAAACCCTTCTCCCACATCCCCGTGCCAGGTGACAGGTATGCCCCAGGCAGCCCCTCTCTCTCCCACAGCTTGAATTAAACTTCCTGTGCCTAAAGAGCTCCTGCAGGCTCCTCAGGCACTACCAGACTCCAGTCAAGCAGACTAAAGTGAGTGAGTGAGACAGAGACATCCTCTGCTGCTGGTGCTGCTTCTCTCAGATTTCCTCTTCAACAACTGAGCACACGCTCCAATACATAAAGGGTTTTATGTGAAATGTAAAGTGCTCTGAGTGCCATGTAAGCAGGAGGGGGAGGGGGCGCTATAAAAGTCAGTGTCAGACCTGACACGAGGAGGAAAATGGGGATACAATTTCACCAAGCCCCCAAGCTCAGAATGTTCTCTCAATATAGTAAAAAAGATGAGTAAAATAAGTGAAAGTAGCATATATGTAAGTAGAGCACCAATATGATCCCCAGAAATTGATTTCCAAATTTATGATGGGGGATGATAGGTAGGAACCCTCATCTACCAGGGTGGATCAAATTTCTTTCAGCAGACCCAATTCCAACCATCCTCTGCTGTGAATCTCAATGACCCCATACACATTACGGGATATCACCTCGCTCATTGTCAGAATTTTAATCATGGGATAACCTATCTCACTCTCCTGCTGAGGTGGCATCTCAGTGAGCGGGTGTGCACGTTAGTTACCCTAAACAGCAGCATCACTTCTTAATACTGTGATTGAAAGGGTGGTGAATTACCCCTCACTTACAATATCATGTGTGAACATAGCTCAACATTTAATTTGGTGAAGGTGTCAGCTCATTGCCAATTGTCCCCAAATGGGAGGATTTGCAAACTGGATTTTTAAGAATAGCTTTACTTATTTACAGTCTGTTTGCTTTCTTCATTAATAGCTTTACACCAAGATAGACACCTTGCTCAGGGAGGGATGTGTGTGTCTCCCTTGCCAGCTCAGTGGAGCAGCCACTGGGGGAGAGGGGGGGGCGGGGCGGGGGGAGCCCGCAGTCATTGGAGTTGTGATGGGCAGGGGAAATTATGCTCCCTCCGGGAGGTTGATTAGATCTGTATGACAGGGCAGGTGTTTGGTGCCTGTCCCTCTCATTGGCCCCTGGGCAGGTGGTGAGATAATCAATTATCAGAGGGCCTCTAGCCTGAATTTGATGCTGCTCAATGCAAGGGCATTTGTAAATAAGTAAAAAATGGTCTGGGAGTTAATCCTGGACCAGGCATCCAACCTCGTGTGTATTACGGAGACCTAACTGGACACTGAATCAAGGCAAATTTTGGCTGACCTTGTTCCACCTGGTCTGAGTACTCCGTACAGTATCAGCCATGGCCAGAGGGGTGGGGGTGGGTAGATGGTGTAGTTATTATTTTTAAGGATACATGGTCCGTGAGGAGGTATCCAGTGCAAACTGTGTCAGGTATTGAGGGCCTCCATCTTGTGATTCATTTGGCTGGAAACAGATTAGGGGTGCTGCTTGTATACTATGCACCTACCTGCACGGCAGCATCTCTGCACACCCCAGTGGAGCTGGTGTCAGGAGTGATCTTGTGGTCCCTGAGGGCAGTGGTCCTGGGGGACCTCAATATTCACACCGACACCAGCCTTTGGGGAGCAGAACATGAGTTAATGGCCACCATGACAACCATGGGACTGTCTCAGATGGTTTTCGGCCCAACACATGATGGGGGACATACCCTGGACCTGATACTTTGCACTGGCCTTGAGGTGGGGGATCTGTTGGTTGGGGAGATGTCGGCTGTGCCCTTGTCATAGACGGATCATTACTTTCTCCAGCCTGGTCTCCTGGCACATGTCTGCCCCCAGAAAGGTGCAGAACCAGTTTGGTTGGTTTGTCACTGGAGACTTATGGAACCAGAGAGGTTCTGGAATGTTCTTGGGGAATCGAATTACCCTCCGATGTCAACAACCATCCGCTCGATGACCTCGTAGCCTTTTGGAATACTTTGCTGACTGAGGCCATCAACCAAATAGCTCCCAGACAACCACTTTCTGAATGTTGAACATCCCCCTGGTTTATGGAGTACCTGCAACAGATGAAGTCTGAGGGATGGCAGTTGGATCAACAGTGGTGCCATACTCACGCTGAAGTTGACTGATTGCGGCATAGAGTTAGTTTAAGAACCTATGCTGTGGCTGTGCAGGCTGAAAAGAAGGTGTTCTCTGCTACCCTCATAGCATCCATGAAGTTGTGTCCAGCTGAGCTTTTCTGGGTGGTGAGGGGGCTGGTCAGTCTGGCCTCCCTCTGCCTGAAACTGGAATTTTCCAGTGCTCGCTGTGACATGTTTGTCGATTTTTTTGTGGATAAAATCATTTGAATTCATGACTTCAACACTGTATTTGAAGCACTAGGTGAACCAGAGGTAATGGAAGCCCCACCTTGTCCTGTTTAATGGGATCAGTTTCAGTGGGTGTCACATGCTGACGTGGTCAATATCTTTGGTACAGTTAGAGCTACCTGTTGTGAACTGGACCTGTGCACGTCCTGGCTGGTCAAGGCCAGCTGGGGAAGGCTGGGGCAATTGCTGGAAGGGGTGGTCAGTGCCTCCCTTAGGGAAGTCAGGGTGCTCAGCTGCCTCAAGGAGGTGGTGGTGCGGCCCTTGCTCAAAAAACCATCACTTGACATTGACTCCCTTGCCAGTTATCGGCCAATCTCTAACCTTCCCCTTTTAAGGAAGGTTACTGAATGGGTGGTGGCTCTGCAGCTTCAGTGGCATCTGGACCGTGCCAGTTTTCTGGATCCCTTGCAGTCCAACTTTCAGTACAGAGACTGTGCTTTTGACCTTGGTCAACAACCTTCGCTGTGAGTTGGATCAGGGCAGATCGACTCTTTTGATCCTGTTAGATCTGTCGACTGCATTTGATACCATTGACCATGAGGTGTTGGTGACTCATTTGTGGGACAGAGCTGGGGTGGGTGGAATTGTTCTTGTATGGTTATGCTCCTTCCTGGCCAGGAGAACTCAGCGTGTGGAGCTGGGGGAGTGCTCATCATCTCCCTGGGACCTCACGTGTGGAGTCCTGCAAGGTTCTATTCTGTCCCCACCTCCTGTTCAACATGTACATGCAGCCTTTGGGCAAGGTCCTGAAAGGGTTTGGTGTCATCAATATGCTGATGACACCCAACTCTACCTCTCATTTTCAGCTGACCCAGACCTGGTACTCTCGGTGCTTACGCGGTGTCTGGTGGCTGTGGGGGACTGGATGAGGGAAGGTGTCTGAAGCTGAATCCCGACAAGACGGAGGTGATACTGGTGGGAGGGGCTGAGGGAGTAGTGACCCCTGTCATCGATGGAGTCCACCCTCCATTTGTACCTGAGGTCTGTACTCTGGTGGTGCTCCTCGATTTGCAGCTCCTACTGGATTTCCAGATGATGACTGTGATGAGGAGCGCTTTTTGCCAAATACATTTGGTGCGACGGCTTCAGCTGTATGTCTTGGATTCTGACCTGGCCACCATCATCCATGCTTTCATCACCTCAAGACTGGACTACTGCAATGTTCTCTACATGGGGCTACCCTTGGTGATGGTTCAGAGATTGCAGCTGGTGCAGAACACAGTGGCCCATCTCCTTAGGGGACGGGTCGTCGTGAGCACATTATACCAGTGCTCTGACTTCTGCACTGGCTGCTTATAGTCTTCCGGGCCTGATTCAAGGTGTTGGTTTCAACCTATAAAGCCCTACACAGCCTGGGCCCTGCCTACCTGTGTGATTGCCTCATGCCCAGGGTCCTGAATTGGCCCCTGCAATTGTCTGGGACCACCTTCCTTTTGGTCCCCAAATCGCTCAGGTAGTGATGATGTTGATGGAGGGAGGTCCACTTGGCCCAGAACCTTCTCTCTTTCTGAAGACAGTGCAAGACCTGGCTGTTCCACCAGGGGAGATGGGTGAAGGGTGGTGGGCTGGGGCGGGGAGGGTTCTTTAAACTTCACTTTTGTGTATTATGTATTTTAGGGTTGGAATTTTTCTATTTATATGAATTTTATTTTATATATACACATTTGTATGTATTTTATTATTGATTATTGTTGTGAGCCACCCCAAGGGTTTGGTCTAGAAGTACAACAAAATAAAACAACTAAATAAATAAATAAATAAAATAATTGTGATTCAGATTCCTACTCACAGAAGTCATCAAGGATTTGGCTCCCCTCTGATGGGAACCAATGGTAACGCTCACAAACTCCAGTTGTGAAGGATTATGCTATCACACCTTTAGTGAACCATTTTGCAGTTTTGTTGCTTATCTTTCAAAGCAAGACAGTTCTGAAGTTTTGTGTTAATAAGTTGAATGGCATCTACAACAGGGCAGAGTCCCTGTGGGCTTCTGGCCCCTTTAAGGAGGTGTCTTCAGGCTGAGGAAGATGCATCTCTCAGTTAATTGGCTCAGCTGTATTAAAGATATGGCAAGGCCAGCCCAGGAAGAGAGCTGAGAGAGAGAGAGCGCTAATAGAGAGAAGAGAGAAAGCTGACAGAGGCAGGAGCTAAACAGAGCTCTACCTCAAACAGAGCAACACTGGAAGAGGCAGGAGCTGGGGAGAGCTCTGCCTCAGGAATAGGCTCAGAGGGTTGTGCCGGATTGGAAGGGTTTGCTGGGTTTCATAGGGAACATGCCTGGCCAAGAGAACCTGGAGAACAGTTGATTAGGGCCCCTGGTCCGAGGCCTGAAGGTAACCACTTCTGTGTGTAGAAGACTCTGTGTGATTAAAAACTGTTTGAGTTAATTCCCCATTGAGAGTAACTGTTGGGGCCCTAACCTGGCAAGGACTTACTCCAGTTAAGTCCATCCCTGACACAGCATCCACTTCCAAATTTTTGGTAGAAGTTGGTTCAGATTCTGCTAATCAGGATCCCACAGAAGAGTAGGACTGGGAGTTGGGGGAGGGGCAGGAGTAATTTACCATAGCCTCACACGAAAGAGGGCCACATGATGGGCCTGTTTGAACAGTGTGGATGGTTAAATGAGGAGTGCTCAGGGCCATGGGCTTCCAGGAGTCTCTGGGTAGCTCTGCTCCTTGTGACAGTCATACCGATATAATTGTCTTGCTCTACGCATTTCCCCATATGTTTTTATACTACTACCATACTTTCCATTGCCCATTTTCTTCATGTACCATTTCTATAGACACTGATTTCCAGGCCACCATAGCATCCTCTGACTGTAATGAAAATTGTAAGCTGCATCTCTGGAGATAAAAGTAACCATCCTTGTTTGGTGGAACATTTTAGAGCAGACTGTTTAGGTAGTTTTAAAAACACAGTGGAAGACTTAGTGGCGCTATTATTTTGTAGACATTTATTGTCTCTTGGTTACTTATTTGTGCTTGTTGTTTGAGCGATTACTGAAAAGCACTTTGATGCATGTGGCTAAATAAATTAATGAATAATGATAGCATTTAAAAATAAGCCTTTGTGCAAATTTTCAATTACTCACAGTTTCATGGAGAAAATCAACTGTCAAATGCAATTACCCAGCTGTTCACCAGTAATTTTACATCCCTATCTCAAACGCCCAGCTCACCTGAAGAAATAGAAGGAGACAGCATGATCCAGTGGTCAGTGCACCTGTCTGGCAGGGTCAGTTGCTTGTTGCACCATGAATGATCTGCTTTGAAGCTTTGAGCAAGCCTGCTTCCTCATCTAGCATGAGGAGAGTGCTATCTACTTTTTTTAAATGCCTTGAGATCAGTGGAGGAAAAACATCATAAGAGGTGTTATTACTATGGGACTGGACAAATGTCAAGGTGCTGCTGTTCCTGGATGCAACAATTAACTGCATTCTCTTCTTGCAGTAATGACACTGAAGGTTCACTTTATTAGCTTGAAGTCAGCAGGAAAACTATGCTGCAGACAGAATTTACTAGGTTTAAATTCCAGTTGCCTCAGTGAGGTACTGAACCAATTCCACACATTACCATCAACAGTGGTTAAGACATTGGTCATTTTTATATGAGTTGTGGTGTGCCGTGGCAGCAGGGGGGGGAGGGAGTACCCGCAGTCGCACACCGATCCTCCTCGCATCCCCACTCAGGCAGCAACCTCCATTTTTGTCAGTTGTTCCGTGAAAGGGGATGCGTGGGTTGTGAGAGCACGCACGCACCCCCACTCACCGGCCGCAACATGCACACAGGTGGCAACCACTCATGCCCATGCGGCAGATCTGCATGGCCATGAGTGGGACCATCTCATGTAAAAACGGCCATTGATAGGGCTGACTGGTTGACTCCGGGTGATATCTGTGGGGACAGGTGATCTTTGTGTTGGGGAGCAAGGCAGCGCTGGATAGGGATGGGATAAACTGGCTTGCCCATCCCTAAAGCTGAAATGGGTACCTAATTCGGTGCCCCTGGGTAATACCCACATTTTTAGGTACCATTTTAGGTAGTCAAATCAGTAACTGAATACTGTTTGAGTACCCAAAATACAAACTGACATACTGAGATTATCTGAAAAACAAAAAATACCTAAATAAATCTCCAAATCTGGGACAAAATCAGGACAAAAATCACTATTTCAGTATACTGGTTGTCGGTATTTGAGGTACATGATAGAAAACGGGTTCAGATACTGAAAAGTGCCTGAAATATTTGGTTTGATTTGGATACCAGAAATTCAGGTATATCCATTTTTACGAGTACTCGTTTCAAATCTAACTAACCCCATTTGCCATCACCACACTCCTTTCCAAGAATCATTACATCACAATTCAGGTATACCTTTAGAAAGAACCCCTTTGCCCTGTCCCTTTCTAGTGTAGCCACACCTCTTTCTGAGCATTGTGATGCCACCGAGTTCTAATGGGTTGTGGAATGGGAAGGACAGCTTTTTCCAGTGTAGCCATGTCCCTTTCTGAGTGTCATGATGTTGTAGTGTTTGGAAAGGAGTAGGGCAAAACTCACATTCATTTCCCCATGATGGGTGGTATAACACCCTAGGCTGATGTGTAGGCAGGGTCAATTCCTGCCCAGGTCAGTTTGGCCTCCCCTGAATTACATGATCCATGCATTTCTGCACCCAAACATGCATATTTTTGTGTGAACATGCACACACAGACTTGGCTGCGCTCAAGACCTGTTTCAGTCACCACTTGGTGATGTAAAGAATGAGCACTTGTATTTACACATTTCTGAGTTCTGGCCTTTGTGATGGTTTGGTCACGGAGATGTAGCAAAATGAGCAGAGCATTTCCAGACCTAACTTTGCCTCCACTCAGACTCTATTTTCACCAGACACCACCACCCACACAAACAAATCACCATTTTGTAAAACTTCATTTTAACATAGTGGGGACAATCCAGTGGCCTGCTTACGCCAACCCCGATGCACGGCACACAGCCAGAACACATGCGCTCAGACACGCATGCAGTGCCGCACACACAGCAGAGCTGCATGCGGGGCAAAAGTGCAACCCTGGCCTAGCGACCCACCCCATGCGGTTGCGCTGAACGCAGGGTAACACGTGCACGTCTGAGCGCACACATTCTGGCTGTGCGCTGCGAATCGGGGGTCAGTGTAAGCAGGTCGCTGATTGTCCCCTTGGAGTGGATGCCTCCATGGGTGACTCCAGCCATTTTAGAGAACTCATCATTTCTCCATGGTTTTCTGTCACTTTAAAATAAAGGCTAGAAGAGAATGAGAGGAGAGACTCATCTACGTGTGTAGAGGGAAGAACTACTGAAGATATTGACAGTCTACTTGTTCTCAGGCTTCACTGAGAAAGGTGAGCAGGACCTGGCAGTCATATTCCACCACACCACCAATGCTGGGCAGGAGGCTGAGGAATTAGATTGTCCACATACCGCACTAATACAAAAGTAAGTGCTTTGCATGGAGAGCATCTCCAATTTTGCATAGGCTGCACCCATGTAGGCTTCACCAGCAAGGCAGTGCCTTTGTGCAACCATACCCAGGTTCACACTCCCCACTCCAAGAGGCAATTCCGCATGGAATTCCACATTGCCTGCTCATCCACAATTCACCTGGGCAAAACCTCCACAATGCACTGTGCCTATAATCAATTAAATGCACCCTGGGGTAGCATCTGGTGATGGGAGAATGGGTGGGGTTCCAGCAGTAGCCACTCTAGCATGCACAAAATATAGCAATGGGTGCAAGTGTGAAACTCGGGATACATGAATGATGATGATGCTACTCACTTGCTACATGTGTAAAAGCACCCAATAAACCTTTCTTTTGGGCTGCTCTCCAATGAACTTTTGTGGGTTGTGCTGACTGTTTATGGCTTCACAGCACAACAGGGGACATAGACAGCTCACACCACTGCAGCTCTGCTCCTGGAACCAGAGTCTGGCTTATGCAAACTTGTGCTGGCAGAACTCTTGGACCTATGGGTCTAGTTTCAAAATATTTCTCCTTAAAGAACAACTGTGAAGGCTCTTTCAGAACTGCTCCATGATCCACAGCTGGCCCTATGACTTTATTTCTATAAGCGGATAGACTGGTGCAAACTGCTTCCATGAAAAGCCAAGAAATCCGGTGGTATGAAGGAGGATGAGGGGTATCTAGGTTGCTCAGAATTTAGCACTACCTACACTAAGAAAGTTGTTGTAAAAACCTTTGGGTTAAACAACAATAAAATCTATCTATCATCATCTACACTAAGAAAAGGAATTTCTATTGAACTTAATCAGTGTGTTCAGTATGTGTCAGGAAGACAGGGTACCAGTGCAGAACTTGTGCAGGATCAGAAACAGAAGTTGTATAAGATTAAGGCCAGTTGTCATGCAAGACCAGGATCAAAAACCCGACACCAGCACATGGACCAGGCACAAAGCAGAAAGGCAGACTGGGCTCAGGGCAAGCAGAAGAACCAGGATCCGGCAAGGCTCAAGTAGACACAGGCTAACAGTTCCAAGATGAGAGCAAAACAGAGCAAAGCTCCACAAAATGGGGCTGAAGGGAGAGTAGAGCTGGTCCAGGCACAAAACAGGGTTCAAGCCAAGGAAGTGGTGTACAAGAGGTACAAATGCAAGAGGAGTGGGTCTGGAGGAGGCAAAGACAGGAACAGAAATAGTGGGGTGATGAGATCATCCATCCAGGTTCCTGTGGCTTTAAGCTTGCCTTACATACAGGCAAGCAGTCAAACAGAAAGCCAGAAGTGTTGAACAAGGCAGGAAATAGAAGCTCAGCACAGAAAAAACCTTTAGTAAAACACCTTGGACCTTGACCAGAAAGCACAGAGGAAACAGTCACCATCTCCAGGGCCCAATGGGTCTTGGTTCAAGCTCTGATTCCTTGCAGTATTTTAATATTCCACAGTAGAGACCTGCTTATCCAGGCATTTGGAGGGAAACTTGGTTCCTGCCTTCACATTAGGGGTAGGCAGTGTGTGTTACAACGGGTATTTTCAGATGTTATGAGATCGCTGTTCACCACACTGAATCACAGTGGATCCCGTTTGGTGGCAGCGATCTCGTGAACGTCTTTTTGCTCCCGGCCAGATGTTCACCACAGTGAACACCCGGCCAGGATCAAATTGACCACAGTTCTGGAGGTGAGAACCTCATCTCCAGAATCGTGGTTAGATTGGCCACAATCCAGGATGGGGCTGGCAATGGCCACAATGAATGTCTGCTTGCCAGTCCCGTCCCGGAATCAGGTCCCAAACATGGGATGGGATTGGGTGCAGCGGCCTGATTGGCTGCTGCGCCCGCCCATCTCCCCGAGGGTGGGTGGACGTGGACGTGCGGGGGGGGGGGCTGAGCGGCTGCACGTCATCCTGCACAGCCTCGCCTCCTCCCTGATTCCCCTCTGCGATCAGGCCGGCATGTCTAAAGGACAGCTGGTCTAATCATAGACCGGAATCGGAGACAGATCCCGGTCCAGGGTTCAGCGTGGTGGGCCAAAAGGCCCGTCACGTCTGAAATTACCCAATGATGCAACATCTGGCCCCTAATGAGTCAATACAGTGGCTCGACCTTGCTCCCTGAGGAGTTAATGGAAGTGTTGGCATCGACTCTGTTGGATTCAGGATGTGAGAATAAATTTTACAGGTATTTCGTGGTAAAGGAAAAGGTGGCACGGAGAAAGTGGGCATTAAATTCTTGATGGCTTGGAATAGCTGAAATACCATTCTAGATGAGCTGTCTTCAGTAACAGCAAAATAAATCACAAAATGAAATTTTAACTCCTAAGGAAAGCCAGGACACTGAAAGTAATACTTGATAAAGAAAAAGGAAAGGCATACAGCGTTTGGAAAGTTACGTTATTGCTAACAATTATTCCTGAAAAATAATGGAAAATGTAACCCAAAGAATGGAGGAAAAACCCAAACATAATTGCAATGCTAAAGAAAGAAAGAAAAGAGATTATTGTAATCCTGGTGATTACTGTTTTATAAATTTATCTTTTATCCCCAGGAAAATAACAGAAGCAATATTAAGAGAAAAATGCCCGTAACACCTAGGGGGTAATGGAATTGCCAGCAGTAAGCAGCAGGGGTTTATAATAAGTAAATCTTGCCAGAGTGATTCCATTCTTGTTTTATTTGATAGAATTATAAAATTAGTGGCGAGACAGGGATACAGTAGATGCGATATATTTGGATTTTAGTAGTAAAACATTTGATACTGTGGGATGGAAAGCCATTTAAAATGGTGTGACTTATCATATGGATTGAAAACTGTCTAAATAAATGTTGGAAAAACTAATGATCAACTGCATTGTATCTAGTTGTGGGAGATGTTCAGATTCTTTTACTTAAACCTATAACACCCTTGGTCTTTTTTTTACCTATTTGGCTTAGGCTGCACATGTTAGATGCTAATGCAGTACTTACTAGTGGGAATTAACAAAACTCTTCTACATGTCCAGCAGGTAGTTTATAATTTATGGCATGAATAAAAGGAGCAGGTCCTTTCTATTTTTAGGTTTTCTAAATGGTTTATACTTGGTATCCATTGTATTATCAAGATAGATCCCGGGGAAAGCAACAAAGATGATAAAAAGGGCTGGACAGCAAATCATCTGAGAAAAGCTGTAGGAACTAAGAGTAATCTAGAGAAAAGATGACAATCAGGGACATGAGATTAGTCTTCAAACATCTAAAACAGTGCCACAAGAGAGATGGAGGACAAATGTTCTCCACTGCCATAGAAGATAGAACAAGAAGGAATGGGCTTCAATTGTCATGTCAATTTGTGGCAGTTCTTTGATTTTATCATCTAAAAAGAATAATTTCTGTGCACGTCTCTCCGACATTCTCTGCGGAGAAGACTGATGCAAAGAATGTATCTCCATGTTGATGCTCAGTGCAATGGTTCTCAAAGTGGTTTTTTTCCCCCCTGTGTAACCCTACTTTGAGACTTCAGTATAATCCCACAGCCATAGACAGAAAAACAAGACATGCAAAGTATATAAGGTACCAGCTAGATTGTGACCCCAACCACAGATCTCACTCTGAGTCCCTACCCAAAGTTTGGGAACCTTTGCCCCAGTGGTCCAGCAGATTCCTTAACAGGCTTCCTACTTCTGATGTACTTAAGGAATTCTTAATTATTACATTCTGCATCCTTATCAAGGTACTTCTCAAAATCCTCATTGGCCTGCCTTATTATAGGTTTACATTTTACCTGCCAGAGTTTGCGCTTCTTCCTGTTTTCTTCATTTGGACTTGATATACATTTTCAAATGACTACTACTGACCTCTTTAATTTGCTGTTTAGCCATGAAGGCATTCACTTGTTCCTATCTTTTTTGATTTGGGATACACATATAATCTGTGCCTCGACTATTGTGCTTTAAAAAAGTCTCCATGCCTTATGTAAGAATCTGATCCTTGTAGCAACTGCTTTTAATTTCTCTCTCTTACTAGTTTCCTTATTATCTCTTTTTGAAGTTACAATTTATTTTCTCTTTCTCTGTATTTTCCCTCCTACAAAGATACTGAATTTTATTACATTATGATCACTATTACCGAGCAGCTCAGTTATGGAGACCTTTTAGACCAGATCCTGAGCTCTCCTTAACAATAAACCAAGAGTCGCCTCTCCTCGTGTGGTTTCCAGTACTATCTGGTCTAAGAAGCAGTCATTTATGGTGTCTAGAAATTTTATTTTGGCATCACATCTTGATATATTTATTCAGTGCTTAATTTGTGCTTAGGTTAAAAAATATATATATTTTTTTGCCAAGAACCAAGCCTGCCCTTGAAACCACACCTCCCAGCTCAAAGCTTCCTATCTATTTTCTACCTTGATAAGAAACAGGAAGAGAACATGTAACTGAATTCTAATGCTCTCCATTTTTAAAAAAAATAATCAGCAATCTCTGTTGCTTTCCCAAATATCATGTTGCTTAACTTGAGTATCTGTTCCACATCTTGTTAAATGACTGTAACATTCAGTCCTTCCATATAAAAAATTAATGAACTTAGGGGAATTTCCAACACTTCACATTAATTTGCTGAACACTGCAATTTGAAAGAAGAATTCCAACTAGATAACATGCCATTTAGGATGCAGCAAGAGCATCCTTGTTAGAAAGGGGAAAGTATTTTTAAAGCAAACATTCACTTTTTAAACCATGTGTATGATTTCCATAATCAAGCTGTTGTAAAGAAAGGTTTAATTGGCACAGAGGTGGGATAACAGTTGGGTAATTCATATTTTTTTCCCCTTCCTGCAGCAATGCAAACAGCTGCAGACATAATGAGTTAGGCTGGAGTGAAAGGGAAATTTGCAATTCATTTTAATACTTGGTTCAAAATGAAATAGAGGGTTTACCTATAATAGTCTTACATTTACATAGCATCTCTCATTAAAAGGAATCCAGAGTGCCTTATAAATTATACACTATACAGTCCTGGGGTTCTAAGATCCAGTAAAACTAACACACACACCGAGCAAAGCAAAGTTTGGTTATTTTCAACTGGGCTGGTGATCTTTAAGATGGCAAAAGTGTAATGACAGAGCCTGGGACCATCACAAGCAGGGCTTTAATTAGGAGCGTTCGGAGTCTTAAAACATGTGTCTCTCTCTACTCTTTGAGCCAGCATACCTAGGTTTAAGAGTTTCTATCCAAATCATCACCACCAGAAGGGGAGGCCCATCCAGCCTCTGTGTGACCTGGCCTCACTGATTGAAAAAAACCAACCAACACAAAGGACAGATCATTAATGCTGAAACTATCCATGCCCAATGTTGTATCTGATGAATTCACCCACTTCAAATAGGTTCGGGCAAAGCAGATATGAAGCACTATTAATTTCTGCTTCGTATGGATATCTGTTTGTTACTTTAGTTTGGTCACATCAGACATTTTGGTATTTTAGTCATTTTGGTATTTTAGAATTTTGAAAATTTCCCCAAATAGCACTACATAGTTCCAAAAGAAAGTAATGAATAACCAAGTATCCAAGATGAAGCAAACAAATAGGCAAAGCATCTGGAATGATTATCCAAAAATGTCAGATATATATTGTTTTGGACACAGATATTTATTTGACTATTTGGTGTACTATCCCAAAAGGCACATATAAAACCAGCAAATGTAAAATCAGGTATACGACTCAGCTCTTCGGGGTACCTCAGTCCTTGTGCGAGATCAATAAGCACACCACTAGCTGATTTAAGAATAGCTGTGCTGAAGCACATTCAGTCCTGGCAGCTTGGCAAATTCAGCTAGAATTGTATTGATTATGTTCAGAGACCTGCACTCACTGCATGGTCATAATATATGCTGATTTTTGCAGTGTAAGCTAAACTCCATGGTGAACGGCTTTGAAAAGCCACTATTTTTTTTAATTGCCTTAAACTGCTCCTTTTTTACAGGAGGGAGAAGGAGTGGTTCCATGCTCTGCTCAGAGGCAATGACTTTCCTTTACTGGCTCACCCCCTTCCAGACACGCATTGTCTACTGAAAGGGAGGGGTTGCTTTGGCTGTAGCTCACACATCCCTCACAGAGGAGAGGCCATTTTTATGGGTGTAAGCGGATGTGGAAGCTGCCTTCCCCTGGGACGCAGCCCCACGTTCACCTGCTTCCAGCTCCACTGTGGTCCACTTTAGATGGACCGGCAGTTTCTTTTACCCACAGTCCACCCATGCAGCATGCCAGTCCGGGATGTTCCAGAGTGCTGCTGGCAGGGCTGCCTCAGCGCAGACACAGCCTACTCTGGTTCGCACATCTGGCGTCTGCTCTTTACACAGACAAGTCAACCGGAGGTGAAGTGGGCTGGCGTGGGTAGCAGCGGAGCTGTTGTCCATCTAAAAGGACCCAGGGTGACACATAATAATTTCCTGGCTCCATTTACTTGTGCTACTGCATTGGGGAGGAAGAGCAGGGCAGCCTCTGCAGTGTGTGTGTGTGGGGGGGAATGGGAGGATTGGTGGGGCATGTGGGGAATGGGGCAGTCTGAGTGATATGTACGTGTGGAGGGAAGAGGTTTGTCCTGGGGTATGTGTGCAAGGGGTTGCCTGTGTTTTTGTTCTGGGAGTGTGTGTGTGTGTGGTTTAGTGCCTGGTTTTGAAGATGAGGTGTGTGGATTTTTTTTCTTCCTGTGTATGTTGTTGAGGCAGTATAGGTTTTGGGATGAAGAAAGGGTAGTTATTGCTGTGTTGGTTCCAAATGTGACTGCATCTTAGGAAGCAAATTTACATAAATAAAACTTTGCATAATCATGCAAATGGAGTAATTATGCAAATTATTATGCTCACAGTGAATTTGTAGAATTTGGCTTTACAGGTCAAAAAATGTAAGATTTTTTGGTGCAGTGAACATGGGTCCCTGATTACATTCTTGGGTTGGGGGAAGTCTGAGTATGGGGTAGGAAGCTTGGAAAAGTCTGCCCACAGAGTTCATTTCTTCCACCACCAAAATACAGCAGCTTCTAGAGCAGAAAAAGATGGCTGTTTCCAAGGGTCAGGCTGTTGTATGATTGTTATGCACTGGTAAAGTCCTGTTCTTTTTTAGCAGGCTGATGGACCACAAGTGCCTTAAAGGGCTCAGCTCCCCAGGTCTTAGCCAGCTAACCTCCAAGGTTATTAGGTAAGTAAGTACAGCCATACTCGATTAGACCAATGGTCCATCTAGCCCAATAGTCGGACCCATGTTCAATCCGTGGAGTCCCCATGCCACTTCCATCTCCATGGACAGCATTGGGAGCCCTTTAAAAACGGGCAACCCCCTGACCACAGCCACCATAGATAGCACTAGCACACTCCCCACACCCCCGGGGGATACCTGACAGTTGGGCAGCCACTTCAGCAATCTCGAAGAGCAGGATTGCTGGCACCTGCACCCCCCAAGCTGTCAGGCACCTCCTCTCCTCTTGCACCCCTCCCCCCCGCCAGCTGTTAGCTGAGAGGGGTGTGCTAGCTCCAATAAAGGGGCAGTCATGGCCAGGGAAGACTTCTTCCCTATCTGTGACTTCCCGTTCCATGCCTGCTGCTCTCCTTTTCTACCCGGAAATGAGAAGAATGGGGATCAAAGCCAGCATTCAGCCCCTCCGGAGGAGCTGCGTGAATCCTGTGAGCCCATCAGTTCCTTTTCTGTATGGAGAAGGGATTGCAGGATCTGTGCAGCTCCTCCAGAAGGGCCACACGCTGACTTTGATCTCTACTCCTCTCTTTCCCTGCCAGGAGAGCAGCATCCATGGAGCACTCTCTGAGCCAGCACTAGCACATCTCTCTCAGCTGGCAGTCATCTGGGAGAGGGGAGCACAGATCAAACCCCTGGGAGCCTCTGGGGACTTCTGTACTCCCTCTCCCGCTGGCTGTCAGCTGAGAGGGGTGCACTAGCCATGTGTCTGGGATTGTGGGAAACCGAACAAATGAAACCTGGACACATGGACATCCATTGTCCTGGTTTGGGCTTGGCACAGAATGCTCCAGGGAATGACATCATGCAGCCCTACCCCAGGGCAAACATCTGGCGGCCACGGTTCAGACAGGCAGGTAAATCTGGGGCAACGGAGGGCAATGTGGGGCAACAACTCATGTAATTATTCTCATTCTGTCTTTAACAGTGGTCAATATGGATGCTTCAGAGGAAGTGTAGAAAAAGCAGAATATATATGGTTTGATCCATTCTTTGTCATTCACTCTCAGTTTCCAGCAGTCAGGGGTTCTATCCATTTACCAACTTGGTTAAGAGTCACTGATGACTAGTGAGGCAGGTTGAATGTGGCCAGTTGTGGCTGGAAGTCAGTTAACCGGCTAGGGGGATTTCCAAGGAAGTAGATGGAGGAGGATAGTAAGGTGTTTTCCTCCAAGGAGAGAGACTCTCAACAGACAGGAAGGTCTTAGAGAAGAGCTGAGGGGTGCTGTCAGCAATCACTGCAGGTTGGGAGTGCCAGAAAAGGCCTTGGCTTTAACAAGGGCATGGCTATAAATAGGGATAGACAGTGAAACTGCACCAGGAGCCATGGGGGGGCCATGCTCCCTGGTGCAGCTGTGTCTCCTGCCAATGGGAAGGGGCTAGGGCAGGGCTCACTATTCCACCAGTGTTTGTTTAACCAAACTGTGCTTCTGGGCTTTAAGGCAACAGGCATGCACGCCTCATGAGATCAGAACAACAGCTGACTGTATCTTGCCTGTGAAATAAAAGGGGCGTTTCAAGGATACAGCTGGGAACAGTACCTGTTTGTAAGGGGAAACCAAAGAGCAAAAATTAAGGGACCACCCAGTGGAAGGCTAACTTTTCATAAACCTACACTGGCCCTGCCTGCCTTACTGCAATATCACAGCTAGTGTGGGGAACAATGGAGAAAAGGAAGAAGGCACAAGGATAAGGAGGAGTCAGTGGGCCTCATTTGGAGAGTTGGGAGAGAAGTTGTATCTCTGGGCAGAGAAGGGAGACATAACTTATTGGGCAGAGAAAGGTAGAGGGTTGTGCTGAAACAAAATTTTGCCAAATGGAAAATGTAATTGAAATATCGGTTCCTGACACCATCTTGATCAAACTCGGTACTCAGTAATGTCTCAACTGACATTTTGTTTCTTGATTTACTAACTTTCTCTTACCAGGATCCCATTTAAGAACATAAGAAGTGCCATACTGGGTCAGACCAATGGTTCATCTAGTCCAGCATCCTGTCTCCGACAGTGGCCAATCACGGTGGCTTGGGAGAAGCACCCAACAGGTCACAATGGGGGATCCATTCCCTGTTGTTTTCCCCCAGCTCCCATCATGTTCCCGAATCCTGTTTGGCTAATAGCTGCTAATGGAGCTATCTTCCAGAGACTTGTTCAAACTTATTTTAAACTCAGCTATAGTACTGGCCCTTACCACAGCCTCTGGCAGTAGATTCCATTTACTGCTTTGCTGTCCATTTCAAGTCACAAAAGGTAATACTGATGCAATACTGCATTTCTTGTATTCCATTTTCCCTTGTACTTCCTTGTCACTCATTGGCTGATATGCAGATTTCTTTATTAGTGTAGAGAAAGTAAGGTTGCTGTGTTGGTCCGAAATGTAGACAATAGACACAAAGTAGTACAGTGATATTTTTTACTGTGGACCTTCTACCTGGGGCTCATTCTCACCTCCTCCTTTCCACCCTACACCATTTTTATACACCACACTGCTTTGTTCAGTCACCAGTTCTAATTCCTGACTTGCCTGATGAAGGCCCCTGTGAAGTTTGAAAGCTTGCATACCTCTAACAACTGTAGTTGATTCTTTTATTAATCTGCAATCCTGTTGCAGACTGGTCAAAGCAAAGGGAACAGCATAGACCAACAATTCTGATTAGAGGCACTGGAGTGGAGGTTGAGGGGTGGGCTATTCACACAGTAATTGGCTCAGAAATGCTGAAACAACAAACCCAGAAGTAAAATTGCGTCCTTAGCAATGTGGTAAGCAGTAAATGAATGGTACAGTAAATGAATGGAAAGTCGGTAAATTGGGATGGTATCGTGTGGTTTTGCAAGAACTGAGAAAAAACATTAGTGTTGGTAAATCGCTGGCACTGTATAAATACTTATAATAATAAAAAATCGATCCTGGTTCCTAATATGGAAAAATTTCTTGCGAGCATCAATTTAGCTGCTCGTTTCAGCCCTAGAAGAGGGAAGGAGTGAGAAGTGCACACCGGTTATGGTAAGGAAGACTCTGAGGATTTATAGAAATATCCATACCATTTTGTGGAGAGCAGGGTAATCATATGAAATTCAAATCTTTAAGCGTTCTGAGAGACCCTACTCACTGTCAGCAATCAGTAATCAGTGTTCCTACGGATCAGAGAGAACTACATCTTTTATAGAAGACATGAAACACTCTCTTTTTGTTAATGGGCTCCTCATCTCTCTTCTGTTACCATGCAGGCCTCAATTACTTTTATCCCCCGGACATTGGTGAGAATTTTGTCATTACCTTCATTGAGAGTAGGTTCAAGTCAACAGCATGCACTTAGAATCATATGCTCAGTCTGGTGTCCAAGTTAAACAGCTGTATAGAACTGCCTACACAGTGGAGAATGCTGGGACTATCTCCAAGAAGGATACTTCAATAAGGCCTGGTCTCCACCTATCTGCAGAACTGCCTCACAGCTTCTCTGCCACACAGTCCACCATGGGAGATGTCAAAGAATAAACAATACCCCCCTCACACACACGCTTCCCATCTTCCTCACTGAAAGCCTGGCAGAACAGCTCCGGCTTCTGGATTGACCCCTGCAGTCTGCTGCAAGGGCCTTTTTTTGAAGTCCCCAGGGTAGCAAACTATGGAGAGGGCATTCTTGGTGGCCGCACCTATGCTGTGGAATTTCCTTCTAGTGGAGGCCCGGGTGGTCCTGGATCTCCCATCCTTCTGCTGACAATGTAAGACTTGGCTGTTCTGCCAGGCTTTCGGTGAGGGAGATGTGTAGGGTTGGGGGTTTGAGGGTTGGGCGGAGGGGTTCTTTTGTTTATTCTTTGACATCCCCCATGGTGGACTGTATTATTTTATATTTTTTGTATTTATTATATTTATATTGTATTTTTATCTTTTATACTTGTTAAGCGCCCCGAGCTGCTTTGGCAGGAGGGGCAGGGTAAAAATTTGGAAAATAAACAAATTAAATAAATAAATAAATAAATAAAATGGCTGACACCGGACTCTTTGGTCCTAGTAATTGTCCCTCCCTCATAGCAAATAGCATACCTCCCAAATCCTATTTACTTAGCATTGCTTCTCCCTTAACTTTAGATCCCTCATTCTTATTCCCACCAAATTTTGCTGTGAGCACAAAGATAAGAAAGAGTCCACATATTGTGTCACTCCTTGTAGTACTCTTTATGAACACCGCAGGATGTTCCAGGAGGAGAAGTAGGCTTTTTCCAGAAAAAGAGACAAGTTTAAAGGGAAGAGAAAGGAAGAAGATGACCTCAAGAGAAATCTGCAGTAGATCCCTCGTGCTTATTCCCAGTGCTAGTGCTAGTAAGATATGGAGAGGAAAGGAAAATGGCAAAAGAATGTGGGAGCTATGAAGAGAGACAGGGAAAATGGTGAGAGGAAATAAAACAAAACACCTAGGAAAGCTGGCTTCATTGTTTTGAGTGCTTCCTGTCTGGAACTACTTTTTTAGAAGTAGTTTAAAACCTTTAATATAGTTTGTAATGCAGAGCTGGATCCAGGCAAGGGCAGACTAGTTGAACACACAAGGCCATGTAATAGCCCAAGAATAAACTTGAAATGAAAACTCAAGTATGAGAAGCATGGGTGTAAAATAAAGGACCACAGTGCCTCAATTACGGGAGTGCTGTCCTATGCAGGGCCTGTGGCAATTGAACTCAGGAGTAATCTGGAAATAGCATATGCACACAGAACATATGGCCTGACGGGGATTGCAATGCAGGGAGTTTCAGCCCTTGAAGGAGATGTTTTATTTAATTGAACATTAACAAAAATTATTATAATACTTTCCTTTTCCTAAGGGACGAGTCAATGTGTGCCCATCAAACATTTCTATGTTACAAAGGAGCTCACGCCACCATTTCATACGAGGCCCCAATTTCCCTGGATCCAGCCCTGTCGACAAGAGATGCCATTACTCCCCTGCTACATCCTGAACTGTGAAGGCCGTTCTATTTTCCCCTGCCTGCTTCCAAAGAGAGAACACATTAAAAGCATGTCTCTGCCAGTATGGTTAAAAGCTGCAAAACTGTTTGCTAATTACAATGATTGGTAATCACCATTCTCAATTGCGTCGTCTCATAGTATTATTACTATTTATTATGCTAAATTTCCAAACATTTGGATCCAGCAAGTATCACTCCAAACCATTATGACCATTGTAAAGATATCAGCATTATTGTGACAAAAGAAAAGATCATCAACAAAGCTTGCAGTGGTCTCAGCAGATGCTCCAAAGGCACTCAATAATTCCTTACAAGGCTGGATCTATTAAAAAAGAATTACTGAAGTAAAATGAGGGAAGCGATATAATTAGTAATAAATGAGACCTAGTGTTTCTAGCACATGTTATCCCAAAGGATCATAAAATGCTTTGCAGACTTGGTTAGTCTCTTACTTTGTTGGAAATACAGGGAAGTAGAAATTTTTTCTCAGCAGTGCCACATAAAGCCGAAGAAGTGAAGAGTAAACCAATATGGTGGAAATTATAGGAGGAATTTAGACTAGTATGCAAACAACAGAGAGGTTAGGCCAAATGGCTGAGGCGAATAATTATCTTACCCATGAATAGGGCTACACATGTCACGGTGGTGACAAAAGTCACGGTTTTAGTGACTTTTGCACCCCTCCATGACTTCCGTGATTTTCCCAAGTTCTTTGAAATTTCCCCCAAACCAAAGAGCAGAGCCGGCAAGAAGCTGGTGAGAAGAGCACGCTCAATGGTGCTAAGATCATCCACGGTGTCTCCCTGGAGATCCAAAACCCACCCTGGCTGTGGAGATGCGGCAGCATGGCAAGAAGCCAGTGAAAAAAATAGCATGCTGGGTGCCACCAGGTAAAGCCACAAGCTCTCCCTGGAGTTCCAAACCCCTCCTCAGTGTTGTTTCTTGTGGAGGGTGGAGCTTTGGATGTGGTCAAGTGGCGGCATAATTGGAGGCATAGAATGTTACTGTTGTCAGAACTTCAAGAAGCACCCAGGAGGCGATGGCAGCATTTCCTCTGTGTTTATCCCCTGCTCCGACTTACAATCTAAGTGGGGGTCCCCTTTATCCCCTGCTTGGGCTTACAATCTAAGCCTGGGGCTTTCAAAAGGCTTTACAATCCCTGGGTTTACAATCTAAGGGGTGGGAGTGTTTTCCTCCTCCTCCTATTCCATGCCAGGCGGATAACAATCTGTTCTAGGGGGATTACAACCTAATCCTTGGGTTTACAATCAAGGGGGGGGGGTAGGGTTTACAATATTTATACAATATTAAATAAAAGTTTTAAAAAATGTACCCATGAGTTTTCCTTGACTTTTTCTCATTCCTGCCATGACCAACTCATAACTTTTAATGAAAATGTTCATGACAAATTCATAGCCCTACCCATGAATACAGTTACCACTTCCCTCCCGGCTTTCACTCTGAGGAGGTGGAGCCATGTTTGCAGGGGTGCAGCAAAGGGACTGTCACACCCCCTTTTGACATAACCCTGTCCTTTACAGAGTGTCATGATGTCACAATGTTCCATAGAGATAGGGCCACATCAGAAATAAGATAGAGAAGTCCCTGTGGCTTGCCCTCTTTTTGATGTGACTGCCACTGGAAGCCCTAGTTTCATGGCATTACCAGGGTCAACACCTTGACTGATAGGGAAAAGCCCAAAACCAGATGAGTAGCTGGGGTTGTGTTCCTACCTGCAATGGCAGTGGTGGCAGCGGGAGGAGCAAGGGAAGACGCGGCAGCGTGGAGGAGCCAGTCGATGGAAAAAGAGCCGGTGTGAACGAGGATCTGCTGCGGCTTCTCTTGCACAAGTCAGGGCAGGATTTTGCACCCTGACATGCACGAGACAAGCCGTGGCAGATCCCTGGTTGCACCAGCTCTTTTCCCCATCGGTCGGCTCCTCTGTGCTGCCGCTTCTTCCCTCACCCCTCCTGCTGCCGCCACTGCAGGTGAGAACACAGCCTAAGTAAAGCTCAGAGAAGTGGAAACCCTACTCATGAGAGAAGAGCTGACTTTAGGGGACAGAAGAGCAAGCAGATGAGGGCCCTCTGCTGATGGAATATAGCGGGGAACAGGGGGGATGGAAGGGACAAGGCAGGTAGGTGGTTGGGGTAGCTAGTGTCCTCCACTGCAGCATGGGGACATCACGGGTGGATTGGCCATTTAACCCACCGGGAGGATTTCCAGTGGGCCAGACTGGCTGGGGGGGCCAGTCCCGTGGTCTGTTTTTTTTGTGTTTTGTTTTTTTAATTTTTGGTCCTGACGCCCTTTCGGGTTGGCTGGGGGGGGAGGGTCGCAACAGGTCACAATGGGTGACCTGATGACTCAGGCAGGCCCATTCCAGCCATCAGCGGCCTGGAACGGGCCGGCCTGAGTCCCCACCACCACCACCCCCCTCTGGGCGGGCCCCTTTGCTCTCCCTCTCCCGGAAGTTGCATAAAAGCAACTTCTGGGAGGGAGAGCGTACAGCATGCAGCGCAGGCTAGAGGGACAGTCTGTCCCTCTAGCCTGCTTGACTTACCTGCATGCAGCTGAGGGGGTGTGGAGCAGAGCCTGGGGAGGAACGGTGCTGGCGATGGACTGCAGCAGGTAAGGCTGGGTGGTGGGGTGCGGGCACCTGCTGGGGCCTGCTGTGGGCTGGGACCTCATGGGGGGGCTTTGGACAGCCTGGCTTGGGGGGCCTGGGCCAGGCTGGGTGCAAGGAATGATGCCTTAATATACAATAATGTAGATATTGGAAGTCTGGTATCAATTCTCCCCTTAGTCTTCTCTTTGCTAGGCTAATCCTGAGTGGTAGGAATGTTGTGAATGGTAGGAATTCTGGTAGGGATTCTGAGTGGTGGGAATTCTGGTATCAATTCTCCCCTTAGTCTTTGCTTTGCTTAGATAAACCTGAATGGTAGGAATGTTGTGTGAGAAGGCAGCTGTGCGTTAACAGAAAGGGTGCATTCCTTCAAGGCTGTTCCTTACTTGTGTTCCTGTGCAGCATTACTACAGGTGCAAGGAATGACGCCTTAATATACAATAATGTAGATATTTGAAGTCTGGCATCAATTCTCCCCTTAGTCTTCTCTTTGATAAGCTAAACACAGGACCTGTGGAATACTAGTGCAGCTGGTGTAGGAATGAAGAAGCCTTACTGCAGGATGCATAGCAAGGGACAGAGTGATTTTTGGTTGGGGGCCACTGAGCACTGAAACAAAGTGATTTGGGGAGTCAGAGTACTAAAATGAGGGCCAGTAACCCCACCAGTGGCAGTCTCCCCCCTTCCAGACCCCCATAACCTCCCACTCACCCCTGCCAGGCTGCTGAGGATCTGAGTCTGGGGACTCAGCTCTGATAGGCCCCAAATCTGGTGCACTCTGCCCGCCCCCAAGCCCCGCCCCCTTGGCCCGTTTCCGGCACCACAGAGCCACTAAGAATATATTTTCCCGGGGCACTTTGATTTCCCAATCCGCCCCTACATGAGGTTCTCAACCACCTTTCCATCCTCTTTCCCATCATGCTGATTGTGGCATGGTGGGAGGAGGAAGGGGCAAATTATGGGGCCCTAGCCAGCTGCATTGCCCCCATTGCTGTAAGGCCACCCTTTCACATTATGTACAGATATGGTCCCAGCTGCCATAGCACCACAGTCATAGAGACACAGAGCTGGAAGGGATCTCAAGGGTCCTCTAGTCAAGCCCCTTGCACCTCACAGGATTTGTCATATCCTCACCATCTGCATATAAAACTTCAATCAACAAGAAACAGAGAATATTAAAAAAATCTGCCACAAGTAGAGACTAGGACCAACCAGAATACACTGCCTGAAGCAACAGGGAACAATTCTAGAAAAAGGAATATCTAGATGTCTCAAGAAGGTGAGTCACACCCACACTGCAGGGAAAGGCAAAGAACCCCCAGAGTTGTCTACCAATCTGCCCCGAGGAAAAATTCCTTCACAACCCCAAATATGGCAATTAGTGCTTCACAATCCTTATTTACTCTCACAGCTAAATAGGGAAGATAATAATTCCTGTTTTGAAAATGGGAAGCTGAAGAGCAGGGAGAATAAAGGATTTGTCCAAGGTCACACAGGAAGTCTATGGTAGAGCATTAGAACATAAGAAGTGTCATACTGGGTCAGACCAATGGTCCATCTAGTCCAGCATCCTGTCTCCAAAAGTGGCCAATCACGGTGGCTTGGGAGAAGCACCCAACAGGTCACAATGGGGGATCCATTCTGTTGTTTTCCCCCAGCTCCCATCATGTTCCCTGATCCTGCTTGGTTAATAGCTGCTAATGGACCTATTATGAATTGATTAGGCAGTTTGGCCATTGTCAGAGACATAAGACGGATGAGGCCTGAACAAATTCAGTTCAGCTAATTTGATGCATAAGCCTCAGGCTGGCACAAATCAAGAAGGTCCATGAGAATAAAGCTATAAATAACTCACACTCTAGCAGAAAAATGTATCTCCAAGGCCACAACAACAACCCCAGACAGCCACTATCTCTAAGAAAACAAAGAAGGCCTGAAAGAAAAGGGAGGTAGCCTCAGCAGATCAGACTGGAAACTAGGCAGTAGAGAAAAACTCCCCAAAGGCAAAAATAGCTTTGGTGGCTATGCTTCAAGTGATAGAGAAATGAATGATCAGCTTATTTCTGCACTTGGCATATTCAAAGAGGGGACCCTGCAACATGTAGCCACAATAAATAAAGCTATAAAAGGAAACACCCAGGGTCTTATCTCTTGTCACTGGCGCTTGCAGCTAGTAGCATTGCTGTAAGCCTGTGTGGGCCTCTGACCCTTACCATCGCTCTCAAAGATCCAGAGACTTCTGTTCAGCTATCTGCTGGGCCCCCTCCTCTCTCCTCTGAACCAGCTTGCAGCTCGGACCGTGGCCTCTGACACGTAAGATATCCTAGGTTACTGGGGTTCTTAACTGGTAATACTGCCATGTCCAGATGTTAAGTGTCTATCCAATAAAATTGAGTTGTACCCACATACTTTGGCTTGTTAATTGGTGACCTTCAATCCCGTTTGGGGTAAACTAAGGTACAGTAAACTCATTTATTTCCTAACAGACCTATCTTCCAGAAACTTGTCCAAACTTCTTTTAAACTCAGCTATAGTACTGGCCCTTTCCACAGCCTCTGGCAATAGATTCCACAACCCAATTATACACTGAGTGAAAAAATATTTTATTTGTTTTAAACTTGCCACCCATGAGTTCCTTGGAGTGTCCCCTAGTTCTAGTACCAGCTGAGAGGGTAAATAACTGCTCCTTGTTTATTAGTTCCACACCACTCATGGATTTTATAGACCTCTGTCATATCTCCTCTCAGTCTCTTCTCCAAACTGAAGAGCCCCAACCTACCAAGCCTCTCCTCATATGGGAGCCCTTCCATGCCCTTGATAATTTTTGTTGCCCTTCTCTGTACCATTTCTACTTCAGCTATGTCTTTTTTGAGATGGGGCAACCAGAATTGCACACAAAATTCCAGGTGCGGTCGCACCACTGATTTGTATAGAGGCGTTATGACATCCTCAGTTTTATTCTCTATCCCATTCTGAATAATTCCTAACATTCTGTTTGCTTTTTTGACTGTTGCTGGCACTGCCCTATGTATTTCATTGTACTGTCCACAACCACTCCCAGATCCTTTTCCTGAGTGGTAACTCCTAGCTTAGCACCAAGCATTGTGTATGCATAGTTTGGATTATTTTTCCCTACGTGTATCACTTGCCGATGCACCGAAGGAGACGGGACACAAGCACTGGGTTTTAAACGGCTGCACTCTTTATTCAAATCAGAATTACATTAACAAATGGGCAGGGGCAAATCGCCTAGTGCAATGCGGGTCCAGTACTTGAACCTGGTAACAATAAACCCAACAACAACAGGGGTGGTTTTGATGTGCCCTCGATTACCACCCCAAGCATGAACATCACGCTTCCCCCTCTCAGCCAAGGGCGTTTGTCCCGGGGCCCACTGTGGCTGGGGGCCCATCCCTATGGCAGCTAAGCCCGCTGTGATGTTGCGTGGCTGCCTGTCCCATTTAAAAAAACCCAAAAACTCAAAAGTTGTGGCGCAGCTGCCCCCCCCCCC
>QEPC01002298.1:3348025-3425464 GCA_003113815.1 Sphenodon punctatus | reverse complement strand
GGGGGGGGGGGGGGTGCGTCGGCAACAGTTTCATGTGGGCATTTGATTCCCCTTCTTCCACTAACTTTGGTGTTTTTTGCAGATCCTCTTAGCTCAAGAGGCATTTTGCAAAAATGAAAGTAGTAAATCAGGGTGAAGGTGGGTTCAGATGAAATAATAACCAATTTGATGCTTCATCTGAAACTAAACCCAAAACTTTTCTTGAGGTTTGAAAAAGTTTTCTTAACGTTTTGTATTGCTTTTCCTTTTCACATTCATCACTTCTGCACTTAGGCAGTTTTAAAAATAGGTATGACTGGGTTCGTGTGTGTTCAGTGGAGCACACAGGGGGAGGGGGAGTGTGGCAACAGACAGCCCAGGACGGGTGTACGCTGAGTCTGTCCCCTACCCATGCACTGCCTACTCATGCCCCTGCACCATGAATCGCCTTGGCGACTATTGTAAAAAAGAGGCGTTAAGAATAAATTTCAGAAAGACCAAGGTAATGGTGATGAGCAAAATTAAGAGAAATGTATGTCACCGTTGGGCAATAGGGGTTAACTCAATTGAGCAGGAGCATTCTTACAAATATCTGGGAGTGATCCTCTTTACAAATGGTCGCTGGCGGATGCATGTGGAGGCAGCAAAGGCCCAAGCAAGGCGTACTAGTGCGGCAATCATTACATAGTTTTTTCCCCATGGTGGGAAATTGGTCCTTCCAGCCTTACGCCTATATAGGGCCAAAGTGATTCCCCAGCTTCTATACGCCTTCCCAGTATGGGGTGTCTCCCAACTGGAAAACCTGGAGGTTGTCCAGAATGGCTTCCTTGGTATCATTTTGGGAGTCCCCAGGGGTACACCGCAGGTCATTCTTAGGCGGGAAACCCTTTCTCAACGAATTAGACTGACAGATTTGTGTTTATTATGCAAATACTGGATTAAAACATCACTCTTTCCCCGGCAAGACCGCTCTCTAATTAGTTTAGCCCATGCCTGTGGCCTTTTGGATTTCTGTGAGGCTGCGGTTGAGCGAGAGGTACATAGCTTGTGGTATTCCCGCGATTTCTTGTATATGGCAGGTCAGGAGGATGCTGTCTCTTTAGTTAGTCAAAGAATTAACGATCAGGAATTACAGATGGAAAATTCCTTCCTAAGTTTACAGAGAACAGCACCGTTATACTCTCCACCAACTCTTGATGGGGCAAAAACCAATTATTTATTCGTTTGGTCGGATTCAGTAGCAAGAGTGGCCTTTACCAAACTTAGATGCAACACATACTCAGTAGCATTTTTGGAGGGCCGGTACGTTGGGATACCTAGGGAGAATCGTTATTGTACCATTTGTGGATCTACTGAGCCTGAATCACTCCCTCATGTTCTTTTTTGGTGTCCATCTTTGGCAGACCTGAGGGGAAAATGTTTTGGTTAAGTTCCCTTGCCGTTCTCTTCGGAGGATGTTATGATAGGGCTATCTGAACTTCTTAACACCAACGACTCAGTTTTGTTTCGCGCAGTGGCAGGTTTCACTAAGGCTGTTGCTTGTAGACATAAAAAGTTTTGTTCCTGATACAGAAGAGATATGAGGGAGTGTTAAGGGAAATTAATGCAGGGTTGCTGTAAGGATGCACCTTTGTGGAAAAGGTTGACGAATTAGAGGTTCTTATTGTTTATCATTCTGCTGTATCTTAATCTGATGGGATTTGATGGGACATGTTTGAATTTAATTTGTTGGGAGTAGATATGATCTCCTCAGGGGTTAAGGGTTCCCACACCTAAGCTCCGTGGAAGAGCCAGGGTGCAATAAAATTAAAATATCGATGACTTTACGACTTGTGTGGAAGGTGCTATTTCGATGTAAAGTTTTTATAGTTATAGTTATTGTATTGTTATTTTTTGTAATAACCTTTGGTTGACAAATAAACTTACAATTCATTCATTCACTCCCTCACTCATTTATGCCCCTGCACAGAGCATCCTGTGTTTTTCCCAATGCTTCTTGCGTGGGCATGAGTGACTGGTACATGGGAGCATGCACACATGCAACCAAGCTATTGTCTTCAGATGGACACTCATCTGGGTGGGAGATGGGTGGGGGTGGGTGTTTCCCATTTAAAATGGCCTTAGTCTCGGCTGAAGTCATTAAATTCTAAAAGGAGTATAAAAAGAAGCAGTTCAGCTCTTCTTGCCCAGTTTTATGGACACAAAAGGTTTGGATAGCCATTCAAAGTTTGGATCCAACCAAACCTTCAGAAGTTCAGCGATCGTAAGAGTCAAATACTAAACTCAGAGAGAATTGAGCAATTGACTTCAGAGAGAGCGGGACTGGACCCTAAGAGAATACATGGAATGTATTCATATGGTGTAGTGATTAAACAAATACTGCATACTGCATTTGTGGGGAATATTGTTTTTTTAAAATAGCCAGATGAATATTTGGGTGGAATCCATGTCTCTAAATGGTGTTCACATTCATGATCACGGTTTTTGTTTTGGTACTTTGCTTTCATTTGTGTTGTGACGCTTTCATTTGAATTAATGGTTTTATTTAAGTTTCCAGGTTTCATCACTTCTAATTTTTTAAAAAGTAAATATGTATTCTCCTTTTCCTTTCCTTTTCAAACACAAGTAGTGCCATATTGAGTCAGACCAGTGGTCCATCTAGCCCAGCATCCTGTCTCCAACAGTGGACACCTCCAGTAGCTCAAGAAAACTACATGTACAGGTCATGGAGGTGTCACCCATCTCCTGTTAACCACTCTCAGCTATCGGTAGCCAGGTGTTTAAGCCCCAAATAGTAAGCATTTATGGCTCTATCCTCTAAGAATTTATCCAGTGTCCATTTGAAGCTAGTTATGCTGCTGGCTTTTACAGTCTCTCCTGGCAATAAGTTCCACAACTGTATTGTCTGCTGTGTGAAAAATTGTTTCCATTTGTTTGTTTTAAATTTGCTTCCATTTTAGTGGAGGAGACAAAGGGTATTTTCAGACATTACGAGATCACAGTCAAACACACTGAACCACACTCAACCCCATGGTGGGGCCAAAGGACCCTGAACGTCTGTCTGTTCGGTGGCCGCCAGATGTTCACTACAGTCAATCCCCACCAGGGGTCAAAATTAACCACGCTATTGGAGCTCTGGCCCGGACCATCTCCGAAAGTGTGGTCAAAGCAATTACCAACCGGGAAACAAAAAAAAGTAACATCTGAACGGCAATCACCCACCAGACTCAAGTAATAGGATTCCCAGCCAGGCACAAAGCATGCAGCGTCACTGCCAGGCAACCAGCAACACCACAGGCCACAGAGGGAGATTTAAAGGCCACACAGCAGCAGGGGGACGTGGTGGGATGGAGCGAGGTGGAAGGGAGAGGAGAGCAGTGGGTGAGAGAGCGAGGGAGGAGAAGGCAGTGGAGGCACAGGCGGAGGAGGTGGTCGTGCTGCAAATGGAGGAGGTGGAGGGACACCAGCAGCAGCAGCAGCTGGGAAAGACCTCCCCAGAGATGGCAACCAGCCCAGGGGACAAGGCACCCCGGATATGGGTAAGGGGACTGAAGGGGGGGGGCATGGATACAGGGGCACCAAGGGAGGCAGGCAGACCGATGGGGGTGGGATGGGGGAAGGGGCACAGGGCCGAGGCAACCCAGAACCAACCAACCCCCCCCCTTTATGACCCAGACACACGGAAACATGGCCAAGCCCCCGGAGGAGATGGGCGCTGCCCAGGCGGGGGAGGAGAAGGAGGAGGAGCAGAAGGAGGAACTGGAGGACCTNCGGAGGAGATGGGCGCTGCCCAGGCGGGGGAGGAGAAGGAGGAGGAGCAGAAGGAGGAACTGGAGGACCTGCAAGGGAGATGGCCATACCATTACAGGGGGAAGTGGGGGCACAGAGAAACCCAGAACTTTATCAGCATCTGGGGGACCCTGGAGCATCAACTGGAGCTTGCGGTCAACCAGCGGAACAAACATATGTACCGGGAGATGGTGTAAGACGTGGAGGCATTGGGGCATCACAGGACCATGGCCTAGTGCTGATTGAAGGCAAAGGAGCTCAAGAGAGGGTACAAGGCCATCCAGGACAACAACCGGTGGTCCGGCCATGGAGCCCAGATGGCCCCCTACTATGATGCCCTGGACCGCATACTTCATATGAAGGGATCCATAGTAGCCCCCCACCTCGACGGGAGCGCCATGGTCCAGGGCAGGGAACAGTCCGAGGTAGCCCCTCCCCTCACTGCCCCCCTAGAAAGCACCAGCTCCGGGGGATCCTCCCCCAAGGAGGAACACCCCAGGACTTCGGGGAACAGCAGCCCACCCAGCACAAGCACTAGGCACCCCCAGCCCCTATACGGTCTGGGAGACTCTGAAGCCAGCACACTGGTCACCCTCAGCCAGTAGACACAGGGGGACCCCAGTAACACCAAAGGACCGGCCTCGGAGGGCTGCAAGACTGACATCAAGGGTAAGCAAGCAAGAGGGAGGGGAGACAGATGAGGGGGGGACAGATGGAGGGAAGAGGGCACACCCGCAGGACCCTAGACCACGGGAAGGGGGACAGGGTGAGCTGCTGGGTGACAAGTGCAGTTTACCCCCACCCACCCCTCCCATATCCCCGCATGGCACACCCCGGCATCTGAGACAGGCACGTGAGGAGGCTGGTGGAAAGCCACCCCAGGAGCACCCGGAGGTCCCAGGTGAGGCACACCAGCAAGGAGGGGGGGGAAAGAGGGAGACCAGGAATCCTGAACGGGGGACCCTGGGCATGCGGTGCAGGGGAGGGGGGGCTCGGGCACATGGGACCACCAGGGGAGGACACCGGCCACCAAACAGAGAGGGTGGATGCAGGACCCTCCAGCCATGCCACAGGATAGGGGGTGGCCAGCAAGGGCAGCTAACCAACACCTAATGTGTACCTCAACAGTGTGACCCGATAGGCTCCAGCAGCCCAGACCCATGCCCCCAGCACAACTGATGAGGGAGCACTGGGCATGAGTAGAGTGCCAGAGGGAGGACCAAGTGGAGGACATAGTCTGCACAACCACCGAGCAGGGAGAGCGGATGATCGCGGCCATCGACTGGATGGAGGCGGCCACAGAACGCTCCATGCAGCAAGCAGAGGCATGGAACCGGAGGCCGCAGGTGGAGACATTTGGGCGGCTGCAACAGGCCATCGACAGGATGGTGCCGGAGCATTCAGCGAAGATGGACCGCTCACATGACATCGGCACCTTGCTTCTCCTGAACACTGGGACCATGAGCACCTACGTGATGGCAGCTGCCTCCGCCCCAGCCGCCGGCACACACTCTGGGCCCGCGCATCCACCTCCTGGTCCCCGTAGCCCTTCGGAGGGAGCAGACACCCAGCGGGACCCCTCCGGTCCCAGGTCTGCCCTCCCTCCCACCACCGCCAGCCCTGAAGGACACCAAGGTCTCCCAGGACACTGTTGGGGACACGGGCAGCAGGGGGGAGCTCCAAGAGCTCCACAGCGCCCACAGGATGGCCGAGGGAATGGCCCCAGAAACGGGGGATGGTGGGGAAGGGGGAGGGCTGTCTGGGGGGGACACACGGCACCGGGAGGTGGGTGTTGGTGTTGGGGGCACATCTATATTAATGGCACAATAAATGTATGGGCACCACAGTTGCCTCCGTGGTTCTGTTTGTGGTCCCAGGGCTGGGGCCAGCCAGTGGGGCTACAAGGGGCGTGCCCATGGCACTGGTGGGGACCCCTGAGTTGGATTGTGACAGGGGAGAGTGCATCCTCCCGGATCAGCCTCCTGGCTGATGTACCTGGTCAGGGCAGCACAGACGTGCTTAGCATACTGGTACTCCCGTAGGTTCTCTGCATTCACATACAGAAGCACAGGGTGGGGAGGGCACTGGGGCACTGGATAGTCAAGGGCAGCGTGATCGGTCTCTCACACATTGTGCAGCACACAGGAGGCTCCGATCACCAGGGCCGAAGTCTCCCCTGAGTAGTCCAGCCACCCTGCGAGACTCCTCCAGCACTGATTGAGGGCCCCGAAGGCCCTCTCGACCACGGTCCTGCTATCACACAGTCGGGTATTGTACAGCGCCTCCACAGGGTTCCCTCTCGCCTTACATTTAGTATCAGGTGCGTGCTGGACCATGGCTAGGAGGACTTCCCCGATGCTTGTGGGCCCCAGCACCCCTGGCGCCCCCCATAGTTGGACCTTCCGGGAGACCATGGTCCTGTGTGACCTATGGCATTCCCCGGCCGTGCGATTGCTGCTGAGCTGCCTAGACAGCCTGTCCGGTGCCTATGCGAGCGAGCTCTGACCTTCGCCACTTTGCCTATGAGATGAGTGCCCGGGATTGTCGGCAGCACGCAGAGACTCTGGGCCTGCATCCCTTTCCTGATGGTCGCATCCCGGAGATGAGGTGCACGCATGTGGGGTGGTTGGCGGCGGAGACCGTGTCTGCCCTCTCTGTGTGCAGCCTGGCCGCCTACATGGCTTGTCTGAATGAGGGGGTTCTGCCCTGGCCGTGTCCTTCTTTGGCTGTGTTCACAAGGCCCGTGGGTACCAGCGTTCCCGTGGGGCGATGTATCACTGGCTGTGGGAGCTTGGTCACCTTCCATGGCCCCCAGCTGCCAACTATGGCTTGTCGGAGCCCACCGGGGTGGAGCTGGTGGCACTGGATGGTGTGTGGGCCCATTCTGATGTACAGGTGGGGCTCGCCGTGGAGGATTCATTCAAGGCATACTCCCTTGTCACCCACTACATGGCAGCACTGGGATACCATCGGGGCATGTTTCAGTGGCTGCACTTTGTTCATCTGGTGAGCCACCCGGTCCCGGGCCCATTCATGGCCCCCTGCAGCTGGCTGTGAGTCCCCCTGTGCCTTCCGGGCCCCGGTGTCTGGCTCTGCTGTGGGCTCCCAGCTCCGCCGTACAGCCATGGTCCGCTGCCCACTCCCTCCATGATATTGCGGCCTTGCTGCTGTGCTGCCTGTTTCCCGGGGTTCCACTGCCCCTGCCTGTGGCTCAGGGTCCCCTCTGAGAACCCCTCCTATCCATGTCTGAAACCGGTGTGTCCCCCCCCCCCCGTGGCTGCCTTCTCCAGGGACTGAGTCTTGATCCCCGAGCTGCCTCCCAGCACCCAGGGATGCTGGAGACCTTCCTTGGCCACCCGCGATCCCTCCTATGCCCCCCCTTGGGTGACTGTGACTGCTGGGTTCTTGGGCCCCCGGACTGCACCTCCTAGCATCCACCTGGGGGGGGAGAGGGGGTTGTGTGTGTGTATTTGGGCCAGCTGCATGGCTCTGGCTCTCCTACATCCCGTCCATCGCATCCTCAGCGGCACTTGGGGTGCCTGGGTGCCTCCTGGATCATTCCTGGGCCGCTCCCTGTTCCGTGTGGCCTCCCCCTGTGCCTGTGATCCGACCATGTGGGGCCCCCCTGTTCCAGGACTGCCTGTGTGGCTCTGGGGTGCCCGTACTGGGTGCACTGCTGTGGGGTTGCTGGATGCCTTTCCCCATGTCCTGGCCGGCCCATGGGCTGTTTCTCCCTCCTTCCATGTCCCCGCCCCCCTCCCTTCCCCCTGTGCTTGTTGTGCCTTGTGTGTTGTCCGTCCCGCTGTGTCCCCCCTTCCCTTCCTTTCCCGTCAGGGTGTGTGCGTGCCCGGGCATGTGTTTGTGCTGTGTGTTCCAGTGTGACCTCGTTTTCTCGTGGCGGTTGTGTGTGCCACCTCAACGGCTCTTCTCCCCCTTCCCATTTCCTTTGTGTGGGCATTCCCTGTGGCCACTTTTGGCTTCATTTGTCCTCCGATGGCCATGTCTGCCTCCGGCTCCTCGCCGGTGCCTTCTGACCACGGCCGGGAATTGGCATCATGTCTGTTGCACCACCCTAACCATGGTCCATGTGTCCTATTCCCTGTCGTAGTCCCGCTCTCATCACGTCTGTTTGGGGCTTTCCTTGACCACGGGGGGTGGTTGGATGGCTCGCCATCGCTAGGAATCCATTGTGGTGAATTGGAACCGCGTAACGTCTGAAATCTCCCAAGGTGGTTCAAATGATATATTTTATTGGACCAACTGCTGTTGATGAGAATGACCAAGCTTTTGAGCCATGCAGGGCCCTTCCTCGGGCATGTAGTGTAAAAATATATATAAACTGAGCAAATGTAGGGGTCATGGAATGGGGTGGGAGTGGATAGGACAAGGTAACTGGTGGAAGGACGAGAGAGAGAGAGAGAGACAGAGGCCAGACATTTAAAAACAGAGCAGTAAAATTAGATATTGTTGTAGGAGGCCAAAAAACAATATATAGTGGTAAACACATACAGAGGATTTGGCTAAAGCCAAATTGGGGGGTATAGTGAAAAATAGCTTATCGGGTGAATCCCCTTATCGTGGGAAAGAAAAAACAGTTTCCTATTAATTTCTCTATTCCAATCATGATTTTATAAATGTCTATCATATCTCCTCTTATTTATTTTTTTAATTTATTTATTGATTTTATTTTCCATGTTTAGCAAACATCATTACAATTGTCACTGTCATTCCTTATGCTGTACATTTCTCTTACATATATATTGACTGACAGCAACATATATACATTGACAACAAAGAAAACAATAAACAATTTACCTATTAACCTCTTCTCCAAGTTAAGCAGCCCTAAGTTGAACCTCTTCTCATCTTCTTATTATTATTCTCTATTCCTTTTATTTATTTATACATATTTATTAACCGCCCCCTCATGCCTACGGCATCTCGGGGAGGCTTACAACATAAAACACACAAATAAAATACCCTAAAAAATCCATTTAAAAATACAAAACCCCATTAATCAAATGTAAAATATCATAAGCATATCTTTTATTAAATTTTAAATATCATAAAAATATCTTTTGCAATAATGCCTTAGCATTAGGTATGTCTTTTTGACTGCTGCCACGCATTGAGCTAATATCTTCAAGGCAGACCTGAAATGAAAAATCTTGGCAAGCGTTACTACCAGCGGAAACAAGGCATTCACCAAGATTCACACAACACAGAAACTTACGGGCTTTCCTGTTGTTTTTGCTATTTTCCAATATAGTTTTTGCTATTTTCCCACATTGAACGGAGCTGCCACCGGTTGGTCCCAAGCCCTGCGTGCACCCCCAGAGGCTGTGGAGATGAAAACTTGCTGGCTAAGCACTGGAAATTTTCAATAGTGCTGTAAAACTGTTTTAAAATTCCTGGAAAGTGCCAAAGAAGTCCAGAAAAATGGCCCCAAAGTTCCAGAAAATTATGGAAGTGACTAAAAAAGACCCAGAAACTGATGAAAAAGTTCCAGAAAGTGATGTAAAGGGGAAGAAAAAAAAAAATGGCAGCAATGCAGAATCACCAGAAACTGATGAAGTACAGATGGACACTCACATGCACTCCCAAAAGGTCAGCATTTTCCTTCAGAACGGGAATACTTGTTCTTGTTTCAGTCCTACTTCAAAGAACTAGCCACAATGACTCCAAGATCCTTCTCCCGCGTGGTTATAACCAGGGTTCCTAATTTTCTCTTTGCACTGGAAAACCAGGGAAAAACAGTGATTTTGCCTTTTTCCAGAGAATGTCGCAGAAAATGGCAAAAATGTACAGGTTTGGGAGGAGGACACAGTGTGTGGGGCAGCAAGGACACACAGTGGAGCTGAGGGGAAGCAACCTGAAGGCATGTGCTGTGGAGGGGCAGGGGCTATGGATTTGGAGGGATGTCACAGACCTCCTTTGGGGTGGCGAAGTTAGGGACACTGGGTGTTTTCAGACATGACGCTAACCCCAGTTTAACCACACTTTAACCACACATGGACATTTCTTATGCATGTTGCAGGGTTGTATTGGTGCCCTATGCAGCCCTGCAACATGCATAAGAAATGTTCCAGTGTGGTTAAACTGGGGTTAGCGTCATGTCTTAAAACACCCACTATGAACTGGGACAGTCAGGCCTTCTGGACCTTTGGAAAACGGCACAGCAGGTGGGCCTAATTGGGCTCATAGCGGCTTCCCCAAGTGCTAGCCTCTATATGGTCCCCCTTTCTGATTGACAGAGCAATCTGGGACCAGGTTGGGAGGAGGAGGCAGTGAACGCAGGGCGGTGGAGGGGGAACAACCTTAGAGCACATGCTGTTGTGGGGAGGGGGGGCACGGCGGCTTTGCATTTGGATGGGTATCAGAGACCTCAAATTCTTTTTATTTATTTTTTTGACTGTTGGTGGGACAGGTAGCTGAAAAATTGCATAAAAATGAAAATATGACAATAAAATGTGGTGTTCTAACTCATACCTATATATATTGTGGTAAGGGAATCTGTGATTTACATTTAATCACAGAAAAACAGAGATTTGGGAGAATTTCCAATTTTTTGTCACAGAAAACTAGGAACCTTAGTTATAACCCACATTAGAACCTAGCATTGTCTATGTATAGTGATGATTACTTTTCTCCATATGCATCATCTTGCATTTATCAACACAATTTCATTTTCCATTTTAATATCCATTCACTAGTCATGCAAAATCCCTCTGTATTTCCTCACAGTCTGCCTGGGTCTTATCTATCTTGAATAATTTGGTGTAATATGCAAATTTAGCCACCTCCCTCTTTACCCCTTTCCCCAGAACATGAATGAATATGTTAAACAATACTGGCGCCAGTACTGACCCTTGAGGCATCCCACTATTTACCTCTCTCCAACTTGAAAAATAATTATATCTCCCTACCCAAGTTCCTATCTTTTAACTAGCTAGCAATCCATGGCAGGACTCTTCCTCTTATCCCAAGACTACTTTTGCAACAATTTTACAGCAGTTTTATGGCAATTTCAATCATTTCCCCGGTGCTTAGCTGGCACGTTTTCATCTCCACAGCTCTCAGGGGTGCACACAGGGCACGAATGTGCTTGGGCCGGCTTGTGGCAGCCCTGGTCAATGTGCAAAAAATGTCAGAAAATGGCAAAACCAGTGGGAAATCCAGTAAATTTACGTCAAATATCAGAAAATGGCAAAAACAGTGGGAAATCCGGTAAGTTTACGTGAATCTCAGCAAATGCCCTGCTTCCAACGGAAGGTCATTTCAGGTCTAGTGGGTGGGCAGAGTGACCGAGAGGCTGGTCTAAAAGGCTAGCAAATTGCAAAACTAAAATACCAAATATTTACTCCAGTAAATGACATGGTGAGAAAATACCATTTTGTATCTGTCCCAATCCAGCCAAAGTGAATAATAATATATCGTATCATCAAATATGGTATCCACTTCAGGCATTCATTTCAGCACTCATATCAAATTAAGCATATGACTAAGACAGTAACAAAAAAACAAAACTAGAGAGGAAAGTAAGCCATTTGATGGGTTACAGCTGCTGATAAAGCATTTTATCAAAAGAGGTGTAGATTAACAGGCTGCTATCATACATCTCTTGTTTGGTACTGTGATCAGCTGTTCCCAAGCTACTTTCCAAAGACAAGTATTCATCAGTATCTGTGACGGGTCCGCAGAGACTTGACCATATACATGGTGCTAACTTTCCTCCTGGTTGGTTACCATAGAAAGGAGTGGAGATAAAATGAAAAACAAGAGTGTATGGAACAGCTAACCTTTCATTTCACCCCAAAGGACAAAATAGGTTTATTACTCTAAAGATATTAATGATGGTGTAAGGGAGATATGAATCTGGCCCTATAAATGTATGTATTTCCTATAATTATCTAAAAGATTGTTACTTGCTTAGAATGTTGTCGCTCTATTATTCCCATGTACAAGACAAGACAAGAGACACAGTAGTTAAGTTAATTCATTACACCAATGTCATGAGGAATGGGCTATGTTTACAGTAATAAACTACTGTATATTCTTAATAGCAACCCTACAACTCACAAGTATTTGATCTTCTGCAACTCACATGGGCTCTTAATTTCTTACCACACTGACCAAGAACAGTGCACAGCCAAGAAATATGACTGGCGCCTTCAAGACAGACCATTCTGTAACCCTGGCCAAGTATAGACTAGGAATGAAAACAAATGTAATGGCGCCTAGGCACCTTCTCAGCCTGCCCTGGGGCAGGCCACTGCAGCCACCACTCCTTGGGTCAGTGTGATGGGTCATTAACACAAGCAGCCCTCCTGCCATAACCCTGGCAAGGGGGCTGCCATCACAGGTCCTGCCATGTCACAGGTAGGCCTAAGGAGCTGTCCTGCTCAGCAGGATTGGGCCCCTGGGAAGAACTGCTGCCAAACAGCAGATAGGGGGTGCTCCTTGGGCCCGCCATCAGCTGCTTGGTGCGCACATCTGGCCTGCCAAAAAGCTGATGCGGGTGTGTGTGTGTCCTCGAACCCCTCATCAGCTGTTTAGTGTGTGCACCTGGCCTGCCAAACAGATGATTTGGGGCGCTCCTTGTGGTTGGTGTTCAGTGACTGAGGTGAGCACGTTCCTCCAGACCCAGTCAATAGACCTCCCCTTGCAACGGGGCTGGGCAGGCCAAACACACGGACAGGCATATGTTAACCTGATTTAGCCCGGGTGGGTAAGCCTTAGCCCGGGCTGTATTACCAAGCTTGTCTGGCCAAAGCATCCTGTAGCAGTTGGCCACCCACCCTGAGGGGGACATGGGTGAACATCTGGTGGTGATGGAACAAACGTGAAGGAGAGTCCGTGGCTAAAGTGGGTTAAGGTGGACTACTGTGATGTCTATTATCATCCTACGACTCCCACTCTGAGGCCTGAGACTGGGTGTCTGGAAACTCAAACCTCTATAAAGGATGATGCTGTGGCTTGGCTTGACCAGGGACGTATCTGCATATAAGTAAATTGGACCTATTTTTGTTGATCCAATAAAAGGTATCGCCTGAATTATGTCATTTCTTGTTCATCGTAACATAAGAAGAGGCAGATTTGGCTGGAGAAAAGAAAAAGAACACTTCTTGTTACGTCAGCAGAGTCAGAGTCTGCTCTGTGGTGATGGCGAGAAAAATAAAGTGTAGTTCTTAAAATGCCATTCCAATTTGTGTGTATGGATTCAGATGAAGCAGCTGATGAGAGGCTGATTAAAACAGCTGTGAAGAAACTTGCTGTTTCTTTCCTAAATGATCTCATGGATGGAAGTAACGGTGAAGAAATACATGAGCTGAAAAGGCATAAAGACACGACTGAGACTGGACAAAGGGTCTTACTTTGTTTTGAAGTAGAATGCTGCAAAGATCATGCCCACTATGACTATGCCAAAGACGATACAGGAAATAGACAGGACCTGCCGTTGGTACACCTCTTCGCTCTCTGTGGACAGTAAAATTGAGAATTATGATAGCATTAAAAAGCAATGTTTGTGAAAAACGGTTTCCAATATTTCATTTCAAGTATCAAAAAGGGTGGTTTTCAAGATTTGGTTCAGATATGCACTCAATAGTTCACATGCTACCCTGGTCTAGAAAGCAGTTTGACAAGAAACTTGGCTTCTCATGAGATTTCTTTCAAATGGCCAGTCAAGGACACCAAAAAGTAATGATTAAAAAGCTCAGGTAACTTTAATTTTTATATTTGACTTAAGTCATGTTTTGCAGGCTCTTCAGAAAGCTATTCTTAATAATGGGACGAGGACAAAGTTAAATAACCTGAACCAGAGCTGAGTGAATCTTGCTAAGATTCCGAAGGCTCAATGGAATTTAAGCCTTTTTATTTCCTCATGAAAGTACCCAGAAGTTATTTTGTTTCTTTTGACTCAATGGTGTTACTATCTCTTGCTCCCACGTCATTTGCTGGATTCTTCGCATACAGACAACATAAAATACTGAATGATTTACTGAATTAGGAAGGGGGGGAGGGGGGAAGAGACATCAGTTTGATAGACTTGGATGAAAGCCAAAGCTCTGCCTTGCTACACTTCACAGGACATTACTTTCATGAGAGTTTGTTTGTTTAAAGTAATTTCCTTAGTAAACTTCACTGTCTTTTAATTAACTTGAAAGGAAGAATAGAATGGAAATCAAAACCAAGAGAAACACCACTTAGGTGAGAGGGGAAACATCAGACAATTAATATGCAATAGAAGCACCATGCATGGAAGTTAATCAATAGCACTTTAAAGGAAAGATTTATTTTCCTTTTTTAAATTTTCTTTTAAAATTTTTTTAAAGGCTTTCCTTATCCATACTGGCAAGATGTCAAATACCTTGGCTTACATCATTAGCCCTTAACATAACTACACAGTAAGAGAAATAATGACACAGGGAAAACACTGAGATTCACAAGTACCAGTACTGTTGTTTTGAATGCTAACAAATATTTTCTTTGCGTGGCCTAGCAGCAGAGATGATGTCAGGTCAGGTAAATTTATTTGTTATAGCCACATGGCCATCACATAACTATAAAATATAATAAAATATAATAAAAATAGCAATAAAATAAATGCTATACATATAATATAAGATGGCTAGAGGAGAATCGTCATAAAACTTAACCGACACCAATAAATCAATTTACTCGATGTGTACATAATATACATAGGACTCACCCGGCCCACCTTATATTTGGGCCAGAGATTTAATATCTGGGCCACTCTTTCCCGTATGGCTAGATACCAGAGCGGAATTCTGTTCGTACACCATGTGGAGCTTAGCTGCTCTCAGGGCAAAAATGGCAACCAGTTTTGTTCTTTGGGGATCAGAGTCTCCTAGCAGATATGTCAGCTGCTGTATTTGTGTACGGGAACGATCCCATCCAATAGCAGTATGCAGTTGGTTCCGATATTTATCGTATAAAGTGCAGGAAATAATATACTGTCCTAAGTCCTCAATCTCCTTCCAACAAGGACACAGACGATCTTGATAGGGGGTGCCCCGGTATTTCCACGTCAAAACTGCAGTGCACATAGATTGCATCCTCAGACAAATAAATGCATGTCTAAGCTTTGGGTCCAACAGGGAGTACATATATGTAGCCCCCCCCAGGTGGTAACAAATATTTATAAAAGGGAGAGATAAGGGATCCCGCGGCTAGGGCTCTCTGTTTTTGCCTGTCAATATCATGGACACGTTGTTTTACCAACTTGACAATTTGTTTACTGGTATGGTTCCAAAAAAAGGACTTGAAAAACCCAAGGAGAGATGATATAGTCAAAAGTCTGGAAGATCAGCTGAGATTGATTTTGCACATAACAGAACTGGACATAGTTTTTCAAATGAAACATTATTTTAGTTTTTAAACAAAATGAAAAGTTTCATTTAAAAAACCCCTGTAATTTCTTTTCAATTTTTGCAAAATATTTTACTTTAAAAATAGTATCAAAATATTGCCATTAGTAGTGTTGTTCACTGAGATTTTGGGGTCTGAGGCATGTTCTTATATCAGGCCTCAGCAAATCAAAATCCACTTGTAAGCCATTAACACACACACAAAAATTACCCACTTTATTTATTTTATTTTAATTATTTATACACCACCTCTCCTGCCTAGGCAGTTCACAAAAATTAAAACATTTTAAAATATAAAATATACATAAAAAGGGAAGCATAAGAATAAAAATAAAAAATAAAAACCCCATCCTCCACACCCACCTCCCCCACCAAAGGCCTGGTGGAACTGCCAGGTCTTGCGCTGTCGTCGAAATTAGGTAAGGTCCGGGGCCTCACCAGAAAGAAACTCCATAGCCTTGGTGCCACCACCGAGAACGCCCTTTCCATTGTAGCCCCCCGCACCACCCAGGGGACATCAAGAAGGGTGCTTCTGGCAGACTTTGAGTTTCCTGGAATAACTGATTGCCTTCTTGTGAGTGGCCATGTCTTTAAAATAATGGTTTTCAGTAAACAAGATATTTCAAAAATATTTTTGATTACAAAATACTGATAACATTTTTATGTTGGGCTTGTTTTGTCGGGGTGGGGGAACTGCTCAATCTAGGAGCACTATTCCCCTCTACCCTGCAACCCAAACCATAAAGACCTGCTAGCAAAATCCTGTGTCTTCCACAGCCTCAGAAAAGCTCACTCCCACCCCCCAAAAAATTCTTTACGCTCCATTCTTTCAGGGCCTTGTTTTTAAATTCTCAGTTTAGGAGTAGTTATAGCTTGATTACGGTTTCAAAGGGTAACTCTCTCATTGCACCAGCTTTCCTTAAATAAGCCTGACTAGCTCCTCTCCCAACTAACCCTGCTAAATGAACAGCAGAAGCAGCAGCTAGGAAGCTGTTGCTCTCAGGTTAACGGGTCAGCAATCAGCCCTGCCAGACACTTCTGCCTCAGAAAAGTTTTCTTCCATAAAATGATGACCTATACTATATGTGCACCTCTGCTTAGTGCAGCAGCATTCTGGAGAGGGTACTGTAGCTTCAGGCAAGCAGGCAGCAGCAGCACTAGCATTCTGTAGTACTTTGGGGCTTCCCAGTGCTACTGCTGCGCTGCATCCTGAATCCATTGTGATGGGAGACCAGAAAAGGACCCAACCACCATATTTATTAGGGGGGTGAGGGCATGCCAGAAAGGCATGGGGCAAAGAGGCTCTCTGTCCATCTCCTGACATGGTACCACCCCCTGTGGGGCACAGGACTTCAAATGGGGCATGGCCAAATCAGAACGGTGTGGGGAAGGCCCTCTGCCTTGCCCTTTCTGATATGGCCCTGCCCCTATGGAGCATCTTGATGTCAAGCACTCCAAAAGGGCGGGGTGGGCACAGTTGGGGTGTGTGTGTGTCCTCTTCCTTCCCCACCCTGTCACCCATGTTACCTGGATGCTCCTGCTGCTGAAGCCCCAGACTTCAGCCCCACATTGCCCCTGTTCCTGCCCAAAAGGGGGCATCAGCAGCACACTGCTGCCTTGCTGGGCAGTGCGCACTGGACGCCACCCGCTGATGTTGTTTAAGGTGAGCTGGCATGTGTTAGGGAGGCTGAGGGTGTCAGGTGTAGCTTAAGCCACAACCATGGTGCAGACTGACCACCTGTTGGTAAGCAAGAGCAGTCTGTCTTCAGGTAGCAACAGTACCTATTCCCCAGGGAAGCTGTGGTGTCAGAACAGAAGGCAGGTAGGACTTCTTGGACAGATTGACTTAGCAGTACCTGTGGGGAGAGGGCAGCAAGGTAGTTAGCGCTGGCCCTGACAGAGGCTGAGTAACGTGAGCTGTTACGCTTCTGCCATAGAGGTTAAGGAGGTTTCAATACCTGACAATTCATAGAACAGGAGGAAAGTCCCTAATACCTAAACTACAAATTAGTCCACAGAGTCTTGACAGATCCATGTCCACACTAGTCCCCCTTTGAAAATTGGATAATTAACTTTTCTGTATATGTAGCATTCAAGGCAGAAGCATAGCTACCATTGAGCGAGGGGGCTCAGTTGAGTCCAGGCCCTGGATGCAGAGGGGGGCCTTTTGCAAGTGACCTGAGCACCACTAGGAAATTTTCAGCTGGGGAGAGAGTGGGGGCAGCACACCACCCCCACGCTAACAATTTCCTGGCAGCACTCAGGCTGCTTGTGAAGGGCCACCCAAGAAGTATGTTTTAACAAGGAGTGGGGGGATGCTGGACCTGTCCAATATTAAAACTTCCTTCCTAGTGGGGTTACTGCTGTGTTGTTGTTGTTGTGTTTTTTTTGGGGGGGCAGGGGGGACACCTGCTGGGAGCTAGAGCAGCACTGCTTTCCTGGGCAACTCTGCCCTCGCCCACCCTGGAGATTCCACCCCCTTGTCTGTAGAAGGGTCCATAATTGGGCCGTAAGTCCAGGCTCACTATGCCAGTCTTGCTATGCCGCTGATTCAAGGCTTTTTTGGTGTTGTTGCAGTTGTTGTCCTCTCCCTCTCCCACCTGCCACGCAGCAAGTATAGAAAAGCATAGGCCAAGGGTGAGGATCTTTTCCTGTTTGCAGGCCATTTTAAAAATGAGTACTAACTTTGTGCACTGGATGGGAGTTGAGGGTGGGAGTGCTTAAGGGCTATGCTCAGGAGAGAAGAAAGAAGGGTGTGTTTGTGTCCAGAGGATGGAGCTATGTCATGGGTCCATACCCTGTCCTTGAGTGCATACCACATCTACTATGTTCCCTTCCCCCAAACATACTCCTTCAGTGGTCAAGGGTAGTAGCTGAATTAATGGGTCAGATCAAGGAACTGGAAAAACACCAAACCAGCGGTGGATCAGACTTGGTCTGTGGGTTCTCCAGCTCTGGTGTAGTGAGTAGCACAAACAAATACTGAGGCATCCCAATGAATTAAGGCAAAATGATCGAGTCCGAACTGCAGAGATGATCTTACTTAACATCGGGTTGAATTTTACATTCCCAGTTTATATTTGTAACCGAATTATGGCACACCCCTCTATGGGTAATTTCAGATATCATGCGCTCCCGGGTCACCACAGTGGATTCCCAACTGTGGTGAGTCAGCGAACCCCCTCCCGCTGTCCAGGATAGCCCCGAACAGACGTGACGGGAGCAGGACCATGGCAAGGAAATGGACGGACGGACCATGACCCGGGGCAGCGCAACAGACTTTACGCCAATTCCATACCATGGTTAGAACACCCAGAAGCCACTGAGGTGGGGTGGGGCGGGAGGCAGCCATGGCCGACCGAGGGCAAATGAAGCAAAAAGTGCCAAAAGGCAATGCCCACACAAGGGAAACGGGAAGGGAGGAAGAGAAGGAAAAAGAGCTGCAGAGGTGGCACACGCAACAGGGACATGAAATCCTAGGACACAGCGGAACACAAGCCACACACACACACCCGGGCACAAACACACCCAAACAGGAACGGAAGGAATGGGGTAGCACACCAGGGCACACAGGGACAACAACACAGGACAGGGAATGGACAGACACTCAGGAAAGGACACAAACACCGGGCACAGTTAGGAGCAGCGGCATGGAGGGGGGGGGGAGGGGGACAGCACCCTGGGAAGGCCAACACACACAGCACTTCAGACATGGGGGGGTGGGAGCAATGGGAGGGGAGGAGACCGGCCCGGGAACAGGCCAGGACATGGGGAAAGGCACCCAGAACTGCACAGACAGCACAGTCGCCACGGGCCACCAACAGCAACACAGGCAGCCCATGTCATGTGGGTCCCCACGGGGACAGAGCAGGGTCACAGCGGAAGGGCAACCAAAAAGAGGAAGGAACCGGAGCAGTCCCAGGCAGGTCCATATGGCAAGGATCCCCCTCACTGATGCAGAAGTATGGGTGGGGATGGATGCGAACAGGATCCTGTGGGCAGTACATGCAGCCCTCCCCCCCGGAAGCCAGGAGGCACTATCCAAGGGCCCCAAGACCCACACAGTCACAGAGGCATCCAGGTGGTGGTGGGGGGGTCAGGGCATGGACACAGGTGAGCGGGCAGCCATGCAAGGGAGGATGACACCACGTGGAGAGCCGGTAGAAGTCACAGGCAGCAGGAACCAGCCAAAGGGGGGGGCAGGCATGGAGAGGAACACCACAGGCAGCGAAGGACAGGGGGTGCCCATGGAAAGGGCACAGTGACACAGGTGCGCAGAACAGAGGCAACTGACCCAGTCAGAACAGCTGTGAGGCCGGAACAGCAAGGAGTAAGCAGCCAGTGCCCCAAGCTGGCAGGGAGGTGCAGGGAGCGCATGGTGGGGCTGTCATCCATGATACTGAAGACACAGGGGGCCTCACATCCAGCTGCACGGGGTTACGAAGTGGGCTGGGACAGGTTGGCCCACCAGATGCACATAGTGGGGCCACTGAAGCATGCCCCAGTGGTAGCCCAAGCATACCATGTGGTGGGCAATGAGGTAGTAGACCTCAAATGGATCCGGGCCGGCCAACCGCACCTGGACATTAGCATGGGTCCACACAGCTGCCAGCCCTGCTAGCTCCAGTCCGGTGGGCTCCGACAAGGAATAGTCAGCAGCAGGGGGCCAAGGCAGGTGCCCGAGCTCCAACAGGCGGTAATACACCACCCCAGGTGACCGCTGGTAGCCATGGGCCCCATGGATGCAGAAGGACGAAACAGCCAGGGCAGGGTCCCCCCTCCTCCAGACAGGTAGTGAACCCAGCCAGGCCACAGACTGAGAGGGCGGACACGGTCTCTGACGCAGACCATATCACATGCGAGCACCTCCTCTCTGGAATGCGCTCATCAGGAAAGGGACAGAGGCCGAGCGCCTCTGCATGGAGCCGGCACACGCTACCACTTACCTCATAGCCCAAGTAGTGAAGGCTGGAGCTCAGACTCGCATAGGCACCAGAGAGTATCCGGGCAGCACAGGAGCAGCTGCACGGCCAGGGAATGCCACAGGTCACATAGGGCCATGGTCTCCCGGAAGGTCCAGCTATGGGGGGCGCCAGGCGATCCAGGGCACGGGAGCCCCAGGGCAGCACTGCTGGCCATGGTCCAGCGGGCAGAGGGTCTGAACAGTAAGGAAAGAGGGGCCCCACAATCCCATGTGGGCCAGGGAGGGGAGCAGGGGAGCTCCATGGACACACGATAAGCCTGCAGACTGCAACAAGGCATGGCTAGCAAGCGATGCGTCCTCACGCATGGAATTTCCAGCAAGCACTGATAGCAGGGAGGTGATGATAACAGGTAACCAGCTGCGGACCACACTGACGGGAGTACGCGGGTCCAGGGCATGAGCCCCCATAACAGGAGCGCAGGTGCACCCTGGGGAGGGGCCCTGTCCATAGGTACACACTACCCAGCAAGTGAGCACAACTGGCATGAGGAGCCCAGGGACGGTCCCACTGGCACAGCTGAGAAGCCGCCGGCCAGCTGGCGGCGGGGTGGGTGGACAAGGCCAGCCAATAAGGGTGCGCCGGGGCTTTCCCTACAGGTGCATGGGTGGGGCACAGAGCTGGGACAGGCCCAGGACATGGGCAGGGGAGTCGTGCGCCAGACCGCACCACAGGCACCCTCCACCATGGACACGGGTCAGAGGGATGCATGTTTCCAGTTCCTGAACCTAAGTGTGGAGTGGCACTGGCAGCACACCAACCACCAGCGGCTCGCCATGGAGCTGCTCCACCTGAGCACCTACATCTGGGGGTGCCTTCTAAGGACCTCTGTGGCCACCTGGCACGGGTGCAGGTGCTCCCAGGCCAGGCTCAGGGCCCTGCAGGCATCTGGGCCATACGAACGGGCCCTGCGGGCATCTGGGCCATACGAACGGGCCCTGCACCTCGCCCGAGGGTGCCCCACTGTCCTCCAAAAGGCAGCTGACCAACACAACTGGCACCGGGCGGGCATGGGGAGCGCAGTAATGCTCGCCATGCCCACACAAAGGCGGCTCTGGGCCATGGACCAGGCACAGGAATGGTGGGCTGGTGTCCTGGCACAGTGGGATGATGCAGAGTGGAGGGTACACTTCTGCATGGACAGGTGGTCACTCCTGTGGCTCGCAGAGCTGTTGGTGCCTTGACTGGGGTGGCTGCGCACCCCATGTGCTCCCTCATGGTCCAGCATGTGGCTATAGAGGTCTGGGCACTGGCAACACCGGATTCCTGCCAGTCCGTGGCACAACACTTCGGTGTGGGACTGAGCACCGTCACGGGCATCCTCTGGGACTTCTGTGAGGCCATGCTACAAGACCAAGTGATCCAGCTGGTGGACCAGGGGGCTGTGGTGGCTGGCTTCAAGGCTGGCAGGTTCCCCAACTGTCTTGGCACTGTGGATGGTACCCACATTGAGATCCTCCAGCCCCCCAATGGGGATTATGGTGAGTACATCAACAGGTACAGGTACCATTCCTTGCAGCTCTAGTCAGTTGTGTACCACTGGGGCCAGTTCACAGACATCTTCACTGGCCACAGCCACGATACCCAGATCCTCACCATCTCACCGCTTTATGCCCGGATGTACTGGGGGGACTTTGCCGACATGGAGATGACCAGGATCGAGGGACTGTTGATTCCCCCCTGCAGTCCCCAAGACCCTTGTGGAGGTGCTGTTCATCTCCTGGCTATGCGCCTCGAGGATCGTGATCGAGGGGGCCTTCGGAGCCCTCAAGCAGCACTGGAGATGCCTTGCTGGTTTCCTGGACTTCACTGTAGAGACCTCAGCCCTTGTGATTGGTGTCTGCTGTGTCCTGCACAACATATGAGAGACTGATGGCACTGCCTTGACATTCTCCATGCCCCAGCGGTCACTAGGACATGTGCTGCTGAGAACCCACAGGAATACCGCTATGCGAAGCAGATCCATGCTGCCTTGGTGAGGTGTATAGCCAGTGAGCCTGGGACCTGAGCACGCTGAGCCATCCCCGAGGCCTCCCTTAGGCAGACACGGAACACCCCTGGTCCCTGGGTCCCCACCCCATCTGCACAGGCAGGTCACATCACCAGCCGTCCTGACATCTGTGCCCATCCACAGTCATGTGGGGGCCTCCCCATGGCAAGCCCAACCTGTCAACGAGCCGCAGTCAATCCGATCCCCTGCCCCCTTCCTAGTACCATGAAGCAGACAATAAATCTGTTGTAGTGGCAAACCCATTTGTTTATTGTCCATACAGTGCTTCCTGTGCCCTAACACCCCTCTCCCTTCCCCCCTTCCACCTCTGTGGCCCGCCCTACCTCCCCCTCCCCCATAACCCTCTGCTTCATAGGCTGCCCCCTCGGCCACCTAGAGGGTGCCGTGGTGCTCTGGGAGCTCTTTTCACCCCTGCTGTCCATCTCCCTGACTGTGTCCTGTGAAGCCTCTGGGTCCAGACCACCCTGTGTGGATGGGAGCATGGGCGGTGCCAGAGGGGCCTCCCTGGGAGGCTGCTGTCTTCAGAGGCCAGGTGGGACCAGGAGGCATATGCGCTGGCCCAGAGGCCATGCCGGCAGCTGGGGTAGTGGTGGGGGTGGTGCAGGAGGCCGCTGAGGTGCTGGAGTCATTATGGTTCCAGACGGAGTGGTTGCCATGCAGTAGGCACTCATGCAGCAGCAGTGAGGTGCCAATGTCCAGGGACCTGTCCACCATCTGGGTGTGCTCCTTGCCCAGCCACTCGATGGTCTGGTTCAGCTGTTCCAATGTCTCCATCTGCCTTGTGTGCTCCCTTCACTCCCGCCTCCGTTCCTGCTGCATTTCCACTGCCAGCTGCTAGTCCTTGGCCTCCGCATGCTGCAGGGCCCTGTCCATGATGGCCTCCATGTGGTCGATGGCAGCGATCATCTACTCCATGCTGGTCTGGACGATCTCTTCCACCAGATCCTCCCTCTGGTGCCATACCCATACTCTGGCTCTTGCAGTTGCTGTTCCGGGGTCACAGACTTGGCTGGTGGGGGCGCTGCCTGTTGCCTTGTTGGAGAAATGATTGGTGATGGTTGGTCGGGCTCTGTCACATACCACCTGTCCCGGAGCTATGCTGGCGGTGGCCGTAGTGCCCCCCTGGTATGTGGACAGGCACAATCCTGCCCCTGGGGGCCCCCCTGTGCTCTGCCCATCCCCCCACGAGCATGGGGTGTGCCGTACCGGGGTGGGTCAGTGCCTCACTCACCCGTCCATGCCCTCAGTGCACCCCCACTGGGTGACACACACACCCCTGCCCTGGTAGTTCACCTTGGTCCACCTGCTGCTGCTGTGGCTGTTCCCCACATTCCCCCTCGCCTGGCTGACCTGCGTGCCGGGGCGCTTGTGCACCTTTTGGGAAATGGGGGGGTGAGTTACCCTTGCATGGTCCAGGTCCCCATCCCACCATGGCCCCCACTTGCTGGCACCGGGGGCCAGTGCCCCGGTCAGCTGTGCCTGCACCCGTTGTGTGCCCAGGCAGGGCCCCCTGCACCCCAACCCCCTTTCTGTGTTCCCTGGTTCCTGGGGGCCGCGGGGATGGGACCGTGCCCTGTGGGGGGCCCCAAAGCCTGGGGCGCACCCCCTATGGCCCGTGTACCCTCCCAACTGCTTGCCTACCCTCTATGTCCATCTCGGAGTCCTCCGAGGCCAGCTCCTCTGTGGGGCTGTGCTCCTCTTGGGTTCACTAGGTCAGTGTGACCAGTGTGCCAGTCTTGGATCCGCCCGAGTCAGACTGCGGCCGTGGGCTCCCGGGGCTGGTTTGCAAGGGGGGCTGCTGCTCCCTGAGGTCCTGGGGCATTCCTCAGGAGGGGCTGGGTCCTCGGGGTCGGTGCCTGAAGTCAGGGGTGCCAGGGGTGGGGATACATCGGCCTGTTCCCTGCCCTGGACCACAGCACTCCCCATGAGCCATGGGGCAACTATGGAGCCTTTCATATGTAGTACGCGGTCCAGGGTTTCGTAGTAAGGGGTGGTCCATGCTCTGTGTCTGGACCGTCGGTTGTTGTCTTTTATGGCCTGGTACCCCCTCTTGAGCTCGTTGGCCTAGGAGCGGCATTTATTTATTTAATACATTTATACCCCACCCCTCCTGCAAACAGTTTGGGACGACTAACAAATTTCACATAAAAACATATCAAATATTTAAAACCATCATAAAAAAGAATCTTAATTAGGGAAGGACAAAAAAATTATAACAAAGAAGGGTAGGAGGATAAAAACCCACTAACCCCCCCTCCCCAAAGGTCTGGGCAAACAGCCAGGTTTTACAAACACACCGGAATGTTAAAAGGCTCAGGGCCAGGTGAGCTTCCTCCGGGAGGAAATTCCAAAGACGCAGCCACTGAGAATGCCCTCTCCATTGTGGCCCCACGCTTAACATGGGGGACCTCCATGAAGGCAGCCCCGGCAGACTGAAGGAGCCGCGCTGGGGCACAGAGGGCGAGGCAATCCCTGAGGTATATGGGGCTGAGACCGTGAAGGGCCTTATAGATCAACACCAGTACCTTGAACCTGACTCAGCAACCAGTGCAGATCCCGGAGCACAGGTGTTATGTGGTCCCGGCGACCCGTCCCCGAGAGGAGGCAGGCTGCTGCATTCTGCACTAGCTGCAGCCTCCGAACCAGGAACAAGGGCAGCCCCACGTACAGTGCGTTGCAGTAGTCCAGCCCCGAGGTGATGAAGGCATGGACGAGGGAGGCCAGGTCCAGGACAGAGACAAATGGACGCAACCTCCACACCAGATACAACTGACGGAAGGCAGCCTTCGCCATCACCTCTACCTGCTGCTCCAGGTGGAGATCCACGTCCAGCACCACCCCCAGACTCTGGACCTGTTGAGCTACAGGAGGGAAAACCCCCGCAATCAGGGGGGGCAACACCTCCCTCGCTCTCCCCACCACCATCACCTCCATCTTATCCGGGTGGAGCTTCAGTCTGCTCGGGCACATCCATTCTGCCACAGCCTCCAAACACTGGGATAGCAACGAGACAGAAGGGTCTGGGTCAACTGAAAAAGAGAGATACAGCTGAGTGTCATCAGCATATTGGTGACAACGCACCCCGAACCCTCTGAAGATCTCCCCCAAGGGCTGCATATAAACATTAAATAATAATGGAGACAGAATAGAACCCTGTGGAACGCCGCAAGACAAAGAGTAGGAGCAAGATATTTCAGCTCCCAGCACTACCCACTGACTTTTCCCCAAGAGGAATGAGCGGAACCATTCAAGAATGATCCCGTCCAGCCCACCCCCAGGTCACGCAGCTGTCTCAACAACAGTCCATGGTCCATGCTGTCAAAAGCGGCTGAGAGATCTAGCAGGACAAGAAATGTCGAATGCCCTGCATCCATCTCTTGGCGGAGATCATCGACTAAGGTCACCAACACCGTCTCGGTGCCATAGCCGGGGCAGAACCCAGGTTGAAAAAGGTCCAGGAAACCAATGCTGTCTAGATGCGTCTGGAGCTGGATTGCCACCGCCCATTCAATAACCTTCCCCAAAAATGTGGTGAGTGCGTCCACGTCCACTGATGGTTTCTTCAGCAGGGGGCGCACCACAGACTTCTTGAGGCTGGGCAACAACCTCCCCTGCTGCAGGGACATGTTAACCACCCTCATCAGCACCGTCCCCAACGTCTCCCTGGAGGCTTTCATCAGCCAGGAGGGGCATGGATCAAGTTCACAACAGGTGGCTCTCACAGACCCCAAGACATCCATCGCATCAGCTGGCGTCACTTCCTGAAACTCCCCCCACAAAGATGGACCAGACGGGGCCTCCATCACCTCATGCTCTCTACCTACTGCCTCTAATCCAGTGTCGAAGTCGCTCTGAATCCAAGCGATCTTGTCTGCGAAGTAGGTGACAAACTCCTCACAGTGAGCCTGGGACACGTCCCCGTCCAGAAAGAGGGAAGCCGAACTGACCAGCCCCCGCACCACCCGAAACAGCTCCGCTGGGCATGACTTCGCAGACACTATGAGGACAAGAACTCCTTCCTTGCTGTCTTCACAGCCTCAACATAGGACTGCAAATGGGCCCTATAGAGAAGTTGGTCGGAGTCAGATCAAGTCCGACGCCAGCATCACTCCAGCCTCCTGCCTCCTTGGACCGTGGTCTTGCTGTGCCCCGCCACCTCCATGTCCCGCACGATCTCTGTGAACATGTGCTCGTTCCTCTTGTTCACGGCAAGCTCCACCTGGTGCTCCAAGGACCCTCAGATCCGAATGAAGTCCTGGGTCTCCTTGTGCTCCCATTGCCCCCCTCGCTGGTACTAGCATCTCCCACGTGTGCCCTCCTTTGCGGTTCCTCCTCCACTGGTATCCTCCGGGGGCTCCGGCTCACAGGCCCATTTCCGGGTCTGTGGGTCATAGAGGGGGGGTTAGTGTCCTGGGTCCTTCCGACCGGCAGCCTGCATCCCTGCCCCCCTCTCACCAGGCACCCCCCTTAGTGCCACTCTGCCACTGTGCAGGCCCTCCCTCGCTCTCCTTACCCATTTCCGGGGTGCCTCCATCCCCATGCTGGTTGTTCCCTAAGGGGCGGCCAGCTCTGACTGCTGCTGCTCCTCCGCCGCTACCAAATTCCCTCCTCCTCCCCCGCTTGCCATCCACTCTCCTCTCCCTTCCACCTTGCTCCATCCCGCCACATTCCCCTGCTGTTGTGTGCCCTTTAAATCTCCCTCCCTGGTCTGTGTGCTGCTTGTTGCCTGGCAGCAATGCTGCATGTTCTCGCCATGGCTGGGGATCATTAGTTATGATTCCGCCTGGTGGTTGGCATTCAGTCATTACATTCGGCGGTTTCCTGGTGGGAATCGCTTTCACTGTGATTCCGGGGATAGTCTCGACCCGACCTCCAGAACCGTGGCTGGATTTGGCTCCTACAGGTGATTGAGCAGCAGCATCAACATGTTCACCATGGTCAGACGTTCACGGCTGTTTGGCCACACCGCGCGATTGTTCGTGGTTCGCTGTGGTTGACCATGGTCTCGTTATGTCTGAAATTACCCAGAGTCTGTGGCATGTTACCCATGCCAACCTGGGTTCCAGTCCTCTCTAGGCCACTGATTTTATGACTAACTACTCTTCCTGTGCCACTATTTGCCTTCCAACAAAAATGTGATAATACAAACAGAAACAACAATAATTTTCTTTGATCAAAGACAATATCATCCAATTAACAAGCAGCTAAAGTTATAACAAGCCATAAACTGAAAACCAAACCAAAACCATATACATTGGAATAGCAATCTATTTCAGCATCACATGGTAGTCATAACGTAATCATATCTCCATCTACCCTAAAACTTATCCAAAGACATTTGTATTGCGATTAGACCATTTTCAGTTATGGAAATTTATGGATGGAAAGGATTGCCTGACCTAGAAGAGCCAGAGAGAATCATATGGGGCTTTCAGCACCCTGTGGGATTGCATCCTACAGGCCAAGTCATTGTATGCAATGTTGAATCAATATTTCTCTTTATTTATATACTCTTTCCCCTTTCATTCCCACAGTGGGTACATCTCCGCTCTTGCCCTCTGTCACCTCATCTGAATTTAAACCCCTCACAACAAAACCACTGATCTCTTTTAAATCATCCATATGTGTACTTATGCCATCAAAAGTGATGTCCAGTGACCCATAGAACTAAAGTCTCTTCTTCCAAAACTCTCTCTCACGCCATGCAGGCAAGCTCGCTCCTGTCCAATGCTAAGTGAAGTGCATCTGGTCAGTCAGAAAGCAGACTACTTCCTTAGACCATTCTAGCACTTTAGATGGTTTTTATTTTCAGGGTGCTGATTCTGTGATGACATAGGCAGGCACTTAACTTGTGTGCGCTGTGATCCAATTGATTTCAGCACATTTGTGCAGATGTCACTTTTATCAGTCTCTGCCTGTCTTGGTTGGGGCCTTTTTTACCCTTGTTATAGAAACTTAAATAATTGCTGGCCTCCAAACCCAAGAGTTATCAGGTCAGTGACAAATAATATTTACTGGTAGTATGACAAAGGAAACCATTGCTGACTAGCCCTTCCTTCTAAGCCCATTTAAAAATCATCTCAAGTTTTATACACTGTCCTGGGTTTTATGTTTTGCATCCTTATTTTACTTGCTGTACTATATATTGTTACTGTCACTCAGGTGAGATATAATGGCTTGTACATGGGTGTGGGTTTCCATTTTTTGTTTTTTGTTGTAAGTGACCTCTTCAGTCACCAAAGGAAATGTACTCTAAGTGAACCCAAGTAATCTAAGGGATTCTGCAATTTCCACCCTCTTAACAAAAGATGGACAGATGCCATACGAGTGAAATTAAAAATGAATGCAATAAGTCATTGTCAATTACTTGTCAATATTACGGATGCCAGTGGACAGTGTTTCTGCTGTGTAAGAAACAAAGGCAAAATCATTTAGAGTTTTGGGGTGAAGTGTCATCAATATGCTGACAAGACTTAGCCCTCTCTCCCTTTTTCATCTGACTGAGGACCTGCAGTCTTGGTACAAAACCAATACCTGGCTCCAGTTGGGGACTGGATGTCGGTGAGCCGACCAGAAGCTGTATCCTGACAAGTTGATGGTTGTCTGGTCTTGTGAACCGGAGGGGATTGGTACTTCGGTTACTGATTGGGTCTGGCTCTGGTAATTTGTGTTCTCAGCCTTTGAGTGCTTCTGGATCCCAAGCTGCACCTGAATCAGTGAGCTTCACCAACTCCATCTAGTGAGGATGCTGTGGCCTTTTCTTTCTGACGCAGATCTGACCACTGACATCCACGCTTTCATCACCTCGAGGCTAGATTATTACAATGTGCTCTATGCGGGGCTGCCCTCGATGATTGTTCAAAAGAAGCAACTGGTACAGAACACGGTAGGTCAGATCCTTTTGAGAATGGGTCGCAGGAAGCACATTATACTAGTGCTCCAAAGTCTGCAGTGGCTGCCTATAGCTTTCTGGGCACAATGCAAGGTGCTGGTTTTGACCTTTAAAGCCCTAAATGGTCTGGGCTCTGCATATCTGAGAGGCCACCTGTCCTACCATGTTTATTGTGGTTCATGTGGTAAGCTGGGAGCACCCTCTTGCATGTTCCATCTGCTATTCTTGTCTGAAGAAGAGGGGGCACTGTAGGGTGTTCTTGGTTACTGCCCCAGTTTTATGGAACTCCCTTCCCCCAGAGATTCATTTGAGCCCGAGCCTAAGCATCTTCTGGAGGCAGTGCAAGTCTTTTTTGTTTAAAGAAGTATTTGGCGGGTGGGGATAGGGGTTAGTTGGGAAGTTGTGCGTGGGGGTTGGGTGGAGGGTTTGGGGGAGCTGGGGTGGGGCAGGATAAGGGAAAGGTTGAGGGGGGGTGTCTTATTCTGTCTTATTTGTTTTGTAAGCCACTCTGAGCTATTTGGGAAGGGCAGGGTAAAAATTGGAACAACAACAATATAAAAAGTGTTTTTAGATGATGTGATAACCTGCTGAAGTCTGTGTTCAGTCTGTGCAGCCCCCACTCACAGGCCTATCTCCCCCCCCCCCTTGCGGGGTGTGTGGGGAGGGTGTTAGATATGTGGGGGGTGTCCATGGAAATGGTGTGGTGGTGGGGGTGGGGGTGTTTGCTGGGTGTTTGCCTGTGCAAACACCATGGGCGGTGGGTGGGGGTGCGTGTTCGCTTCTGGTGAACACCCATCTCCATTCATCACTCACCCATGGAGCCATCTGGTAAACAGGAGGAGGCTACATGGATGGAGGTGGGTGTGCGCCCATGGGAACAGGTGCACACACCCCTCCACCCATCGCAGTAACACACCCATTCTCTCACGCACAGCTGCCTGTGTAAATAGGGCCACCGTTTTTAGCACAATGAGCCTCCTAGATGGGCAGATGTTCTTCCTTGCCACACTTCACCCACATTCCTCAAGGAGAAGCATTAACCCCTCACATGCAGTAGGTTTTTGCCCATGACTATGGTGCTGTATTCATGGATGCTAATCGATGGAACGCAATCACGTAGAGTGACATTAACCTACGACATTCCTGGAATATGCTATGAGTGGTGAATGGGTGATGGCCAGGTGGTGGGTGGGGATTATCATCTGGTAGATACCTAATAAACAGAGATCAAACACCTACTAAACACCCATCTGATGTGGGCTATTGTCCGGTTTGTTTTTACCCAAAGTAGGACATAAAAACATAAAATTATACTGTGTTTTATATTTTTGTATTACTTATTTAAAACTTATATCCCACCCCTCCTGCCCAAGGCAGCTCGGGGCGGCAAACAACACGAACAATTTAACAATAAAACATTTAAAAACAAATCATAAAACACCCTCCCTCCCAAACCCTACCCCCCAACCTCACCAAAAGTCTGGCAGAACAGCCAGGTCTTACACAAACATCAAAATGACAGGAGGGTGGGGGACAACCGAGCCTCATCCGGAAGTGAAGTCCACAGCACAGGGGTAGTCACCGAAAAAGATCTCACTATCAGTGGCCACCCGTCTCACCAGGGGAACCTCCAAAGAGGCCCCCACAGACGATCTCAGGGGTCGTATGGGCACATGGGGAGTGAGGCAATCCCACGGATAGGCAGGGCCCAGGCCATGAAGGGCTTTGAATGTCAAAACCAGCACCTTGAACCTAGCACAGTGTTTTATAGGCAGCCAGTGCAGAGCCCAGAGCACAAGCATCATGTGCTCCCTGCAGCCCGCCCCAGTAAGGAGACGGGCCACGGAATTCTGCACCAGCTGCAGCCTCTGGACCAGCTTCTCGGGCAGCCCCACGTAGAGCGCGTTACAGTAATCCAGCCTCAAGGTGATGAAGGCATGGATGACAGTGGTGAGGTCAGAGTCTGAGAGAGACGGCTGAAGCCGCTGGACAAGATGTAACTGCCGAAACGCGCTCTGCGCCATGGCCACAACCTGAGATTCCAGGCTGAGACGTGAATCGAGCAGCACACCCAGACTCCATACCTGCGAAGTCATGGGAGGGCGAACCCCTCCCCCCAGAGGAGATTCAACCACTCCCAAGACCCCCAGGACCTCACCCACCAACATCACCTCCATCTTGTCAGGATTCAGCTGCAGATGGCTCAACCTCATCTAAGCTCCCACAGCCGACAGGCAATGGTAAAAATAAAGAGACTGCATGACCTGGGTCAATGGAAAAACAGAGGTAGAGCTGAGTGTCATCAGCATACTGATGCCACTGCATGCCCTGAAACCCCCTCACGATCTCCCCTAACAGCTGTATATAGATTTTAAACAAGAGGGGGGACAGAATGGCACCCTGCGAGACTTCACAAATGAGGTCCCGGGGGGGTAAGACGTAAATTCTCCCAAGACCACCTGGTGAGTTCTCCCAGCCAGGAATGAACAAATCCATCCCAAGACCGTCCCGCCAATCCTGGCACGGTCCCGCAGGCGAGTCACCAGCACCTCATGATCAACTGTGTTGAACGCAGCCGAAAGGTCTAGCAGGACCAGTAAGGTCTGACGACCCTGGTCCAATGCCAGACAGAGATCGTCAACCAAGGCCACCAATGCAGTCTCTGTACCATACCCAGACTGAAGCCTAGAGTGAGAGGGGTCAAGGAAACCGGTGTGGTCCAGATGTTCTTGAAATTGCCGTGCCACAGCTCGTTCAATAACCTTCCCTAAAAAGCGAAGGTTAGAGACCGACCGATAACTGGCAGGAGCATCAGCATCAAGAGATGGTTTGTTGAGCAGGGGCCTAGCCACAGCCTCCTTCAGGCATTCTGGCACCCTGCCCTCCTGAAGGGAGGCACTAACCACCCCAGCCAGCAACAGCCTAAGCATCTCCTGGCTGGCTTTCACCAGCCAGGATGGACAAGGATCTTGTTCACAAGTAGTGGCACGAACAGATCCCAACAAAGGACTCCACATCGGCAGGCGATACCATCTGAAACCGATCCCACAATACAGGACAGGACAGCGCATCCATAGCCCCAAGATGATCCTCTGCAATAACTGCAGAACCGAAATCGTGGTGGATGCGAGCGATATTATCTACAAAGTACTCGATAAATCAGTCACAGCGGTCACTGGATTGTTCCAGGTCCAGGTGGAGACAGGCAGGACTGACCAAACCTTTCACCACCCAGAAAAGCTCCGCTGGACGTGACTTTGCAGATGCAATAAGGGCAGCAAAGAACTGCTTCTTTGCTGCCTGCACCACCACAACATAGGTCTTTAAACTGCTTTTATGCTGCGATCGATCATATTTGTTGCGAGTCCGGCACCACCATCACTCCAATCACCTGCTCTCCTGCTTCAAACACCGCAGGCCCTCAGTAAACCAAGGAGACCTGTGGGAGACTCAGGAGGGCAGCAGATGCCTGGGAACCACTCTGTCAATGGTCTCCGCCAACAAGGTGTTCCAGAAGGCTACGAGATTATGGACCGAGCAGATGTCAAGGTCCAGGGGAAATTCCCCCAGAGCATTCCGGAACCGATCCGGTTCCATTATGTTTTTATTATCTATTGTTTGCCGCCCCGAGCTGCCATTGGGCAGGAAGGGGCGGATTATAAATCATGAAAATAAAATAAATTATATAAAGCCATAAGAACTGCCACATGGTAATAGGCCAATGGTCCATTTAGTCCATTATCTTGTCCTGGCCATAATCCACAAACTACTTAGTGCTTCGGTAGGACTACTCCAGAGTAAGTGGTTTGTGGATCATTGCCTCTGATAGTTGCCACTTCTGGATGCCTCAGAAGCAGTACAATTATAAAGTGGTATATTCCATGTCATTCACTCAAAGCTCCTGACAACCACAGAGGTTGAGAGATACTCTGAGGATGCATCCTGACTAACAGTCATTGTTGATCCTGACCTTCATGCAATTAACTTTATTCAGTGACCATCTATATGAAAAGGATGGACGTTGCAGCAGATGAAGACATACATAATCAATATACTCTTCAATTGCCTTCTCTGTCTAATGAAGGTTGGAAAGTATATGGAGAAGTCTTTGCCACTCATTCTTATCATTTGTTCACTAAATTACAGATGTTCAGTCCTGACCAATCCACTAAGTCCAGAAACCATAGTCTATGGGTGCTGCCTTAGCCTCTTGTACCAGGAACCATCCTAATGATTACTTTTTTCCAGGAAATCCATCCCTTCACATCATGTGACAAAAATAATGCAAGTCACACGTTTTGATCGACTCTAGTAGACATCTACTTTCTCCAGCTTCCCCTAATATTTAATCATTTGTCATCTTAGCTGTCCAAGGAATTGCTGCTAACATGTGATGCAAGCATGTTAGCACAATATAAGCAGGGCATATTTTCAAATTTGTAGAAGGCAAAATTCTAGAAGGCAAAACAAAGTATGAGTATTTAACCTTTCCTTTTGATTTGCCCTAATTTTGGTTTCATAATCTTAAAGCTGAACTAGGCATTTTGTGTTTGTTAGGTTAGCATAGAGTACAAAATAGAAGTGCATGATTAAGAGACAGAATCATCCTCATGAGAAAAGAAAGCAAGCAGACACCCTTTTCAACTGTCTTGACTTTGTTTTGCAAAACTCATTATACAGCCAAGCATCAAAAAGAAATCTCCTATTAAATTATTTCTGCCATAAACCTTTTCTGGTTTTTTGTTTGTTTGTTTTTTTAAAAGACTTCAGTTTTTCCCCTTACACCTGCAAGGCAAGAAAAGAAACTGACACATAATTAAAATATCCCTGAAATGGAGGGATTTCAGGAGTAGAGAACTTTAGAGCCTCCACACATCAATGGTAAGAACAAATGCTATCCCAATAATATGATATTTTGATTTACAGGTTTTTTTAAAATACCAAGGCTGTAATTCTGAAGCTAAATTGATTTTAAATATGGCTCCTTAGAAATTAATCATTTCCTTTGGTCTCAGGGCAAGTTTAGAATTTGTGTCAGCTCTAATCGGCACTCAGATCTAACTATCATTATAAGCCTTAATTAGGTAGTTTTAGCATAATAAATTCATTAAATTTCAGGCCTGAAATCGCTGCCTAGATAGTTAATGGGATTGAGGGGTGTGTGTGTGTGTCTGTTTCTTTATAGGAGAATGCTTGATGTGACTGATTAGAAGTTTTCATTTATTGACAATCTATCATTAAGATAATGCAGTTCCATTATCAGACTTCTCCATTCACATTCTATTTTAACTAAGTTCAATAATGTCAGTCACTTATCAGTGAATTTTTTTTATCTGAGTCCCATCATACATGTGCAGTTTTTTTTTTCTACAAAGGATGTAATCTTATCATTTGTCATGGAGATTCCGTAAACCAACAAACACCTGCCATTGCCCATACAAATGGTCATGGCCCAGTAAGCTGAACGGAAATTTTCTCAGTGAGAATGAGGGTAAGGTGACATTGCCTTGTTTTGTTTTTCTCATTTCACAGGTGTGCAGATTCCCTTTCTGATTAATTAAAATCTAGGACATTTTAAAGTGTGAGGAATAATACAAAATTAACCTGCAAACATTCAATTAAGTTTCACAACAGGTTATTGCTTGCTGTCTGTGGGAAGAAAGGTAGGAATGAGGGCTGACCCCCTCTGGCTTTCATTCAGACAGACCTGGGTGAGTGCATTTTGATTTCTTTACAAATGTCTGGAAATTGGTCTTGTGTCGGTTCTCTGCAGCGCTATGGGACTCGGGTGATTGATCTATGGGGCTGTATGGGTGTCTGTTCTAGTTCTAGAGCTGAAACAGGTACCCAGAACACTGAAATGAGGGACAGCTACTCTCAAAATGTGGGACATGATTTTCATAAAATGTTCATGTGCATATATATACATATACATATACATATACATACATACACACATATATACATACATACATACATATACATATATACATACATACATATACACATATACATATATACATACATACATACATATACATACACATACACATACACATACATACACATACACATACACATACACACACACACACACACATACATACACACACACACACGCAAATTCAAAGTATCCATTGCTTAACTATGAAGCTGGGCTGGAAAAAAAGAAATCTTAAAAAGTTGAGGGTTCTTTCATATCGATACAATGACCTCTCTCATAAGCCAGACTTATATCCTTGCTCTGCCAGTCTTTATGTCCAAGCTCTATCCCAACAGTTCCCATAACTGATTGGCCTCCCCACACCCTTGCCTAGTGAGTGTTGCAGTTTCCACAGCCCTCCTTCTGCCCGTAAAGCTTTCTCCCACTCCAGCCATTTCTCCACCTGTGTGGCTTTTCTCTGACTGATGAGACCAACAGAGAAGCTGGTCTGAAATGTAATTATTTTAAGAAGGAAACTTCAAGAAATCCCTTTACAAAGTCCAGGTCTGAAGTCTTGACATGCTGATTCCCCACATCCGAGGAAAATGATTAGAAATTATATCTTTACACTGATGCTCTCCAAAAAAGTATGTTGGGTTTTATTTTATTTTGAAAAGACTGCAAGGAGAAGAGTAATTAAGAGTAATGGAGAGGACAACAGAAAGTTCTTTATCTATAGCATGGGAGGGGCTGCTTTGAGCCTGCCTGGAGAAACCAGCTAGGCACTTTGAGGATGGAGAATCCAACTCATTGTCCCCATTGATGGCTTGCAAACTGCTCTCCCTCACCCCTCCCTTTCTAATGCAGGACTTAACAGCATTTTAAAGAGGTGTGAAATCAGGGACATCCCAAAAAAATCCAGGACACTTGAGAAGTAGGAGTACCCAGTAAAATGAATAAACCCTGATTTGTGGTACCTGAACAACCTCTCATGGTTCCGGTCCCCGAAGGGCCCTCAAATGGAATCCATTTGGATGTAGTTTTGCTTACCTTGGGTCGAGGCAGTGGTGAGATGATAGTGATCTGGGGTCTGGAGGCCCTCTGTGATAGCCTGGGATGTAGACTAGTGGGTCAACACATGCACAGGATGCCTGGACACATGTGCACCTGCCCAGGTCACCTGGACACGCATGGCCTGGGGTCAGTCCATGCACACTGTGAATGCACTGGCTGGCTTAGGTTCCAAACGATCCTAGAGGGCTTCCAGACCTTGCCACTGCCTCATCACTACTGCTATCTGTTCTATGGAGTACTATGAAGCTGCGATGTTTGGACAATGGGCAATTATGAGTTTGCATACAATGAGAGTATTTGTTTAGCAAGTTTGTTAGATTTGTATACCACCCTTCCTTAATGGCGCAGGGTGGCTTACATCATAAAAAACACACATAAAATACAGAGATAAAACCCATGAAGCCACATATAAAATACCAATAAATAACATCCCAAACCTTAACCCTGCCCTGTCAAATAGATAAGTCTTACATTGCTTTTAGAAGATCCCCATTCTAGGACTTGGACAGACCTCCAGAGGAAGGGCGTTATATGCAAACAAACCAGCACTGTCTATTTTTTCTCCCTCGGATAGGTAGCTTAGCCTTAGCAGTGACAAAGCAGTGGAAGTCATTGGAGATTTGCATTATGATTCTCAAAACGCTCCACTGGTGCAAATCCCATTCTAGAGCTGTAACTAGCCTATGGCCAATGTAGCAGTGGCCACAGGTGCATTTACATGAGGGGCACCAACCAGCCATGCCCCAGACCAGCTGAATCATCAGCTGTGTCTGTCACACCACAGCTGCCTGCCCCAGACTCCCTTAGTGCTTAGTCAGTACTAATAGGTGGGTCAGGTGTGGGGCCTTCCTGCAAGGGCAGAGACCTCAGCCCCCCACCAGTTCATGCTAAGCACTCCTGCTTAACGCTGGCAGAAGCACCAGTAAAGGGAGTCTGGGACAGGCAGCTGCAGCGTGACAGACACAGCTGATGATTCAGCTACCCTGGGGTATGGTTGCTTGGTGCCCATCATGTAAATGCACCTATGCCCACTGCCGAGTTGGCCATAGGCTAGTTATACCTCTGTCCCATTCACTTGTGCCAATGGAGGGCTTTGAAGAATGGGTTGTTGTAGGGCGTTTACATATTTATCTTTACTATCTTAAGAACACAAGGAGAACTGGGGACCAAAGGAGCTGACAGTACCCTACTAAATCTGCTACGCAGCCTGCCCTGAAGCCTGCCTTGCTTGGAAACACCTATTACTATTTTAACTTATCACAGCTCAAGGAACACTAGGGGGAAAGATTACTTTTCTGTCAGGAAATATGTTCTGACCCTGGTGATAAAAAATTTCAGCCTTCTCTTCTTCTTCACACATTCCTTTACCAAATATCCTTGTAGATACCTCATCTGATTATGAGAATACATAAGTGGATATCATTATTGCAGTTCTGGGGTGGAATGGGGAAGGACACTGGGAACTCTCAATTTGATGGTGCCCTACATAAAAATTTTAAATGTGTGATTACGTTTTATCAGCAGACACACTTAGAGCCTGGATCTGGATACTTTCACTCAACAGTCTGAGTCACAGTGTTAAATAGGGCTGAGACCCAAATCTGACCTGTGAAGCCTGTTTCTGTGACCCCAAGGTTCGTGGCACAACAACATCTCAGCCTGAGCTGCTAGAGCTGAAATTAGAGCTTTGCTCCACTCACTTCTATTACCCCTTCCTTCCAGGCTGGAGGAAGAGACTGACCAGGGCTAAACTCTTCTAATTGAACAAGTGGTAAGTCCCACTCCTTCCTTCTCCAGAACTGAGCCATAATTATGGCAACTGAGGTTCAGTGAAGGGCCTTTGAAAAAAAAGAAGGCTGCTGCTGTCTTAGCTCCATGTGGTCAGGAAGGAGAAATGAGCCCACAACCATGCTAAAGTAAGAGCTATGGGTGTGTGGGTAGCAGAGTGTCTGTGCATGTTACTTCTATTTTTATTATTTTCTTCCTGATCAGCTTTGGGGACCATTCAGTTAAGGGTAGGTGTCAAGCCCTGGGACTGGGGATTCCAGGATGGGGGGAGGGGATTCCCAAGACCCCAGTTGGGGACGCAGCAGGAACAGACTACGGAGGTGGCTCCCAAGGCCATAACCAGTGCCATGGTTGCGCCGCCGGTGTCCCTGCCGCCGGCCGTGGTGCAACCAAAAGTGACGCTCACGGGAGTAAAGGGGAATCCTCTGTGGAGGAATATCCCCCCCCCGCCTCCAGCACAGCTTGAAGGCAATAAGCGCAGTTCCGCTGCGCCGGCCCAGCCACCCCATGTAACCACACACCCCGCCTCGCAGCGCCGGCGCTCAGAGCGCCTGCATGCAAGGTAATTGGGAGACTTAAAAGCAAGTCCTAACCATGCTGCTGTTGCTGGTGATCGGAGCCTTGTGCCTGTGAAACTGGCCCCTACTGTTGAGTGTGGTTTGGAGTGGCTTGACTTTGTGAAGTATCCTTGGAGAGCTTGGTGAAAGCAAGTGCGTGGGTGAGTGTTTGGGAGAGTGGGTGTGGTGAAGGGCTGTCCGAATGCTTGGTGGTGTGCTTGGGCCCACCACCCCTGCGCAACCTGGTTCCTGTCTGGCGTGCAAGCCCTGTCCCTGATCCCTGCCCAGGGTGTACACTTCCTTCCCGGCACATTCCCCCACCTCCTGGTGTGAGTGTAGTTCCCAGGGCTGTAGGGCCTTGTGCTCACCCAATGATGATCTAGGCTAGGGGTGTACATCCCAAAGGCCATAGAAGATCCTGAGGGACCATTTATTGAGCCAAGTCTGCTGCTACGATGCAAGGGAGGGTCTGAATCGTGTGTGAGTGTGTGTGTGTGCGCGCCCCTTGGTGCAACCTTCCTGTCCTTCCCTGGGTTCGTCCTCGGGTTCCCCTTCCATCCCCTACACCTCATTGTTGCCCCTTCCTTCCCCCATACCTCACAGTATCACCAGCAATATATGTACAATCCTAGCTGGGGAACAATGGATCAATTAGTAGCTGAAATGAAGGACTTGGCTAGGAGTGTACAGACCCTTGCCATGGAAGTTAAAGATGTCAAAGAGCAGTAGGAAAAGGGAGAAATCCCCCCACCGAGTTCCCCTCTGGTGGTTGACGTGGGAGCTGAGACATCCCTACCCTGAGAACCCAAGGACCTCACGATAATAAAATTTACTGGGGACCGACTTCAGTTTCAGAGTTTTCTTGTGCTTTGCGACTTAACCTTTAATGTGCAATCAAAGACATACCTGACTGATAAATGAAAGGTGGCATTTATTAGAGTGTTATTAGACAGGGTAGCGTTGTCATGGACCACACCCCTCCTCACAGGAAATAGTCCCCTCTTGACGGATTATGCAAGGTTCATACGTGAATTCACATTCCTTTTTGATTACCCACATAGGGTAAAGGATGCAGAAAACACTATTATGACCTTAAAACAAGGGAAGGGTCTTTTACACGAGTACGTTACTAAATTTCAACAATTCTCAGTAGATCTAAAGTGGCCCAATAATGTGCTACGAGTTATGTTCAGGAGGGGTCTCAATGATGAACTAAAAGAACCAGTAATCCTACACCAGCATGCCAGAGACCTGGGGGGGTGTTGGTTACTTGTGCCTTACAGATAGAGGAGCATCTTGGCGAAAGAAAATGAGAACGTCACCTGGAGTCGTTTTGTTCTCCAGTGAGCAGACCTACCACTGTCTTGCCCTACATAACAGAGTCCCTTAAGGGAGACGAGGTTGAGCCCATGCAACTGGGGGCTTCTCGTGGTCCCTTGTCAGCTGTGGAGCGAGAACGGCGGGTATCTCACCTATGTTTTTATTGCAGTTAGCCCTCGCACTTTGCTCGTAATTGTCCTTCACTCCCAAGATTTAGACATGAGCTGGGAAATGCCAGCCACCGGGAAGTATAGGGGGCTTCCCAGGAGGAGCTGTGAGTCCTCTGCCCTCACAACCTGTGGTATTGTCCACTAACCTGGTGCTTGCTTCCCAGGTGACAATTTCTCTCACCGTAGAGATAGACGCCACACGGAGCATCATACAATTGAATGGACATTAATTGATTCAGGGGTGTCCAGTAATTTTATGGATGATGGGTTCCTGCGACAACATGCCATCCCCAGTCAGTGTAAAAAAAACAACAACCCTGAACCGGTACATTCAATAGATGGGTCCCCCATTGATTTCTGGCCCTTTTACCAGGCAAACACATACTCCGCATCACTACGGGGGAGCACACCAAACACCTACAATTCGACCTGGTTTGTACACCTATGTTTCCTCTGGTATCAGGAATGCTCTTGGTTACAGCAACATAATCCGGCGATCAATTGGTCCCAAAAGACAGTGACCTTTCCCTCAGACTATTGTGTCACATATTGTGGCTCGGGACACCAGAAACAGTTATTATCCAACCCCAGGTTAAGCCAGGGCATGCAGCTATCTCCTATGTATGGAAGATTCTCCAACATTTTTGATTAACAAGAAGTGGCCGTTACACCTCCCCCCCCCCCACTCACCTGTAGACTCTGAAGGACACCCTTTATTACCTTGTGCCTTCTACTCACACCAATTATCGAGCACAGAAGAGACTCTATGATTGTCCCATTGACCTGATCCCTGGAACCAAACCTCTGTATGGATGAATTTATGCCTTGTCAGGTCCAGAACTCCAAACCTTAAAGGAGTATATCGAGGACAATTTGTGGAAAGGTTTTATTCATCATTCATCCTCCCCTGCAGGGGCACCCCTCTTTTTTGTACTGAAAAAGGATGGGGGGGCTATGCCCTTGCATTGATTATTGAGGCCTAAATGCCATAACCATAAAAAATAGGTACCCCCTTCCCCTTATCCCAGAACTACTGGACCGTTCTTCAGGGAGCAACAATTTTTACCAAACTAGACTTCCGCACAGCATACAATTTGTTGCGAGTTTGTAAGGGTGATGAATGGAAAACCTCTTTTCAGACTAGGTACAGTCATTTCCAGTACCAGGTGATGCCCTTTGGCTTAGCAAACGCTCCAGATACCTTTAAGCATCTTATTAATGACCTATTCCGAGATCTGTTGGATGTGTATGTCATAGCATACTTAGATGACATCTTAGTATTTTGCGCCACAGAAGATCATATTCAACATGCGAGTACAGTATTGGAGCGGTTACGGCAAAACCACCTGTACGGTAAATTGGAGAAATGTGCTTTTCATGTTCATACCATAAAGTTCCTGGGGTTCATCATTACCCCACAGGGTGTGGAAATGGATACAAAGATGACTGATGCTATCTTGGATCGCTCCCCACTCCGTGAAGGTGTTACAATGATTCCTTGGCACCACCAACTATTACCGACAATATATCCAATTATGCCCAGTTGATGGTCCCCCTGACCCAGTTACTAAAGAAAGGGGTTCCTGATGTATGGGCAGAGCAACAACAGATGTCTTTCGAGGCATTAAAAAGGACATTTATGTGTGCTCCTATTCTACAATATCCTAATTTCGAGAAACCCTTTACAGTAGAGACTGATGGTTCCAGTATAGCATTGGGAGCAGTGTTACTCCAAGCCGGACCTGAAGGACACCCTTTATTACCTTGTGCCTTCTACTCACGCCAATTATCTAGCACAGAAAAGAACTATATGGTCTTGGACTGTGAATTATTGGCAATCAAGGCCGCCTTTGAAACATGGAGGCACTACCTCGAAGGAGCTAAATTTCCCATCATCATCATCACGGACCATAAGAACTTGACATATCTCCACTCAGTTTGTATCTCCAATGCCCATGGGCATTGGGCCTTATCTTTTACTCGTTTTAACTTTAGGATACAATACCGCCCAGGGCGGCACAACATGTTAGCAGATGTGCTATCATGCTGCACCAATTAGGGGACCCCTCAAGTAAGAGAGGATATCTCCTCTTGGAGCAGAAAACCTTTGTAGCAACCTCTTCCTCCGTGTCCCTTACACACTTGCAAAAAGACTCAGGACACGACTCGACCCTAATATAGAACTCTCCTTACCAACAACAACATGGACTTTATCATCATCTGGGAAAGATAGTAGTGTCCCAGAAAGCTCGTCATCCGGTATTATGGAGTCATCATGATGCACCCATGGCCGGACATCCGGGAGAGAAGCGAGCATTCGACCTCGTACAATAGCACTTATGGTGACCATCCATGAAGACAGACATCAAGCGTTATGTTCAAGCTTGTAGTACTTGTGCCCGAACCAAAGTGCCCCAACAATGACCCTAAGGGCAGTTACAGCTAGCTCCCCTACTTCAAGGGCCATGGCAATGGATAGGTATGGATTTCATCATGGAACTACCTACATCACACCAACATAATACGATCCTGGTAGTCATGGATCATTTTTCGAAACTTGCACATTTTATTCCATGCCAAGGTCTCTTGTCAGCAACCCATACAGCCCAGCTCTTCTTGCACAATATTATCAATCTGCATGGGCTGCCCATAGAAATCATGTCAGACCGAGGGACACAGTTAACCTCCCGGCTATGGAAAACATTGCTATCTACCTTCCAAGTAAAATATAGCCTGACTACCGCCTATCACCCCCAAGTGAATGGCCAGGTAGAACAAACAAACCAAATGATACAACAATACTTCCGGTGTTATGTGGACTATTTACACAACAACTGGTTCAATCTCTTGCCCATTGCCGAATTTGTGTATAATAATACATTAAATGCATCTATCGGATCCTCACCCTTCTTTGTGACTTATGGTTATCCTGCTATTGCTCTTTCGGACATCCCTCCCTTTTCCATTCCTGCAACTGGTGCATTAATGACACAGATCCGCAAGGCACAAACACATGCTAAGGCTATGTTTATCCTCACAAGACAATGTTATAAAGCTCAAGGAGACCAGCATCATTGGGATCCGCCAGAATTCCATCCCAGAGACCTCGTTTGGGTCGTTGGAGACACTATCCCTCACTTCAGCCCTCTGCAAAACTGGACTACAGGTATATGGGTCCCTTCCCCATTGCATGACGGATAAACAATGTCACGTATGCCATTAACTTACCTCCACAATATCACATCCATCCTCCATTTCATGTTTCCTTGTTAAAACCTGCCACCCAACAGCCCTCCTCAGGGAAGAAGACCATGGATCCTCCGTTGGTAAGAACTGAAACTGCGCACGAAGTCCAGGACAGTCTTGATTCCTGCTTTCGGCAAGGGCACTTATATTATTTGATCAATTAGAAGGGCTATGGCCTTTCCGACCGGTCCTGGGAAAAGATCTCTGATGACCATGTCCTTAAACTGCTGTGCAGGTTCCACTGGCGGGATCCCACTAAACCTGCACCAACCTCCTGGCGTCGGCCTTGGAGGGGGGGGGGTGCTGTCAGGCCCTGGGGATGGGATTCCTGAGACCCCAGTCAGGGGCCCAGTGGGAAAAGACTCCAGAGGCGGCTCCTGAGGCCTTACCCGGTGCCGCGGTTGCGCCATCAGAGTCCCTGCCACCAGTCATGGTGCAAGCAGAAGTGACGCTCATGGGAGCAGCAGGAGAGCCCCCCTCTGTGGAGGAGAGCCCCCCCAAACACAGCTTGAAGGCGATAGGCGCAGTTCCGCTTTGCCGGCCCAGCCGCCCCATGTGACCATGCCCCCCGCCTTGCAGTGATGGTGCTTAGAGTGTTTGCGCCTGCATGCACAGGTAATCAGGGAGACTTAAAACCAGCTCTTAACTGTGCTGCTGTTACTGGGTGATCTGAGCCTTGTGCCTGTGAAACTGGCCCCTACTGATGAGCGTGGTTTGGAGTGGCTTGTCTTTATGGAGTATCCTTGGAGAGCGTGGTGAAAGCGAATTCGTGGCTGAGTGTTTGGGAGAGTGGGTGTGATGACGGGCTGTCAGAGAGCATGGTGGTGAACTCGGGCCTTCCCCCGCCCCCGCACAACCTGGTTCCTGTCTGGCATGCAAGCCCTTTCCCTGATTCCTGCCCAGGGTGTACACTTCCTTCCCGGCACGTTCCCCCTCACTTGTCCTGTGCCCCTACCTTGCGGTGCGAGTGTGGTTCCCGGGGCAGTAGGGCCTTGTGCTCACCCGATGATAATCTAGGCTGGAGGGGGGGTACATCCCGAAGGCCATATAAGATCCTGAGGGACCATTTACTGAGCCAAGGCTGCTGCTACGATGCAAGGGAGGGCATGAATCGTGTGTGTGTGCGTCCCTTGGTGCAACCTTCCTGTCACTGTCCTTCCCTGGGTTCGCCCTCGGATTCCCCTTCTGTCCCCTACACCTCACTGTTCTCCCTTCCTTCCCCCATACCTCACAGTAGGACACAGCGGCTGTGGTCCAGCCACTCCTTAAAAAACCATCCTTAGACACTGATTCCCCGGTGAGCTATCGGCCGGTCTCTAATCTTCCCTTTTTGGGGAAGGTTATTGACCAGGTTGTGGCCCGTCAGTTGCAGGTGCATCCACCCTGCTGGGTCTACTTGATCTCTCAGCAGCTTTTGATGCCGTGAATCATGAGGTGTTGGTGACCTGCCTATGGAACCTCACCGGGGTGGATGGGATGGCCTTGCATTGGTTCCGTTCATTCCTGGATGATCAGTATCAGTGGGTAGTCCTGGGGGGAATGTACTTCTTCCCCCAGGGGTCTCCTCTGTGGAATCCCACAGAGTTCCATTCTGTCCCCGCTCTTGTTCAATGTGTATATGCAGCCGTTGGGGAAGGCTGTGCATCAGTGGGGTGTACGTTGTCATCAACATGCTGATAATACTCAGCTGTACCTCTTCTTTTAAATCAGACCCCAGCCCGGCAGTCTTGGTGCTTTCCCAGTGTCTGTAGGCTGTGGGGGACTGGATCAGGACTAGCCAACTGAAGCTGAATCCTGACAAGACAGAGATGATGCTCGTTGGTGGGATCAGTAATCTGGGGGAGGAGGGTTCTCCTATCATTGATGGGGTCCAGCTGGTTACATGGGGCTGTCTATGGTGATGGTCTGGAAGCTGCAGCTAGTGCAGGATGCTGGGACTTGTTAGCTTACAGAGATGGGCTGCCGGGAGCACATTCAACCTGCGCTCCAGGCTCTGCGCTGACTGCCTATTGTCTTCTGGGACCAATTCAAGGTGCTGATTTTAACCTATAAAGCCCTAAATGGCCTGGGCCCATTTTATCTGAGGGACCGCCTCACTTTCCATGCCCCAGGGCAGCCCCTGCAGTTGTAAGGGGGTGCCCTCCTGGAGATTCCCTGCTATAGGTTGGTGGGGACCGACAGGTGGGTGTTCTCAGTAGCCGCAGTAGTGCTGTGGAACTTGCTCCCAGCGGGTGTTCATCTCAGCTCAAATCTTCTCACCTTCCGGCAGCAGTGCAAGACATGGCTCTTCTGCCAGGCTTTCGGTGAAGGGGAGGGGTTTGGGGGAGATTTAGGGATGGGTGGGTTATTTATTTTTCACACTCCAGGTTGAAATTGTACTTTTTGATTGATTTTTATGTTGTATTTTATTGCTATTTATACTGTTTTATATTTATTATATTTTTATAAATCATCTGTGAGCCACCCTGAGCTGCCTGAGGCAGGGGAGGGCATGGTAAAAAATGGATAAAATAAATAAATAATGCCATACCTCCACATTAACAGGGGATGCTCATGAAAAATACATGTTGCAGGGCTGCATTGGTTCCAGTGCAGTCCTGCAACATGTATTTTTCATAAACATCCTGTTAGAGGGGTGGTATGATAGCCCTAGCCAAAGGACCCTATGCTGGCACCTATGTCCAAAGCCACCTCATGTGTAGTGGAGGATGGAGATTTTATGGAGGGAGAGGGCAGCATGAAACAGTTGAAACAATGGGTGTTTTTACACACACATTTCTTCTGCATGTTTGCTGTTACATCCTGAACTTTCTGTGTGTCTAAATCACTCACCCAGATCTTAAGCATCTGCCTCTTTGAAATTCTGCATAGAACTTCTCCCAGAACCTTTGTGTGTAAAAATTTCTCCTGGTAAACTGCTTTGCTCCAGGCAGCAGTGGTCACTTGGTTTCCATGGCAGCCCCCCATATCTACAGCTGTGGCTACTTTAGGCTGCCTTCAGGACAGTGTTTCTGTAAAGAATGCATCCAGGAACTGCCTCAGGGCAGCGTGTGTGTGTGTGAGAAGAATGCATTCAGAACTTACTTGTGAACTTGTAAACCCAGAAGATTGAAAGAGCAGCACTTTAAGGTGTGTGTAAAAATGCCCACTGATGTAATGTGTTCCCAGGATGGGTCACCAGGAATACATTGCATCAGAGCTCTAGAGTCTATACTGGTGTCCAATAGATTCCGGGCATAATTCAAGGTGCTGGGTTTGACCTATAAAGCCCTAAACAGCTTAGGCCCCACGCATCTAAAAAGGCAACCACCTTCTCCCCTATGTCCGATCGTAATCCCTAAGGTCAGCCAAGGACACCTTCTTGCAAATTCCATCAGTGCACCACATCTATATGGTGAAGGCACACAGAGTGGCATTGTTGGTGGCTGCTGCACAGCTTGGTAACTCCCTTCCCCAAGAGGTTCACCACAGTCTGTGCATTTTCCAGAGGCAACATAAAGCCTAATTACTTGGCGACCAAGTGTTTGGCTGGTGGGGACAGTGTTTGGGATGCTGTTTTAAACGGGAGTTTTTATATTTTCAGTTTTATCATGTGCCTGTTTTTTGGGATACAGGCTTTGTTATCCATCCTGAGACTTCTGAGAAGGGTGGACTATAAATCCAAATAAATGAATTTAAATTGGGTTGAAGAGGCTTCCAAGTGAGTATTGCCACTGAGATGAGGTCTCCGCAATGAAGGCTGCACCAGCTCATCCAAATCTCAGATAAATGCACTTTGCGGGAGGAGGGGCGGGAAGGGCTGGCAAGCCAGCCAGAGAGATGTAGGTGAGAAGGCCAAAGGGCCTTGAGGGTGGGGGAAATAATATTGCCCCTCTCCCACACCTTTAAAAAAACAAATGGTATAGGTGTTCCCACAAAACCTACGGTGCCTGCCCCTCCCTTCCCCGACACCAAAGTAATTCAAGCACTGCACACAACCCTTAGGTCCAGCATGGAAAGGGAGTGTGCTACCTGTGTCGGTGAAAAGCCATGTCCTGCCTATTGTGTGAAACAGCCAGTCTGCCCCTCCTAAAAGATACAAAGCACGCATGCCATCTTGTAGCACTTCTCTCCTATCAGGAAGCAGAGTGTACCAGTAATCTCACCAGATCTATGCTCTTGTGACAGTTCCAGATAATTGTTGTCAACTCAGGAGATTGGAATGGATTGAATAAGAAATGAATAAATATCTGAAGTGTGTATCTGCCTGAGTGGCAGGCAATATTGCACTGCTGTTGTGGCAATTTCACTGTTAGCTGATATTTTTCCTCATATTATCCACTCATGTCTTTACAAGAGAAATCAGAGATGTAGTCTCTCTGCCTTACTGTCAGAGACTATGGCCATGATCCACAAACTACTTACTTCAGATTAATCCAGCTGGAGCACAGGGAGTTTTTATGGGACTGCTCCAGAGTAAGTAGTTTGTAGATTGCAGCCTAGATCTCTTAAAAAAAATATATTGTGTTTTGATAGCCTACACTTGTTACTGAATGAGAAGCAGCTTCACATTTTTGGTACATGTAACGTCTAGCCTCACATTATTAAAACAGATTTTGTTGCCAGTTCACCAGGCCAGTATCAGCATGTAGATTCCTAACAGGCCCGGTTTACATGGTCCAGTTGTGGTATTTGTGGAAAGCCCTTTCATATGAATGGGGGACTGATTATTTTGGGCCAGAAGGGACTTTTCTGTGCGGGCAATTTGGTTATGATGAATCCTGCATTAGTGTGGGAGTCTGGACTAAAATGACCCTTAAGGTCCCTCCTAGCCCTATATTTAATATTAATCTCATTTGATTAACAGACATTAGCATCAAATACCAGATATGTTTAATCCTCCCACATTCCTCAGAAATCATGTCAGTAGTAAAATATTCTGTTTCCAGACTTCTCAAAGGAGAGAAGCGTATGCCAACACTGAAAATGGAATGAGACACATTAGGAAGGGAAAAGAGCACTATTGCCATCTGTCTCGGGAGATGAAAACTAAATATTAAATTGCAAAAAAACCTGCATGTTTTTAATGCAAATGTATGCATATTTTAAAACAGCCTATTGGCTGAAGTTTGGATTAAAAAAAATAATCTCTTGCTTCCAAATACAACTGTTCCATAGTGTTCTGTAGAACAGCTCTCCGCCCCGGCACACAGCTTCCTTTTGAGCACACTCTGCAAGATGGATTTGCAGACATTTGGCATCCTGGTTGTACATCAACACCAGACCCTGGACAGAAATCTGCAATTCCCTGACTGTTCAGGTGAAAACTGGAAGAGTGGTCACACACACCAAGAGCAAGGTGTGCACATATTCCATGCCGCCACCTCCCATCAGCTTCATGCCACTGAGCCTTAAAAAAAGTGCTTTAGAATTTCAACCTAATCCTAATTAAGCAATGGTCAGGCTAATAAATATCAGAGTTAGAGACTAGGCCTCAGACCCATAGAAAGGATGCTCCGTCGCTAGGCTGAACTGTGAAGCTGAGCAGTAAAAAAGACCCCAAAGGAAGTCCTGGTAGTTTGTATTGACTTGTTACGACTCCTGTTGTTACAAGACTGGATGCAAGGCTGAGAACTCTAAGTTGTGTAAATGGTGATACCATGGCTTGGCTTGACCAGTTATGCATTCTCTAAATACTGACTAATAGAGATGCCACAGTCCCTGGGTGCATCAGGGTGAGTGTAGCACAGCTACTTGATTTACTTGAGGAGTGTAAACACAAAGAAAGGAAGGCAGTTAGAAGAACAGTCAACTAGGAGGATATTAGGGGCAATAGAATTAAATTTGGGGCTTACTAATAAGAGATCATCTTCCACCTGGGAACTATTAAGATAGATAATTGTTTTCTGACAGACCTGCTGAAATGCACAGTGCTCAGCTGGGATGTTTAACACACATGGGGTGCAGCCAACAGAGCTGTGAGGGCCCAATCCCCATGCGGCCGCCACTCTGTGTGGAGCTGGGCAGGCCGGCCATTGCCAGAGCTGATGTCACAGCCGGGGTGGGCCATGCCAGCCACCCAAGCACCTGTTCCCTGGCCCTGTCCTCTCTCCCTCCCTTCCTCCCCTCCCCGAACCAAAATCCCTCCCCCAGCTGTAACACGGCCATGGGCAACAGCCCCCACTGCTGAAGACCCTACAGCGGTGGTGTGGCCAGGTACAGAAGTTGCCCTGCCCCAGGCAGCCTTAGTCTATATGGGGTAAGACTGCTCTGCAATGCATCCTTGAGGAAGTGTTGCGCAGCAGTCAGCTGTTTGCCCTACCCCAGGGGGAACATCTTGTGGGTACTAGGTACATAAGCCACTGCACCATGTGGCTCAGCTGCCCAGGGAGGAGTAAGGCTACCTCAGGCATGGTAGTCTCCCCGGCCTGTCTCATGTGGCTGCACCCATGGAACATGTGCAGAAGGCTATGTGCTCAGGCATGCATGGAAAAACGAAATAGATTTTCAGTCCTCTTCAAAATCCTCTTTCAGGCTTGGATGCACTGCACCCTTGTTTGCAGGGGGATGCCTCCAGGAACTGCTACTGGATGAAGTCTGCTAACAGAGACAGAAGCCACAGCCTGTGATGGTGACAAGCAGATAACTCTCTCTCTCTCTACTCATCCACACTAGAGGTATCTACTTGGCGGGGGTTGATAGCAACTTGTCAAATACACAGCTACAGAAGGTGACAATTACTGTACTCATGCTGCTGTGGAGTCAGATGCAGCACAAACCTTATTTGAGATGCTTTGATTAGGGTGATTTGAAAAGGAAATTAAAATTTGGGAGAACTGAAATACAGGTAGAAATAAGACAGTAGTTCAGTAGTTTCCAAATGTTTGCCCAGGTCACCCTATTTTGAGACTTAAATCATTCTGTAGACAGCAACAAACACACACGCAGTATATCAAATATGATGGCAATTGTGGGCCAAACTAATGTTGTAAATAGTCTGTTTATGTTTGTTGCCACTTGGTGGCCAATGTGTAAACAGTTAATTTTATAAGCCCCAGGGCTGTACTGAGCATGTTCCAGCCAGGAACAGGATGCTTGTGATATCTGTGATGGATACTAGCAGTGTGCTGTGTGAGCCTGGGCACGGGCAGCAATAAAGGATCTGCTTCCAGTACTACTTGGTAGTAGGTCTGAATACTTTAAACTGGCAATGAAGGTAAACTGCAAACAGCAGCCAGCAAGCTCATCACACAGAGTCTTCGTTGCCTCTTCCTTTGTCTTTCTACTAGAGCTGAAATTTTTATTTTATTTTATTTATTTAAAACATATATCCTGCCCCACCTGCCCACAGAGCAGCCCGGGGCGACGAACAACACTCAATATAAACATTTTAAAACAATTTTAAAATACAATAGGTGGGGAACCCCCCACCCCTACCCCTCGCCAAAAGCCTGACGGAACAGCCAGGTCTTAAACGCCGAAACAGCAGGAGAGTGGGAGCCAACCGAGCCTCCTTCCTGTGCTGACACTGAAAAAGATCTAACATCAGTGGCCACCCGCCTCACCCAGGGAACCTCCAAAAAGGCTCCCACGGATGATCTCAAGGGTCATACAGGCACATGGGGAGTGAGGTGGTCCCGCAAATAAGCAGGGCCCAGACCGTGAAGGGCTTTAAAAGTTAAAACCAGCACCTTGAACCTGGCCCAGTGCTTTATAGGCAGCCAGTGCAGAGACGGGATCACTGGTGTCATGTGCTCCCTGTGACCCACCCCCATAAGGAGACAGGCCGTGGTATTCTGCACTAGCTGCAGCCTCCGGACCAGTTTCTCAGGCAGACCCATGTGGAGCGTGTTGCAGTAATCCAAACTCGAGGTGATGAAGGCATGGATGACAGTGGAGAGGTCGGAGTCTGAGAGATACAGCCGAAGCCGCTGGACAAGATTTAACTGCCAAAACGCACTCCCCACCACAGCCACAACCTGAGATTCCAGGCTGAGCCGCGAATCGAGGATCACACCCAGCCTCCACACTTGACCATGGGAGGGTGAGCACCCCCCCCCAAAAAGAGGAGATTCAACCACTCCCAGGTCCCCCAAGCCCTCGCCCACCAACATCACCTCCGTCTTGTCAGGATTCAATTGCAGATGGCTCGACCTCATACAAGCCCCCACAGCTGACAGGCACTGGGAAAATAAGGAGACTGCATGGCCTGGGTCGATGGAAGAGGAGAGGTAGAGCTGAGTGTCATCAGCATACTGACGACAGTGCATGTCCTGAAACCCCCTCACGATCTCCCCTAACGGCTGCATATAGATGTTAAACAAGAGGGAGGACAGAATGGCACCCTGCGGGACTCCACATGTGAAGTCCCAGGGGAAGACGTACAATCCCCCAAGACCACCCGGTGAGTTCTCCCAGCCAGGAATGAACAAAACCAGTCCAAGACCATTCCGCCAATTCTGGCATGGTCCCGAAGGCATGTCACCAACACCTCGTGATCGACTGTGTCGAATGCAGCCAAAAGGTGTAGCAAGACCAGTAAGGTCTGACAACCCTGGTCCAAAGCCAGATGCAGGTCATCAACCAAGGCCACTAATGCCGTCTCTGTATCGTATTCAGGCTGAAACCCAGACTGGGAGGGATCAAGGAAACCGGTGCGGTCCAGGTGTTCCTGGAACTGCCGTGCCACAGCCCGTTCAATAACCTGCCCTAAAAAGGGAAGGTTACAGACCGGCCGATAACTGGCAGGAGCATCAGCATCAAGAGATGGTTTCTTGAGCCAGGGTCTAACCACAGCCTCCTTTAGGCAGTCAGGTACCCTGCCCTCCCAAAGGGAGGCACTAACCACCCCAGCCAGCAATGGCTGTAACATCTCCTGACTAGCTTTCATCAGCCAGGATGGGCATGGATCTTCCTCACAAGTAGTGGCATGAACAGATCCTAATAAGGACTCCACATCAGCAGGCGCCACCATCTGAAGCCAATCCCACAAAACAGGTCAGGACGGGGCATCCATAGCCCCAAGATGATCCTCTGCATTAACTGTGGTACCGAAATTGTGGCGGATGCGAGTGATCTTATCTACAAAGTACTCGATAAACTGGTCACTGGATTGCTCCAGGTCCAGGTGGAGGCAGGCAGGACTGACCAAACCTTTCACCACCCGGAAAAGCTCCGCTGGACATGACTTTGTGGATGCAATAAGGGTAGCAAAAAACTGCTTCTTTGCTGCCTGCACCGTCACAGCATAGGCCTTTAAACTGCTCTTATGCTGTGATCGATCATACTGGTCGTGAGTCCAGCGCCACCATCACTCTAACTGTCTGCTCTCTCGCTTCAAACGCCACAGGCCTTCAGTAAACCAAGGAGACCTGCGGGAGACTCGGGAGGGCAGCAGAAATGGAGAGTAGCTTTTGTATTCACGGATATTATTTGTATTTTTGGATAGTTACCCAAATATCTGAGTGAGATCTACAATCAAAGTAGATAGTCACATATTGGCATATTCAGCTTTTTTGGTTTTGATTCATATACACTATTTGTGTTATTTTAGACTTTCAGCATTTCAGTTGCTGTTTCATCTATTATGGCTGTGCAATAGTGCCAAAATGAAGTAACTTAAATAACCAAACTGAAATATCTGCAGTGGATATTTGATGAAGTGGTACCAAATATTTGCTCTGCTGGATCCAAATCTAAGTGGGTGAATGTGATGGATAAATTATGTGACATAGATATTTGTGGCAGATTGTAGCCTCGTGGAGCTGTTGCTCCTTGAAGAGAGTGTAGCATGCCTGCCAGAGAATGCATGGGGCCCGATGAAGAGTGATTGAGAGAGGCTTGGCAGAGTAATGGAGTAGAGTAATTGCCGAGTAATGTAGAGTGGAAGTCACCTGGCTTTTTTAACCTGTAGGAGCCAGAGGGTTAGCTACATAAGAAGGCAGCAGAAAGCCAAGATGTCAGTCTGCATCTGGAGACAGAGGAGGCAGGAGATCCAGCCTGGAAACTTGGAAGGCCAGACAGCTGGTGAAGCTTGGAGAGACTGGACCAAAAAGGAGCTTTGAGAGAGATTGCTGTCAGCTGCTAAACATAACTGGTCCCTCTGTTCCCCCTTCCCTGTCTCCACCCACCCTGTCTTTAGATTGTAAGCTCTTGAGCAGGGACCGTGTCTACTTTATTATCTGCAAAGCGCCAGGTACATTTCTGGTGCTATATATAAATGCTAATAATAAATACTAAATAAAATAAATAAATAAATAATAAAAGCCTAGGAGGGAGAAAGCCTCCATCCCCAGACATTAGGATTTATTGAACTTAGCCTTGTGACAGCCAAGCATGGATAAAGGTGGGATGTTTAATGCATTGGGACTAACTGAAGCAGAAGCTTGAAGGGGTCAGAGACCGTGCCCTGACCCAGAGTGACTAAGCTCAGCCAGGGGCTGACTGCCCAGATGTGAAGGATTTTGGGATTGTGTAAATAAACTGCATGTGTTAATAATTCCCTAAGAAAGTGTGTAATTTGGTACTAATCCTGATAAGACTCATCACAGGTACTACCACCCAGTTACAACATTTCTTTCAGATCTACTCTCTACCTTAAAATGTGCATGCCATCATGAAAGTGACCTTTATGCTATAGGCCACTTACAGAACAAAAGCAAATAAAAATCAACAGTACTTATTAGGGGGATGAAGTCCTAAAAATCGGCAAAAAGTGTTAAACGAGGCAGCAGTCTGCTGGAGTCCGGGTTAGGTTGGTACAGCCCCCACTCACCTGTTTAGCATGTCCAGCCTAATAAATGGGCAGCCACCTACGTGTATGTAATGCACTTGCGGGCAGCCCCCACTTGTGGCACTAGTGAGAGTGGAGAGAGGAGCAGGAAGTGGTCACTCCTTGAATAGTCTAGCATTTCCACCTGCAACTTGCTAGTACTGGCAGACCTGTACACGTGGAGGTACCTAACTGATGGGACACACACATGAGCGCACACATTATCCCACATTCACCCACAAAGTGGGCTCCACATTATCTGAGACCCAGCTGTGAGTGGGGGCTGCAGAACCAGTGAGTGGAGGCTATGTGGCTGATGAACAAATGGGCAGGTGGACATCCACCTAGTGTGAACTTCTGTGGGCTAACGTCTCGTTTGTTAACACTCCAACATTGAGCATAGTAGTTTAATCTGAGTGAGTGTAAGAAACACATTGATACATCTAAGGTGTACTGAAATCAGAGACAGTTAAGTCATAAGACAGCACATAGAACAGAACCTGGAAAAGATCTTAGCAGATTCGGATGTCTCTGCAGGAGTTTAGGTCACAGCACAATATAAACCCATTCTCCTAGCTTGAACATCCTTCCTTTTTAAGTCAATTTTGGTCATGCTTTTAGATATCACATTTCAAATAATCAATCAACAAAAAGCATTTGTGATTAAAGCTCTCTCTCATCAATTCTTAATGGAAAAGCAATACCTATCAATACCTTCCTAATAGGCTGCATCTGTATTGTCAATGGTTTTTTCACCATTTGTTCCTGCTCTGCACTAGCTGTTTCTTAAAATGACTATATAATTAAAAACGATGTTTTCAGGGACATCTGACCAGGTAAAAAAAGTCATATCAACTAAGCTCATATTAGCTCCTAAGACTAAGCATATACTTTATAATTCTGTGCATTCTGGGTATTTTTAGACTTTAGTCAACTTACTAAGGTATAGTACATCTAACAGGATGAAGAAAAAAACAGTGTACACACACATACAGAGAGAGTTTATTCCACTAGAGTTCAATTGTGACAAATAGAAACAGCCCTACTGATGTGGTGGCGCAAAGTTGCATCAGCTCAAGAGGTAGGTCCTTCCCTTTGCTATCAGGTTCTTATAATTTTGGAACATTAAAGTTTCACTGAGATGCTAATAATTTGTATCTTTCTCTAAACTATCAACTCTAAAATACACTGAATGGTGCTTTCATATTTCCTTTTACTGAGGGTATTTCTCCTTTTGAAGCTTTAAAACACCACCCACACACCCACCCACCAACCCACACAGAGTCTTCCCCACCCCTTGTTCACTGGCTCTTTTCTTTTCATCAACAATTTGCTGATGCTTGTGTTCATCATACAAGCTAGAGAGAGAGAGAGGGAAGAAATTCTCCTTGGGGAGGTAATAAAAGAGCTCTCCCATGATGGTTCAGGCAGCTTAATAACACACTGACCACAACTATCTGGTGCATCAGTCACTTAATTTAAATTATGAGCTACTAATATAATCATTTGAACTTTATTAGTTTATAATGAGTTCTTGAGCTGTGATTAAAGCTCAGGCTTATAACTTTAACTCCAATAGCCATTTTGGGTGGCTTGGTATTTTGTTTTATTATATATGTTATCAGTATTTTTATTGCTGGCTGCATCACAAATGCTAAAGCTCTGAACCAACAAACCACTTCGACGTCAGCTTGACTTTAATCACCTTAGCAAAACCACTGAAGTCTTTAGGACTCCTCACATGCTTGAAATTAAGCATGTGTGTACGCATTCTGCAGGACTGGACTATTACTTTCCAGTCAACACACATTTTATGCCATCTTTTGGGAAATCACCTGCCCTTTTCTCCAGTTCTTCACTCCCCTTCTGTCCATGCCTGCACCTTCAAAAGTGTCTGGTAAATACCTAGGCTTGTCACATCAGCCATTTGAACTAGCTGAAGAACACACTTCACAAATTGAACTACAACCCACAAGAGTTGTGGGTTATGAACATAAGTGCCATACTGAGTCAGACCAATGGTTCATCAAGCCCAGCATCCTGTCTCTGATAGTGGCCAATTTCAGTTGCATCAACAGTCACAATGGACAATCAATTTCCTGTTGACCACTCCCTGCTCTCGACAGTAAGAAGTTCCCATCTCATAATGTGCTTGGCTAATAGCCATTAATGGACCTATTATCCAAGAACGTATCCAGTCCTTTTTAAAATGCAGCTATACTACTAGCCTTGACAACCTCCTCTGGCGACAAATTCCACAATTTAACTGTACGTTGCGTGAAAAAAAATACTTCCATTCATATGTTTTAAATCTGCCACCAGTTGGTTTCATAGAGTGTCCCCTAGTTCTAGTAATACCTGAGAAGGTAAATAAACGTTCCGTATCTACTTGTTCCACTACACTCAAGATTTTATAAACCTCTGTCATATCCCCTCGGAGTCTTCTCTTCTCCAAGCTGAAGAGCCCTAACCTATGAAGCCTTTCTTCCTACAGAAGTTGTTCCAAACCCTTGATCATTTTTGTTGCCCTTCTCTGCACCTTTTCAAGTTCTACTATATCTTTTTTTGAGATGGGATGACCAGAAATGCACACAGTACACACTCAAGGTGTGGTCGCACCATCAATTTATATAGGGGCATTATGATATTTTCAGTTTTACTCTCTATCCCTTTCTGAATAATTCCTACCATTGTGTTTGCTTTTTTGACCACCACCGCACGTAGAGCTGAGGATTTCAATATATTGTCCACAATGACTCCAAGGTCTTTTTCCTGAGTGGTTACTGCTAATTTAGAACCCAGCATTTTGTACATATATAATTTGGATTATTATTCCCTATTTGCATCACTTTGCACTTGTCCACATTTAAACCACATCCCTCTCTATGCCTGTGATGCACACGTACTGGCCTTTTAAGGCCAGCCCATGGGTCACTGAGACCCTGCCCCTTTGCTGGGATATAGATAGAGGTCCAGACTAGCTGGAGTGAGTTAGGTTTGGGCAGACAATGTGCAGACTGCTGGCTGCTACTCCCCTGCGCCCTTCCCTATACAGTCTATGCTAGCCAAGGTTCTGAAGCCAAGGTACAGGGAGAAGGAGCTAACTAAGGGAGAAAGAACAGGCGCGGCGAGGAGTGCCTAGCTGGGGTACAATCCAGGACCTGAAGGAAGATAAGGAAGCCAGAGGTACCTTGTGAACTGCACACACGGTGCACTGTGAATACATCCACAATGGTGGAGGCAATAAAGTGGTGCTGAACCTGCAACCAGAGCCTACTGCCTATTCCTGGCAGGGTGAAAGGTGGGATTGCCCTGATCCTTCAAGGAAGTGCACCGGACGAGGGCCATACATCACAATGCCCAATCCAAGAGGATATATGTCATTCTCATCGTAACCAAGCCAAGTACGTGCACTTGAGGTCTCGCATCTTCATGAATGTTAGACCCCTTGTCTCTCCCTCTGTTCCCCTTCCTAAGTCTCTCCCCCAGCTCCTGTCTCTCAGATTGTAAGCCCTAGGGGCAGGGACAGTGTCTATTTTATTACTTGTAAAGTACCAGGTACACTGCTTGTGCTATATAAATGTTTGTTAATAATAATAATAATAATAATAATATGAGTCCGATACAGTTTTGTTATTGTTCAAGCTACAGACTCATGCTTTTAGCTGACAGTTCATCCCCTAGTGCCATCAGATACCACCTCTCTCTCTAAACTAAAATGGCAGTCACAGAAGAAAGGTTTCCAAATGGACTCTGATCTGCATCATAAGTTACCAAGTTCCATGTCTGTTTCATAGTGGGCTGCTTCCGTAATGGGCTATGTAACAATTATTCTCAGGCCACTGGGCAACACTGCTCCCTTAAGCTGCCTTCTTGACACTGCACAGGGACTCGTGTTCACTGCATTTCCTCCATTGCCACCAATGGGGAAAATGCAGTGAACATGGGTCCCTTTGGAGAATTAGCTCGCACTTTAGGCTGAGGCCAGCTGACTTCGCCCATCTCTTCAGTACTAGGGACAGTTCCCAGAAGGCGCCTGCTGTCTTGTTTTTCCGAAGCTTCCCCCTCTCTCCTTCAGCTCTGCTGAAGTTCCTAGTGCTTTGGCAGGGACTCAAGTAGGTGGGAATGGACCCTGTTACTTTAAAGAAATTTTTTAGAAGATAAACGTAAGAAGTTGACAGGACCCCCATTAGTATATACTAATATTATAATAAAATAATATTCCTCTTTTCTCCCAGACTTTGAATCCTGGCTTACCTTCTTCCTCGCTGATGATACCCCCACTCTAATTCTTGGTGACTTCAACATCCATGTTGACACACCCTCCCAACCCTCTATCTCCTGCTTCCTCTCCCTAACCTCCTCCTTTGATCTTTGCCTCTGGACTGATTCACCCACCCACACCGACGGCCATTCTCTCGACCTCATCCTCTCCAGAAACTGTTCTGTTGCTGACCTCTTTGACCTTTGTCCCATGTTAAACCATCAACTCGCCTCCATCAACCTCTCCCACCAACCCCCTTCTTCTTCATCTGCTTCATGCCCCTTCCGCGATCTGCAGGCTGTTACCCTTTTAGATTTTGCTTTCTCCCTCTCCCCCCTCTCTTCTCCTCCCCTGATACTGCCATCTCCTCACTTAACACCTCTCTAGCCACAACCCTTGACTTTCTTGCCCCTCTCTCCTCCCACCCCTTTTAACCCCGAAACCCCTGTCCGTGGCTCACCCGTACTATCCGCTACCTCCGCTGCTGCACCCGAGCTACTGAACGCCTCTGGTGCAAATCCCACTCCCACCCTGACTTCCTCCATTTTAAATTCTCCCTCTCCTCTGCTATCTCCCTGGCGAGGCAACACTACTATGCCTCCAGAGTTAAATCCTACTCTCTTGACCCTCATTGCCTCTTCTCCACTTTTGACTCCCTTCTCAAGCACTCCTGCCCCCCTCCTCCCTCTCTGCTCATGATCTCGTGCCGTTCTTCACCTCGAAGATTGACAAGATCCGCAAGGACATCTCCTCCCCCACCCCCTCCCTGTCCCCCCACTCTCCTCTCCTCCTTCCCTCAAGGAACTCTCCTCCCTGCTCTCTTCTTCCAACCCCTCCACCTGCCCTCTCGACCCGATCCCCTCCTGCCTCCTCACCTCTATTGCTCACACTGTTGCCCCTCCCCTTCTACGTGTCATTAATCTCTCCCTCTCCACTGGCTCCTTCCCCTCTGCCTTCCCAGCATGCTACTGTCTCTCCCATTCTCAAGAAGTCCACCCTCGACCCCTCTAACCCCTCTAGATACTGACCGGTCTCCCTCCTTCCCTTTGCTTCTAAGCTTCTGGAACGTGTTGTCTACTCCCACTGACTTGAACTCCTCTCTGCCAACTCCTCCTTGGACCCTCTCCAGTCCAGCTTCCTCCCCCTTCACTCCACTGAGACTGCCCTTCCCAAGATCACCAACGATCTACTTGTTGCTAAATCTAAGCGTCTCTACTCCATTCTTGTCCTCCTTGACCTCTCCACTGCCTTTGACACTGTTGACCACTCGCTCCTACTGTATGCTCTTCCCTCTCTGGGCTTCTGCGGCTCTGTCCTTGACTGGTTCTCCTCCTACCTCTCTGACCACTCTCTTCCCAATTCCACCTCCTCCTCCCTCCCCCTCTTGGTAGGAGTTCCCCAAGGCTCTGTCCTGGACCCTCTCCTCTTCTCTATCTACACCCTGTCCCTTGGCAAACTCATTGCCTCCCATAGCTTCCAATACCACCTCTATGCTGATGATACTCAACTCTCTCTCTCCACCCCCTCTCTTTTCCCTTCTGTCCAAGCTCGCCTCATCAACTGTCTCTCTGATATCTCTGCCTGGATGTCCCAATGTCAGCTCAAGCTCAACGTGGCTAAGACTGAATTCCTTATCTTTTCTACCTTACCTTTCCCCCCCTCTTCTCTGTCCATCCTCATTGATGGAGTCACCATCCATCCTGCTCGCCAAGCCTGTAGCCTGGGCTTCATCTTCAATATTCACCTTTCCTTTAAACCTTACATCGACTCTGTTGCCAAGTCCTGTCACTTTGCCCTCCATAACATTGCTCGGATTTGCCCCTTTCTGTCTCTTCAGCCCAAACCCTTGTTCACGCCATGGTCATCTCCCGCCTTGACTACTGCAACCTCCTCCTAACTGGCCTCCCCTTCTCTCGTCTGTCCCCCCTTATTTCCATCCAAAACTCCGCTGCTAGGGTCATCCACTCAGTCCATCGCTTTGACCATGTGCAGCCTCTTCTTACTTCACTGTCTCCCCCTCCCCCAATGCATCCTTCACAAACTCCTGGTATTTACCTACAAAACCCTACACAACCTGGCCCTCCCTACCTCTCAGTCCTCATCTCCTTACACACTCCTGCATGCACTCTCTGTTCCTCCTCTGTCACCTCCCTCGCTCTCCCTCATCTCCCCTAACCGCCTTCGTCCCTTCTCCCTTGCTGCTCCCCCATGCCTAGAACTCGCTCCCTGCCCACATCCACCTCGCCCCCTCCCTCCGTTCCTTCAAATTCCTCCTCAAAACACACCTCTTCCACACCGCCTTCCACACCGCCCGCTAGTACTCCCCTCTCAACATTCACTTTCTGTCTAACTGCAACCAAGCCAAGCACGTGCACCTGAGAGTCCGCATCCACTTGAATGTTTTTATCCCTTGTCTTTCCATATGTCCCCTATTTCTGTCTCTCCCCTCCTGGTCTATTAGATTGTAAGCCGTAGGCAGGGGCCGCGTCTATCACATTGCTATGTAAAGCACCAGGTACACTGCTGGTGCTATACAAATGATTGTAATAATAATAAATAATCAATATTTAAATCAAACAATCTTTTAAATCTAATATTGAAATTATATATAGATTCTCAGATTGTAAGCCCTAGGGGCAGGGACCGTGTCTATTTTATTACTTTGTAAAGTGCGAGGTACACTGCTGGCGCTATATAAATGTTTAAAAATAAAAAAATAATAATTATTATATAATTTCAATATTAAATTTAAAAGCTTGTTTGATTTAAATATATATATTATCTGAACCATTAGAGGCACTCTGGCTAGGCACTCCCGGTCTCACCTGTTCTTACTCCCTTAGCTAGCTCCTTCTCCCTGTATCTTGGTTTCAGGATCTTGGCTAGCATAGAGTGTATAGGGAAGGGTGCAGGGGAGTAGCAGCCAGCAGTCTGCACTCTGTCTTCCCAAACCTAACTGACTCCAGCTAGTCTGGACCTCTCTATATGTCCTAGAAAATAGTAAACTATGGCAAGCAAAGAAGGTCTTGGTGGACCCAAAAAATACAGTGATACATCATGTTTCTGTGATCACACTCTGATCCAATGCAGCAATCTCACTTCTTCACAGATGGTTGTCCAACAGAATAACGTTCTATTTTGTCACAAATACTAGTTTTGCCACTGAGGTCGCAATGGTTATGGAAATCAAGAATTTCCATTAGTTAATATGAATTTTCCAAACCTGGCTATAATTCTTTTGAGAAGTCTATCAGTGTCTGTTAACAGTGAAGTCTTTGAGGGACCATTTTCTTCTTACAAAGATGTTTTGTAAAATGACAGATGTGGAAGGAAGGATGACAACCTTACAATGTTTTATAACATACTGTTTCTGAATAATGGACTCTCTAACCATATGTGCTACAAGAATTGTGTACTCTAAAGTAACATCTGAGCTTGTCAAAAGTACACATCTGTGTATTGTTGATTCTAATCATGTATATGCTAGCATTGATCAATGTGTTGAAGACAGAACCTTTTACTATTTAAAAGCTATTGACTATACGGATGTAATAAAACCTATGTTATTTGGTGAACTTTTGTGAATTTTGTTTTTGCTGCAACCCAGCCACAAAATTAACTATAAATTACAGTGACATAATGTGAGCTAATTAACCCTTCAGATGACATGGTCTCTAGAAGTTTGTGGGCTAGGCCCCATAAAGTTATAATGCATAGCCTATATGCACAGGAATGAATGACTACTGAACCTTGAGTAAACATAGCATGTGATGTACTAGCAGAATCTCATGAAAGACTAATCAGACTCAGCAATAGAAGCTGGCCCAATAAAAGATATCATCTGAATTACTTTGTTGCCATCTCTTATATAATCTATAGCTGTGAAGTCGATTTGGTGCTCTGCAGGTTCTAACAGGCTACACAGTGTAAACTGTTCACACAATACATCCTTTCTGATATTATTCCCTTATAAGTCCCTGAAAGTTCACAGTCTAATTCTCTTCCCTATTATCTTTTTTGTCAAAAAGATGTTACCTGCACGGCTTGCTAAAGTAAACAATAGGAAATCTGCAAAATCAATAGAGCCAAAGTGTACACCGGCTATTGTCTCTAGAGTGAACTTTGGGTTATTGCCACTGACAGTCTGATCCATGGAGTACTGCACTGATCCAACTTCTGTTTCACCTGGAAGACTGAGACCTAAATTATAGGGATGGGCGAACAGATCACGGTTCGGGTTCGGCCGTTCAGTTCGGCTGCGTTCGGTTCATCCGTTCGGTTTGTCTGTGTTCGGTTAGTTCTCCAGGTTTGGGTTCGGCCGTTCGGTTCAGCTGTTCGGAAAACGTTATGGATGTTTTTTTTGTTTTTTATATTTTTTTTGGTTTTTTATTGGGTTTTATATGGTTTTCTTATGTTTTTTATATGGGGGTTTTTAATTTATTTTTTTTATCTATTATATATATCTATCTACACTAAATCTAACTGCTATTAACTATTCTTAATGCTATGAACTAAATGGATTATCTAATAAGTACACAGGCCTACTCCTACAAACACTAAAACTAAATCACTAACGCTATCTCTATCACTAAGCTAACTCCTACAACTACTATCCCTAACCTATCTATATCTCTCTCTATATATTGGATGGGGGGGAGGGGGGAATCACAAACACAAGGTTTCAGTTTAAGGTTTAAGTTTCATTTCAGTACAAAACTGAAATGAAACTTAAAGCAATCTAATAATCCTACTCAGCTCCTGCTGTTCAGGAACAGTGACTAGCTCAGAAGGTGTTGGGAAGGGGGGAGGCAGATAGTTTCATTTCTTGCAAGCCTCTCCACCCCTGGTGCCTGGAAGTCTGCTCCTCAGTGACTAGTACTACCCCTCCCTGTCACCTTACAGTGAACCTTTTTTTGCCACCTGAACCAATCCTAATTGACCGAACTGTTTGGCCATTTTGCCGTTCGGTGTTCGGTTCTGTTTGGGTTCGTGTTCGGTTGTCCGAACAGACCAAGTTCGGGCTAAACTCCAAACTTCCAAAGCGCGTTCACCCATCCATACTAAATTATAAGATAAATGAATGAATGTGACAAAGTTACAGCTACATCATCTACCCCTGCACAATGATGAGTTACAAGGGTTGTGAGGAGTGTCCAGGACCTGGGTGGTCATGGAATCTGGGGTACAGGGTCCTTGAAAGAGCAAGGATTGGGGTTGTGGAAAAGCAAAGCCAGTGAAGGAAGGTACAGAGCAAGAGCCGGGGCAGGGGTGGGAACAGTAGGAGAAGTAAGAGTGCTGTTCACCCAGCTTTCTGGTACTACCAACAAGCCTTATATGCTGGCTCACAGCCAGCTAGGATGCTGGGAGGCAGGACAGGAGCTAAAGACACACAGGAGGGGTGTAGAAAGGGAAAAGCCAGGAGAGGGAATGGCTAAACCTAAGGCAGGCAGTGGTGCAGGACGGCTGCACTGCTCAAGAACCCCTGAGGGTGTGGCTTCAAGGCTGGATCCTTACAGCTATACCTGAAACCTGTAAAAGCAAGTTTCTGTTCTGCTTGGTTAGGAGTGACGATTACTAGGGAGTTTCTCACCAGCATGATCTGTTCATCTGCAGTGCTGAGAGAACCTGATTTTCAGAGAGTGGTTGTTAAGCATTTTTCAAAGCCAGGTTCATTTAAACCACCCCAAAACTGACGACTCAAAACCATAGACCTACTTGTATGTTGCTCAGAGCAGGCCAATTGCTTCTCACTGAGCTACTAGATAATAGCTTGACTGACATTTTGTCTCTCAATTAACTGACTTTCCACTTGCCATGATCCCGTTTACTGCTTTGTCATTCATTTCAAATCCCGAGAGGTAATACCAACACAATACTCCATTTCTTGCACTCCATTTTCCCTTGTCACTCATTGGCTGATATGCAGATTCCTTCACTAATCTGCAATCCAGTTGGCCAAAGGAAAGGGAACACCACAAGAGAACAATTCTGATTGGAGGCACTGGAGTGGAGATTAAGGGAATTGGAGGGAGGTTATGGAGTGACTGAAATACGAAACCAACAAAGCAAAAAGTAAAACAGTATCCTTGTTATGAGGTAAGCGGTAAATGAATGGTACACAGTAAGCAGAAAGATGGTAAATTGGGATGGTATCTCACGATATTGCAAGAACTGAGAAATTGAGAAATCACATCAGTATCGGGAAACTGATCCAGGTTTTTGATATAGCAATATTCCTTGCAAGCAGCAATTTAGCTTCTCATTTCAGCCCTAGATTGATTTCTTCTGTTATAGTCTATGTTCACTGATTCTTAATGAACTGATTAGTCTCCTCCTCCAGGTGTTCCAATTACCTGACACATGATATAAGAAATGTTTCAATGAAATGGAAGTCAGTCCTTTTCAAATATAGGCCAGGAAACCAATGCCATGTGTTCCAATCAAGTGAAATGTATTTATTTATTTAAATTTATACGCTGCCCTTCCCATCAAGGTTATGGGGGGCTTACAATCAATAAAAACATCTAAAAGTCCCCTTGCCCACCGAACCTACCCCAAATCCCCCCACCGAAATCCCCCCAGCCTTATCCCTGTCTGCAAAATACCTGGCCAAATAAAAAGGTCTTACAGTGTTTCCAGAAGAAGAACAGACTCCGGCTTAAACAAACCTCCATGAGGAGGGAGTTCCATAATCATTGGGCTGCCACCAAAAATGCCTCTCTGCGTGCCCTAGCTGTAAAAGCTTCGTGGGTTCATGGTCTCTGAGGTTCCATCCACTAATAAAGATTTTAAAGCTTGGGCACGCAGAGTGCTCTCAAGAGGGTACTCCTGGATGACCCCAAAGGCCGCAACAGAATGTGAGGAAGGAGGTGGTCTTTCAGATACCTGGGTTTCAAGACATTTAAGGCTCAAGTGCAGACACTCAAGCACAGGTGTAATGTGCTCCTGGCAACCCACCGCCGACAGAAAACAGGCCACTGTGTTCTTCCAAACAGTTATTAAGGGCTGCTCCATGTGCATTGCAGTTGTAACCTTGATGGTAGACTAAGGTATGGATGAAAGTGACCATATCCAAATTGGATAACAAAGGTCACAGCCTTCTCATCAGATGCAATTGGTGAAAAGAGCTCCCGTTCACAACCACAGCCTGGCAGTCCAAGCGCAGCAATGGATCCAAGAGCACCCCAAGACTGAACCTGAGTGACCAAAGGAGGATGGATCCCATCAATAACAGGGGTACCTATGCCTCCCAGGTCACATGGCAGACCGACCACCACCACTTTGGTCTCATCTGGATTCAGCTTCTATCGGCTCGCCTGCATCCAGTCCCGAACAGCAGCCAGCACTGAGTAAACACCGAGACTGAAGGACCTGGGTCAGATGAAAGAGAAGGCTAGAGTTGGGTGTCATCAGCATACTGATGACACATCACTCCAAATCTCTGTACAACCTCACCCAGAGGCTTCAGATACACATTGGGCAGGAGTGGAGACAGAATGGAACCTTAAAGGACCCCACAAGGGAGCTCTTGAGGCAACGATGAGCCACTGCCCATGACCACCCTCTGGGTTCTCCCAGTCAGAGAGGAGAGGAACCACTCAAGAACAGTCCCGCAAACTCCTGCCAGGTCACACAGCTGCACCAACACCACCCTGTGGAGACACACACACCCCGATCCACAAAAAGGTGGTGGGCACCACCCAAGCCTGACATCCCCAGAGAAAAACTGGCCAGGGAGGCAGGCAGGGTAGCCAGCCTATCCCCCTTGCACCCAGTGGCTGTGACACAGGCCCTTACTCCCTGGCTACTCCCCATCTCTGTACCGCCTCTCATTGGAGGAATCATAGCACAACCTTTCTCCTCCTACCCCTACCCATACCCTCTCTCTCACCAGGGATTGTGACACCAGCCTCCACACCCAGTTCCCCATGCCTGTATTCTCCCTCTCATGGGATGTGTGTGTCATGACACAAACCATCTCTCCCCCACCCCTGCCCATACCCCTCACTCTCACCAGAGAGTTGAGGCACCATCTCCCATAACCAATCCCTCATGCCCATACCCCAATCTCTCACCAGGAAGCCATAACACTGCCCCCAACTCCCACCAAGGTCCCCCTATTTCATGTCCACCTAAAAGCCATTAAAACAAAAAAATAAAACAAGCTATACCCCAGACCTTCAGCTGCCGAATGGCTGCCAAACAGCAGATACTGATAGCCTTTGGTGCCAACTTTTAAGCAGGTAATGCAGGCAGCCACCTGCAGGGGCTAGAGTCCTTATGGGCCAGTGGTGGGGTGGAGCAGCCCCAGGTGGAAAAGCTCGTCCCGCTCCTCCAGCAACTGTCTTCCTATTACATTGGTCGTGTTCCTGTTTTAAGGATATCCTTAAAAGTATGTTGGGTCAAGAAGCTGCGGTGCTTGAGGGAAGCAAAATATTTCCATTGACTAAAACTTTTAAAATCTATATTATAATTTTCAGAAATGCTTTGCAACACTTGACCATTGTGGTCCCTGAATATGTTGACTAACTGCCTCCTTGTCTGCTCATCAACTTTACCGTCGAAAATCTCAGCAAAATTTATATATAAACTGATTACAAAATGATGGTATTTTTTCCCCTTCTCCCCAAAGGTACTATTTGTTTTAAGTATCAGGTCCAAAGTAACACAAATGATGGAAAGTACCTACAGTATAGCATCATGATATTACAAACACTTCCGACCTATCTTATTTCAATTTATAGGGAGAATCATAACTGATACCTCGGTCAAAGTTTTTTTTTTTTTTATGGATGTCTCAGAATTCATTGTGTCATTGAGGTCATTTAGGAGAGACAAACCTTAGTACAAGAACGTTCCAAATTGTGCATTTTTGCTCCAGTAAATTCACAAGCACATGCTAGTCAACAGGAAATGATTTACAGGAAACTCTCATACCTGTAATAGTTATGGCCTATCATTGAGCTCATCATCAAGATTTTATATATCTCTGTGTAAATACGAGTGTCATTCTATCCTGCACACAATACATGGACAGTTTAAAAACAAGGACTCAATTTTAATGATCTTTGTCAAATGCTCAAGTCAAGTAGATTTTTACTCAATCACCTTCCGTTCGAATTCACGCTTCTCTCAAATATGAATTTCCTCTGGCCAGGGCCAGCCTTACCGTGGGGGGCTCAGAGCAGCTGCCCTGAACCCCGCTCCTGGGGGGACCCCGAGCACGAGGCCCACCTGACCGAGTCCGACTTGACTTGGACTGACAGCCAGCGGAGGGGGCCAGCAGGAGTGAGAGAGAAGCAGAGGCCCCGCCTCTCCCTCACTCCGTGCCCCTCCCGCTACCTGTCCGTCTGAGCCAGGGGAAATGTGAGAGAGGCGGGGCCTCTGCCTCTTCCTCATTCCCCCTGGCCGAGACAGCCAGGAAGCGGAGGGGGCAAGCGGGGGTGAGGGAGAAGCAGAGGCTCCGCAATCCCTGGCAACTTCTGGTGGCGGCGGGCACTGTGGTGGCAGATTTAATCTGATGCTGTGGTGCCCACTCCGCTCAAGGCTCTGAGCCTGACCCAGGGAGCCAGCACAGCACAGGGCCCAGGCCGGCAGTGTTGGCGGATCAGGTAAACGATTCCAAAATGGCTGGGCTTGGGGATGGGCGGAGCGAAGTGCCCCTCCGCCAGTCCCCGAGCCCAGGCCCGAGTAGCACGCCACCCCCAGACCAAGCTGGAGAGCTCCCCTTGAGCCAAGGACCCCTAGGCTGGTCAGCGGCTTTGCCACCAGCAGAATAATAGAGCCCCACCTTTGTCCTCCACATATTGTAAGACCGGCCCTGCCTCTGGCATTGCTATATTATGCATTCCTACTAAAAGATCTTTCACATTCAAATACATCAAGGACTTGACATTTATTGAGACACATTATCATGTCTCTGCCATTGTGTTGGAGAGTCACCTCAGGACCAGGGCCTGTGAAGCTGTCTGACAACAAGTATAAAGACACACAGCCTTGATACTTTAGTAACAAATGCCTCCACCAATATATACAATGGATGATGTCCCCCCGAGGGTTCCAGAAGTTGCAGACCCCTGGGCTATATCCCTAGTTCCCTGAAATTATACCTCCCAGACACCTAAAGGTAGAAAGCCCCTGGACTTTCAGGACGAACCCTCCCCTCCTTCGGAAGAGCAGTGCAGACAGCTTCCTTCCCAGCCTGAAGCTTCAATGCATCTGCTACTCTTCTTATCTAGGTTTTATTGCTTATATAGCCCTGACTGGGCCAAGCCATACTCAGTCTTGAGCCTAGCTGCAGCTGCTAGTCACAGGCCATTTTTAGACGATTGCAGCCACAGCCGCGCTTGTTTTGAAAAAATGCCAGGAGTCGGGATCAGACGATACACTCCCGGCAATCACAACCCGGAAGGGGGACGCACATGCTTTTCCTGCCGTGTTTGACTGGGTTTATTTTTGATTGGGTGCAGCCACGATTGTCTAAAAACAATCTGAGTGTGCTGGCCAATCAGGGAACCACCTCTGCCCCAATTCATTGGGTGTAAAGGTGGATGTGGGGCAGCCCGTCTATCTAAAAGCACCTATTGAAGCCACCAAGCACATTGCCACACCCATGGACCAACATTCTTCTCTGAGAATTCAGTGGAATCATTCCTGATATTCATTTATTTATTTAGTCAGATTTCAATGGCCCTTTTTACACAGACACTCTAACACTGATAAAATGGGTGTTACTTTTTAATACATGTTACAGGGCACCCACAGGGCAACACTTCAGCCCTGTAACATGGGTCCTTTTCACACAGGATGCGCTACCCAGTTTCACTGGGTGGAGGCATCTGTGTGAACACCGCGGGTGGTGGGTGGGGTGCATTTTGCTGGGTGGAGATGGGTGGAAGTGTCTGTGTGAACAGCACGGCCAGTGGGTGGGGTGCATTTCGCTGGGTGGAGGTGTCTGTGTGAAGACTGCGGGTGGTGGGTGTAGGTGCACGTGTGCTCCTGCCCAACCCCCATCTCCACCCACAGATCAACTAGCATTAGAGTCCACTGCTCCGTAAAACTGGGTGGAGGCATCTCATGTGAAAAGGACCCATGTTGCAGGACTGCAGTGTCGCCCTGTGGGTGCCCTGCAACATATATTATAAAATGTAACACCCATTTTATCGGTGTTAGAGTGTCTGTGTAAAAAGGGCCTAAGTCACCCTTCCTGCAGAGGCTCAGGGCAGCATACAATTATAAAAACCAGGAATAAAAAAAAATTAGGATCAATACAAAGTCCCTTAACACACCACCCAACCGTACCCCTACACCCCCACTCAATCCCATTCAACCCTATCCCTGTCTACCAAATGCCTGGCCCAGTGGTAGCTGGTGGTTTTTGAAGCTGGTGGGGCAGTAGTTGGGTTGAAATTTTTGCCGGCAGCTTTTCCGACAGCAGATTGGAGCCTGGGGCAGTGATAGGTAGAGCCAGGGGCAGCGGTAGGCCAGTGGCGTGGCTTAACCCAGCAGCAAGGAGTTCCCAGGGTTAACATTGGATGAACAAAAGGTTAGTTAAGGCTGGGAACTGCTTGCTGCTCTGTGAAGCACTCCCACTGGGGGATAGAGAGCCCTCTTACTGGGGTCCCATCAACTCTCCCCCACCTGGTCCAAATTAACCATAGCAGGTTGCAAAAATAAATTATATTGCCATCACCTACCTTTATCCTGAACCCTCGAATACTCAATTTTCATGGCATCCTTTTCTCTTCTCAGAAGAGAATGAACAGGGAAGAGAAGGACAACAGAGGAGAGTAGGAGGGAAAGGGTTTGGGCTTTGGTGCACAAGAAGTATAAGGGGAAGAGATGGGTTCAGTGGGGGACAGGGGAAAGGAGTCTCCTTGTTGTCTGCAGCCTTCTCTTCTGCCATGCTCCTACCTACTTTCTCCTCTGTTCACAAGGAGAGCAGTTGCATGCCTGTATAGTAACTAAACACTCCCCCATCCAAACCAGCATCCCCAGTACCAACACTGTATCCCCGGCAGCCAAATGCCTGTCCAAGCAAACAGACCTTTTTTAAAAAGTTTGGGAAGTTTCAGGGCTGCATTGCCACCAAACCAGGTCTATCCAGACCAACATCCCTGCTAGCTACACCTTATCCCCAACAGACAGATGCCTGCCCAAGCAAACAGGCCTTTTTTAAAAGTTTGACCAGTTTCAGGGCTGCATTGCCACCAAACCAGGCCCATTGAGACCAGCACCCCCAGTACCTACACTGTATCACTGGCAGCCAAATGCCTGTCCAAGCACACAGGCCTTTTTAACAGGTTTGGCCAGTTACAGGCCTCTGTTGGCACCAAACCAGCCCCATCAAAATTTAAACAATGCATTTCTGTTTCTCAACAAAAACCCCAGGCAAGATGCTCAAAGTCAAACAGTCACAAGCAGAGAGACCAGAAACTACTTTCCAGCAGAGAGCAGCAGTGAAACAGTGAAGTGACCATTTTAAGAAAAGGAGTAGCCATGACCAGCAGACCCACAAATTTACAAAATGGCCTCTCTACTCTTGCTTGGGAGGGGAGAAGGAAAGCAGCAATGCATCATGCAAACACAGAGCAAACAAAGCAAACCATCTTAAGGCAACAATGTTATGTGCAGTTCTTAGCACACCATAAAAGCAGCAGTGGAGATTTCCACTTGTCCCCCCAAACATGCTACACACACACAACTCTGTTGCAACGTAAGAGGTAGTTTCTGCTGAAACTAAACACAGAACATTCATGCAAGGACTAGTCAGTGAAAAAGCCTACCACAACATCCCACCAAACTGCAAAGGGTGGGGCCATTTTAAAATGCAAGAAACATTCCAGTAAAGATAGGAAACCCTTCCATCTAAGCCCCTAGGTCCCCCACCCGTAAAACAGACAGCTTACATCAAAAAAAGCTAAGAAAGAGACCAATTTTAACCAGAAGTAGCCATGGCCAGTGGGGGCACCAGAAAATGGCCACAGGCTTTGCACATGCTTGAGGGGTTTGGGAGAGGAGCGGGGGGAAACTAGCACATGCGAACACGAACACAGAACAAGCAAAATCGAATCAGATCTTAAACCAACTGAACCATATTATGTGACATCTTAGCACACCACAAAAGCAGCAGCGAGGAATTCCACTTGTCCCCCAACACATGCTTCACTGTTACAGCTATACTGAAGCCCCATTCTCTCCCCCCCAGAAGCACCCATTCTCTCCCCTCAAGCAGCACCCCAGGACCCTTTTTCACCCATGTTTCCCAGTAAAAATAACTAACTCACCAATGGGGATGTGTCTGATGCAGGTCCAGCAGCAACGTGGGGTAACAAAGCCACAAACAGACTAGCCAGCACTCTCCACCAAAATGGCACAGATCACCAGCATGCCAGCTGAGGAGAGCTCTCTTTTAACCCCACCCTAGGGGGTGGGGTACAGGCAGGCAGCCTGAGCCCTCAACAGCAGCAACTGTGCACAGGCACACACTGTCTGGGCATTTGAGTCTCCAGTTCAAACAGAGTCTTTCAAGCAGCCCATAGGGCTCTGTGGAACACTGTCCCCACTGGTGGGAAAAGTAAAGTGCTTTTCCCCAGTCAGGCTGCATGTGCTCTAAGCCCAATAGCCCAAATCGCTTTTGTAAAGTTTTGTCCCTTAAGGAACTCCTTAGAGCAGGCTCAGCAGGAGGCAGTGGCATGCACCCCCTCAGCTCCTGCCGGCACATGTGTCCGGGGAGGCACAACAACACCACTGAGAACTCAGCTGATTGCTGAACTGGAGGACTCGGAGCAAGTCTGGAGCAGGTTGCTGGCTCCCCCTTCCCACCCTTCGGTGCCTTTGGGACTCAAGTGAGGGGTTTTTTTCTTTTCTTTTTTTTCTTTCTTTTTAAAAACATGAAGAGTGTGCATAGGGGGATCAGGTAAGGAGGGGCTATGCCCCTGGTGCCCTGCAATGTGCACCGCCCTTAGTGCAGATTCTGGAGCACCGGTGTAATGTGCTCATGGCGACCCACCCCCAAAAGAAGCTGGGTCATTGCATTCTGCAACAATTGCAGCTTCCAAACAGTATTCAAGGGCATCCCCATGTAGAGAGCATTGCAGGAGTCTAACCTCAAAGTTACAAAGGCATGGATGATGGTGGCCAAATCTGTATCTGATAAAAACATTCCCAGCCTTCTCAGCAAATGTAATTGGTGAAAGGTGGTCCTGGTCATTGCCGCAACTTGACAATCCAGGAGCAGCAGTGGATCCAAGAGCACACCAAGACAGCAAACCTGAGTGACCAAAGGAGGCTGAACCCCATCAATAACAGGGGTCTTCCAGGTCACACAGCTTGCCACCCATCACCACCACGGTCTTGTCTGGATTCAGCCTCTATCGGCTCCCCCACATGCAGTACCCAATGGCATCCAGGCACTGGGTAAGCACTTAGACTGCAGGACCCAAATGAAAAGGAGAGAGAGAGCAGCTATACAAATACTGTGCAAACAGCATCTGGTTCGAAGTCATCTTCAGTTTGCTTTTGATTCTTAAACAAGAGAGGCTCAGAGCATTAACTAAAGCACAATATAAATACCGAGCCAATGCTTTAGCAAAGTTTTCACACAGTAGTCCACTGCTAGAGCATAATGTTTAATAAGGCAAGAGAAGCCCAAGAGTTTGGTAAACCCAAACTCAATTGGTCTTCTTCACATTTCATGCTGATTTTAAGTATTGCTTTCCAAGTGTTGTTCCAGACTTACACCAGAATAAGATAAGACTTGTAACTAAGCCAATCACGTGTACCTGAGACCTCACGAGTTCATGTATGTATCTTTGTCTCTTCCTCTGTTTCCCTCTCCTTTGTCTCCTACCCCCTCCCCTTTCTCCTTTAGATTGTAAGCCTGTGTCTCTTTCTTACAATTGCAAAGCACCAGGTACATTGCTGGTGCTATATAAATGCTTAATAATAATAATAATAATAATTAATTAATTAATAATCATAAGGCTTAAAACACCTGACATGTGATTTCACTGCTGAAATAACTTTTTACTTTGATACCCAATACTATAGTTCTCAGGTGCTGAACTTGTAAGGACTTAATCGAAGGCTAAAATCAACCAGGCTTTTCTGATTTCCTAATCAAATTCAAACATTAGTTCCTATTAATCAATTGCCTCAAATTGTATTGAATTTTTCCGCTTGTTCTTTTTCTGCCCTTTCTGGCCTTTTGGGAAAGGGGACAGGGGTGGGGAGTAGAGGTTTGTCTGTGAAAAATTGTGGAAATGATGGGCTAAAAACCAGAGTAAAGCAGCAATGGATGGAAACTCAGAAGTAAACCAGTCACAACTAAGGATGTTAGACAGAAGTTGCCCCACATCTGCCCCCACTTGCCCAGAATTCACCTTCCTGTGTGTCTGGTGGCCTCCAGATGTTTGTCCAGGGGCTGCCCCACAGCCACTACTCGCAGTGTTATCCCAGGAACCCCATTTTGTGGACCAATCTGGGCAACCCAAGGGCAATGCAAGCCCACGGGTCTACCCCTGTGTGTTACATTTTGCACCATGGAGTCATGGGAGACAGCCTAGAGCATTTCTAGAGTGACCACAGCCTGGGGGTGGGCATGTGGAAGACCACAGCAGGGGACAGAATGCTGGTTTGTTCATCGTGCAGGGACTGCCTGTACTCTGTACGACATTTCAGAGTACAGGCAGGAAATCAATAATGGAAATGAGTCCAATCTGGTGACTATACAGTGGGGCAATATAATGTCAAATTCCAAAAGAAACCAGGAAGTCAGAAAACAGGAAGTCTGTCTGAGAGGCTAGAGCAAGGGATCGAAAGCAAGCGAGGCTAGGAGCAGGGCTAAAATGCGCGCAGGGTTGCCAGGTAGCTGAGTTTGAGAACTGGGTAGGAAGGCAGGTAAGGGCTTGAGTGGAAGAGAGGCAGGTCTGGAGCAGGTCAAATGTAGAGGCCTAGGAAGCAGCTATCCAATCCTTTGCACTGGCAAGATTCACAAAGGAGACATAGGCGTTAAATAGTTTCCTCCAACTAAGCCCTGCGGGGGTCACAGCTAACCAATCAGGAGACCTGTTGGCCAGGCTACTCAGGGAAGGATTGGGGGATTTGGCTGCTCTGACTAGAGCCATTAACTGCTCTCAGCGGCTCTCTGGGTAAAAGGTCCAGCTTTGAGCCCTGTGGGACCTGGCAGCAAGTCCATCTAAAAAAAAAGTGAAAAACATGAATGCATGAATGAACACAGACTACAATTGAAACAGCTTTCAAACCATAACTAGGGGATGCTGGGTGGAAGAGCCTGTTTATGTGAGCCGTTAGGGGAAAAACGTTCAGATGAACGATGCACAAGAGACGTTCGTGTTTTCACTTTAACACGCTGATTACCATCTTATTTCACTAACGAGCAGTAATTACCTCTAATGAGCAACAAGTGATCTAATTTGGAGCTATAGATTACAGGCTTATTTGCTTCCCCATACAATAAAATGTTTTCCTTGTATGTAAATTCTTGGATAGTCTTGCTTTTAATAGCTGATATTTTCAATTCCAAATATTAATTAACAATACAAAGTAATAAATAAACCTTTTGTACTTGTCTAAGAAATGTATTGAAACAGATTACATGGATACACAATACATCTCAGAAATGCTTAGTGCACTTATCTATTCTAAAATATGATGACTGTGTTCCGTTTTAATTCTCTCTCCTAATATTTTATTTTAAATCATATAATCATTCAAAAAACTGCATGAAGATTTGTATTAGGCTATTTTTAATCAAAAGGAAGGTTGCATAATACGAGAGCTGAGTGAATACCAGAAATCGTCACCAAATATCAAACTGAACTGAGAAAAGAATTAATGTAAATTAAAACGAATTAACGTTGATGCCCCTTCAGTTTTTAAACATTCAATTGAACGCATGAATTATTTGTGAAGGTGCTTGAAGGCAGGGAATATTCAGCCCTCAGAAAAACTTGCAGACAGTGAATTAAAAATGCTGTTCATGCTAGGACTTAAATCTTAGGAGCACTTTAGGATCACATGGTGGAAGTGATATATTCCACTGTAGCAGCAAAAAAAGGGTTTTCCAAGCTCTCTTGTCAGAACTCTTTAGCAACTAAAAAACCAAGCAAAGATCTCACCCATGCCTTTCCAGACAGAGTTACACATTTATTTGGCTTTTTAAAAAAAAAAAAAAAAAAAATCTCTGTGAAGGGGACATTATACATCTGGGGGATTATGTTTTCAGTAAGGACTCCATGGCCCTTTTCACACAGACACTCTAACACTGATAAAATGGGTGTTACATTTTATTATACATGCTGCAGGGCTGCAGGTGTGCTCTATGAGTGCCGTGCAACATGTATAATAAAATATAACACCCATTTTATCAGTGTTAGAGTGTCTGTTTTTGAGTTGATTCAAGTACTGGAAATTTGATGGGTATACCCGTTTCTGTGGGTACTCGTTTCAGCTCTTCCCACAGTGCATGATGTCAAAATCAGGAAAACTGCAACCTGGGAGACGTTTCTGTCAAGAGAGGCAATGCAGGGAAAAAAATGTGAATAGATTATTGGGAGAACTAATATACCTGTTGTCAATCAATCAATCCTTTATTCATGGAATCAGCTTCCGCCATAGTCAAATACTTCATAAATACAAACAAAATTTTGACACATATACCTGTTGCAAGAACTCCCCATTCTGTTCTCCTCCATTCACATAGGGAAGCATGAAGGCTTATGGGAGTTAAAACTCATCCACTCTAAGAGCAGAATTCCTACTGTTTATCTTAAGTAACCAATCGCACTTGACCATCGAACTCTAGGTTAGAATACTGAGGCTAAATGTTCTCAGCTAACTTGCAAAATATATAAATAAATAAAAAAATCTTGAATATACTACTATAAGATAAAATGTATTCATTCAGCTGGAGTTAACGTGATTAACAATTTGGTAGCTGGGTACAGCAGATACCAATCCCAGTAAGCTGTGAGTTTCTTCAACTGAGCACAGAAAGTTGCTAAATATGTATCTTTGTTATTGCCAAATAAATCATAAATGAAAAACACACATCCTCACAGTCTAGTTGTGCTTTTCAATAGCCTCTAGCTACTTGGATCAGCATTAACTCTCATGATTAATACATGTTTGATAAAAATAAAATGAGAACAGCATTTGGAAGTAGAGTGGAGACAAAGGTGATAAGAGTTTAAAATAGAATTGACATTTATCTTCATGGTGCAAAAAAAATGGATTTTAGTGCTAAGGAACACTAGATTTCTCAGCAAAAGCTAACCCGGCTTTGTAATGTGATACAAAAGGTCATTTAGGGTGTTGCCATAGGACAACACTGCAGCCCTGTAACATGTATAGTGGGTGGGTAGTGGGTGGAGAGTGTTGTGTGAAAATGGCCATAGCATTAAGGGCTCTGAGCCATTACTTTTAGCCATATGAAAATTTGTCAATTAATTATTATTAATAAATATTATTATTATCTATATAGTACCAGCACAGTAGGTTGCATGCATGCACTCCTAGCATAAAAATTAAGGACCCTGACGTAGGAAAGTTATATAATCTTGGCCTTAAACCTACTGACTCAGCTTGGACTTTAGCCTCACTGAAATAGTTTATTTGAAGGATGATCTTCAAAGAATGCTATTTTAAAAGTAGACAACAGGAACTGGTAAAAGGTTATCCAGCCCACTGATGGTTCTAATCTCCATCTCCAAGTCGCCAGATCTAGGACTTTATGTAAATGGTCTGCCCACTTGCTTTTCTCTCTCTCTCTGGGTGTTAACATAAGAAGTGCCATACTGGGTCAGACCAATGGTCTATCGAGCCCAGCATCCTGTCTCGGACAGGACCATGCTATCCATTCCCTGTGGGTTATCCCCAGGCTCCTGACAGTAAAGGGTTTTGTTCCCCAATCCTATCTGGCTAATAGCTGATAATGGACCTATCTTCCAGAAACTTGTCCAAACCTCTTTTAAACTCAGCTATACTGCTGGCCTTGACCACCTCCTCTGGGAGTAGTCCCCTTCGCCGCCAAAATGGCGGCGACGGGGTGATTGTCGCGCCCCCCCTCCCCTGTGAGGGGAGACGCAGAACATGGCCGGTGAACGGGGCTCGTTAGAGAGCCCGTTCGCGCGCTTTGCCTGGGTTGCCAGGGGCAACCGTCCCAGAGCGAGGTGGTGCATGCGCACCTCGTGGGACCTGGAGGCCACGCCCCTTTTAGGAGGGGCGTCTCTTCTGTTAGCCGCGTGGCGCGGCATTCCCGAAGCGGAGGGCAGTGAAGCAGC